>VZSE01010762.1:340408-923922 GCA_013398275.1 Promerops cafer | reverse complement strand
TACAGCAATATCATTATAATTTCCTCTTTCAAGTCAGGGAAATAAATGTGAAATAATCTCAAGCTTCCTCTCCCTAATGTATTTTTTTTTCTAATTTTCCAAATGAATCCCTGTTTCTGGTCAAAGACTAGCACAGTGTGATGAGTTCATTAGTTTGCATTCTCTGACTCACATTAAAGCACTAAAGGTCTTTGAGTTAGCAATAATTAGATGAGGTCATTAAAGCTACAATGAGATCACGATTGCCAGAAATGGCCTCACATTGTACAAAGTAAGGTCAAATCAGCTATAACCATTACTCATTCTGGATTTTTAATTCATTACATATGCATTAAGTAACAGTAGATCCACAGCTTAGCATGAGTGAAAACCCCTACAACCTGTCATATACACAGTATTGTACACTGAGGGGAGACTTGCATGGTGAAATCTTTTACAGCAATGATCCCTCACACATAGAAATCACCACAGGGACTAAACAAGACTGGGTCAAAAAGAAATGGCAGTGTGTGCCAACAATGTTTTGAAGGAAAAGCAAGGCAGGAGCACAGGCTGCATTGTGGAAAGTCAGCAGGAGCGTTTTTCTAGGAAGATTCAGACTAAGAGGCAGCAAACAAAGCTCCCAAGCAAGACAGGCTGAGATGTTCCTCAGGTCTAAAGCTGATGTGAAAGCCATGGCTCTGTGGAAGTCCACAGCCACAGTACAGGGCAAACCAGTCCCTGTGTTCATCTTGGCAGAAGGTGGCAACTTTACCTGAGCAGTGTGAGAAACTCCTGCTCCCCTCCCATATTTGCCTTTGTCCCATAGACACCTCTCCAGGAAAAGTGATGAGTCAGTCCAGCTGGTAAAATGAATGGATGAGTTTTCCTTCTTATGAGTGATGTTTCCATTCTTTAGGTGTTGATTATAAGCACAGAGTAACCTGGTGAGGGAAGGCAGAACTCCTTCCATTTTTTCTCATTTTCTACACTGCGAAAGAGCAGCTTTAAACCAAGCCTCTCCATAGCAATAGATAACCCAAATCAAGCTGAACAAATAGTTACATGGGAGAATAGCCAGAGGAGGAGAAAATCAATATACTAATGGAAGTAGCAAGTGCTTCCAGATGTGTCTATCGTAGAAAGCTGAGCTGGTTTTCGTGTGGTATCTGGTTATCTCTCTCCTCCTCTTCCTCACACTCTGCTGATTACAGGCACAGTGGAAAAATGCCCCTTCCAGCACTCTAACATGTCACCTTCCTTCAACAGGCAGCAGGCAGAGCGCCAGGGAGAGCCAGGCAGCCAGTGAGCGCGTCACAGCAGCGCTCGCCGCTGACGCATTAAAGTCTGCAAGAAATATAAGGCTCCATTTCATCTGCTTTCACTGTGAGATGCCTCCTCCCTAGATTACAAGTGACAACCTCACCTACATGTCAAGGCTGAGGAGACACATGAAATTACATGTCCATTCTGGGCCGTGCCAGAGGAGGAAAAGTGCCCTCTGACAACTACAGTCCAGACACGAGGCATAGACCAGAGCCTCTGCCTGAAATCCAAACTACCCGTGGCCAGGAGCATGAGCATTGTATCCAGGGAACTGACCCCCAACAAGTTGCTGTCTGAAACTTCTCCCACCCTCTGGAGAGATTTCCTTCCAGGAGAGGCTGGACTCTGCTTGCTGGTTGTAAACTTGCACAGACCCAGGTTCTGCCTTCAGGCAATTTCTATTTGCATTGTCCCTGTAACCAAAGTAATTAATGAGCCTAACTAACAGCAACGTCTGAACTTCCTTACAGTCATACCTGCATTATGAACAAAATTAATAGTTACTCAAGAGCTCTTGATTTGCAGAGGTTCTTCTGTCTGGGTACAGAAGCAGTCTGAATGAGTGGGGGAAGTCGCAGAGCTCCCTTCAGTGTGCAAAGTGCTGTCCTCACCCTAAACCCCCTCTTTTTGCCTGTTATTTTTGGGGCTGTGTGCAGTCTTTTTCTGAAAATATTGAGACTGTTGAATACAGATTCTAGAGTGTGAAATGAATTTTGAAGGCATCACCTAGGGACACTGGAGAATCTGGGACCCTTCAGCATCATGTCCAGAAACCAGACACTCTGGGTCAGCTTCCACAGGAGCTGTCAGTGTCCCCACAGAGATGCAGCTGGAGTTTTACCACCCATAACATGAAAAGATGCTACACAAATCTGTGCCTTGCAGTTTTCCCTTTTTATTTCCAAACTTGCTTGACTGGTAATGAGAAAAAGACATGGCAATGAAATTGCAAATGGAGAAAACTGTAGGTTTGGCATGCTAATGCTTTTCTGACATTTCAGCTGCCCTGAGGATCTACTTCTTTGTGTTATGGAGCCAAGGGTTGATTTTTTTTTCAGAGTTTTTCTTTCAGTGAAGAGGTAAGTCATTAATGTTAATAGATCCTAAAATATCCACAGTGATGGAAAAAAATATTTTGGTTTAATGTGTGCAGTAGAACTTATGTGCAAATAAATAAAGCATCCAGGTTCATTAGCATTGATGTGTTAGCCTGAAAGGGAAAAAGAGAATATAAGCAGCTAATGTTGTTTGTCCCGCAATCCATCTTCCATGTCACTGAGGGGAAAGAAACCCTTCTTAAATTTCCAATCAATCTTCCTGACCTTTTTACATTGTTTGCATCTTTAAACAGATTTTTTTTGCTGTGAACTTTCCCTTTGATATTTCACTTAAAAACAAACAAAAGACAACTTTCCCTCAGAAATCTCTGCTTCCAAATGCCTCAGCTCAGACACGGGTCTTTATAGACCCAACAAGAATACCCAGCATTTGCTACTTTGCCCACAAAGCAGCAATCCAGGGCTCTGTTTAAAGTGGACCTGAAGTGATGTCCTGTGGTCAACCACGTTGTTCATTCAGGCTAATGGAGAAGCAGGGGCCAGGGGAGCTGATGGACCCACCCAGAGCAGGTTATTCAGTTTTCTTTCCTTACACAGCTTGAGTAACTTTTGGAGATACAAGTCTTAGTACTCTTCAGGATTGGCTTTCCTATTTTATCTAGTTTGGGGTTTTTTTGCAGAGCTACATCTTATTTACACAGTTAATAACAGATAGACCATGTCATGATGCCTTTGCCCTAAATTAAAGATACTCTAGGTATACAGTAGCAGAGCAAATAGAGGTAGTTGATACAACAGAAAATGTAAACTCATTTACACAGTCAGCATTCACGTGCTGCCAATTACAAATCATGCACAGCTTCTGACTGTGCCCATGAAAATCTCCCCGTATTTATTTAAAAGTGTAAGAGTATAAGGGCAAGTTAAAGAGGCTCAAAAGCTCCTTTGTCAGCTGTGGAAACTGTCTGTTGTTGCCAAGGGCAATGGGAATAATATCATTAAATCAGGCTATTGCAAGCATTGTTTTAAATAATACACTGGACAAAGCTGCGTAGCTTACTAGTAGTAGTCAAAAAGCAAATCTGGCAAAAAGATAAATAATACAGAAAGATAACTATTTCACTTTATATAACAGGCCCATTACTTCTCTGTTTCTAGAAAAAACATAAGCCTGTCTTTCACCCTTTCATACCAGTTTCCATTCTTGCAGCGAATTTTGTCAGGAAGACAGAGGCAGGTTCCTCAACTAAGCTACCAGAAACAGCACACCAGTCTTCTGAGGAAATAAAGCACTTTGGCTTGAAAGCTTTCAGAGCTGGCTTTGAGGATTTCACACCAACAAATAGCTGTACTCATATTTTTTGATCTCCATTCTGCTTGTGCACTGTTGGCTGCAAATCCTCACCCTGCTACCCAGCAAAGGGTTCATCTGAGTCCATCTGAATTGTGTTTGTGGCTGTAACTAATGGGGAGGGAGAGAAGGAGTGCAGAACTGCCCATAAAATACAGCCCTAAAAATTACACCCCACAGAACAGTAGGAGCTGGCTATGGATTCACAGGACATGAATGAGGTGAGTTATTGAATCATTCTTGACCCAGATTTCTGTAGGAAGCTGCAAAAACGAAAGTTTTTCCAGTTTTAGAACTCAGGTTTCTGAAGAGTGGGGCGGCTTACTGACACACAAAAGAAGAAAAAGAATTTGCTGTATTTGTGATTGCTATCAAGACATTGACTCAGCATTCAGAGGTTTTTGGTGGCATTAAAAGGGATGGAAGTGGGCGAGGGGGCCTTCCCAAGCACAGCTGCTGCTCCTGCTTTGGACAGAAAGGAGACCTGGGAAGTGGCTTTAAAGCCCTGACATGCAAAATGTATCCCGTGTGAGGGTGTGCTGTGGGAAATGATCATCAGCAGAATTATCCATGCTATACTGCCTGCTGAATCCCCCAAAGCAGTTAAAGAGCCAGGAGAATACGAGACTGTCATTACTCTGTCTCCCTCCCTCTGCTTTGGAGCACAAACCTCTGCCAGACACTCAGGCAGAACAAAACACTTAATCAGTGTTAAGGATGCATCTGGTACCCTCAGAGACTTGAGCTGTTCATTTATGCTTGTTTACAATATGTTTATAAACATGAGTGGACAGGAATAGATTAGCCCAGTTTACTGCCACATAAAGAAGTCAGCTGCTTACGTTTCCCATCATATCTATGTGCTTTTCTTTTACATTACTCAAGTGGTACCTTATGGCAAGTAATCTTTGTGAATTAGGCCAGAAATCAGGAGTGTCCTTGTAGTATTTATACTATTTTTCCCATCATTATCTCCAAAATATTACTTTTGGACCAAACCCTGATCCACAATGCCTAATTTTCCTTGCCATCTCAATTGCTGTACTTCATTTTACCTTCTTTTCCCTGTGGTCCATGTAGGAATGATATTGGTTTTATATTTGAGATGAAAAGCATATTGTTTGGACAGTAAAGTGGTATTGTGATGACACTCCCCCCTATGTCAAATGCTCTTAACCAGCAAAAGAAAGAGTCTCTGTAAAGGAAATTTTTAATTTTATTGTTCTTATTTTAAAAACAGATTGTCCATGCATGCTCTCTCTGAATTACAAGCTAGGACTTAACAGAGCAGTAGCAAAGTAGAGACTAACTGTGGAGCTCAGGTTGTTTTCCAAACCACTGTGTCCTCTGAATTGGGGTGAGGACATGGAGGTGCCCCCAAATCCTGGGAAGAGCCCTGCACTGCCATTTTACATTTCACTCCACCTGTTGGTTCTCCCTTTTCCTCTCTATCTTCAGTTTGACTATGAGCTTTTTAGGACTGAGTTGTTTCATTTTAAGCCTTTGAATTGTACATCATGAGCCCTGATTTAGTTTGCTAATCACAGAATCATAGATCATGGAATGGTTTGGGTTGGAAGGGACCTTAATTATCATCTCGTTCCAATCACTTTGTTATGGGCAGGGACACGTCCCACTAGACCAGGTTGCCCAAAGCCCCATCCAATGGCCTTGAACACTTCCAGGGATGAGACATCCAAAACTTCCCTGGGAAACCTGTTCCAGTGTCTCACCACCCTCACAGTAAAGAATTTCTTCCTAATATCTAATCTAAATCTACCCTTTTTCAGCTTGAGGACACTTCCCCTTGTGCTACCATTACATGCCCCTGTGAAAAGTCCCTCTCCAGCTTTCCTGTAGGCCCCTCTTAGGTACTGGAAGGTGCTATAAGACCTCCATGGACCATTCTCTTCTCCAGGCTGAACTCTCTCAGCTTATCTTCATAGGAGAGGGGCTCCAGCCCTGTGATTAACTCAGTGGCCCTCTTCTGGACTTGTTCCAAGAGGTCCACATCTTTCTTCTGTTGGGGACCCCAGAGCTGGACATGTCACTCCAAGCTGGGCATCACAAGAGCAGAGAAGAGCAGGAGAATCACCTCCCTCAACATGCTGGCCCTGCTCCTCTCAGTGCAGCTCAGGATGGGGTTGGTCTTCTGGCTGCAAGCACAGGCTGACAGGTCAATAATCAGATTCAGGGGAAGGATACCTATGGCTGAGAAACACTGATGTAATGAAGGAGAAATAAATTGAAAGAGGACAGTGGAACAGATTTCACAGAGAGGAAATGTGATGGGCCAGGCAACCAGCTGGTTATAAATTAATACAGAACAATTGCTCTGGGTGAGGATCTACTTAATTGAGGAGAGGTTTTAGCACCAAATAGTTAACTTAAGGTTGCTGTGTTGTGTGCAAGCCCATTTAAAAACCTGGAAAAAAAAGTTGTAGCCAGCTGTAGCATCTTCTCCCTGATCTGCTATTGGTCAGAGCCCTCCAGGATAAGGTGATAATTTTCATTTTGTTGGCTGAAGATTAGGTATTGTAAGGAGTATGGTCATACCTTTTATTAGATCATCATTATAAATGATCCAGCAATCTCATCAATCAATGGATATGTGAAAAATGTTCATGAGCCTTCTCTCCTCTGATGGGATTCCCTGAGATGCCATCAGGTAGGACTTGCTGAACAAATCAGAACTGAGAGTGAGACTCACTTATGCAAACCCAAATGTAGCAAATTATAGAACAAGGCTGTGGACCACATGGAAAAGGCAACCCAAGCAAAAGGTACAGGAAATTTGCAGCAGAATCCTCTCTCTCACACTCTTGCACACACACAGAGGCAGTTCTGGGCCACCAGTATTTGCACATTGACCACTCTCCTTACAGTAAAGTGCACTGGTACCCTGGAAGGCAGACTTTTTGCTTTCCTACCATGAATCTGCCTGTGCTGCTCACTGTTTGTGTGCTTCATGTCAAAAATCAAAGCCAATGCAAGGTCAAACAAAGGAATTTCATGGCCTGTTTTCAGTGACAGCAGGAAACAGGGTTCCCCATGCCAGTGAAAGAGCCTTCAACACACATATCTTCATTATTCTCTGCATTATTGTACTGAGTTGTAGACAACCTCCATTCCCTTATTAAGTCCTCCTTCTCTGGGTGGGAGATTTAGAAAATTATATTTGTTTGCACTTGCTTCTTGAGGGCTCTATTCTTCAAAGAATAAAACAAGTATTAGGGAGAAAAAAAGATTCCTATATCAAACCATCCTATACACATGCAAATTTATCTGTTTGCAAGGTAAAATAGTGTGTAGACAAGATTAATTCAAAAAAGTCTGTGGACAGCTTCTTGATTTATTTTTATTATTATACAGCACTAATATGTATGCAAAATAAGTTAGGCTGAGTAATGCATTGTTTCAGTTCTGACTCGCTACCACCAAGATTTGCACTAAAAGTAGCCAAATAACCTTTCAAACAGATTATTTCTACCTAAAATACTACAGTGCTCCATTTCACAACAGTAGAAATAAAATGGAGAAAAAAGGCATTTCAGATATCAAACAAATTCATTTCAGATACATTGGCAAATTTCAAAAGGTTAAGGTACCAATATGAAATTTTAAAAAAGGACAGAATAATGTTGGAGACCTTTCCTTGGAATCTCATTTTGCACAGCCAGTATTTGTAGAAGTGAATATTAAAACTGAAAAGATCAAAATCTGTGATGCTCTCCACCTGAAGCATGTCTATGGGAGATGGCAGATTTTATATTGGGCCCAAGGCTTCACAATTCAGGTATGTCTTAGAAGCAGCCCTTGCCACATTACCAGAACAAATGAGTGCTAACACATATCTTGCTTTGTAAGCAGAAGTGTCTGCCATTCTTCATTTAGAGGCAGTTCCATTGATTTTGCTTTCAAATTTCACACGTAAGAGTGGCAGGATCCAACTCTGAAGTTTGTGTGTTTCTTTTGCACAGGCTCACCCTGATAAAATTTTCAGTCGACTCATGGATACTTTCACAAAACATGCTCAGCTGGGCTAGAACTTTTCAGCCTGGAAAAGAGACAGAGGAATATAAAGGTCTAGAAAAGCCTGAGTAGGCTGGAAAACCTGGTCAGAGACTGAATGTTCACTGCCCCTTTCTGTACTGGGCTACTGGCAACCAAAGGAAGCTATTGAGAGCCAGGGTCAAAGCAAGCAAAAGCATGTGGTTATTCATGAGGTCAGTGATAGATATGTGCAGTTCTTTCTAGGAGTCACTTGAATGCAAAGTGTGCTTGGAAGAGAGTTTTGTGTGGCGTTACTAAATAGAGAGAACACCATTTCAACCTTAGGAAGTCCTAGGAGCTGAAAGTGGCTTGAGACTAAAAGATAAGAGGAGACAGAAGCCCATGTTCTTACAGGTCAGATTGTGAACCTGGTGAAGAAAGGAAAGAGAAATAGGTGAAGCCTTCACCCAAACATCACAGCTCTTCCTAGGGTTCCTTGCTCGGGTATCCAGTTCCTTGCTTTTGCAGATGATGATGCCATATACTTCCTCTGGGGAAGCCATGGACTTCTACCTTAAAACCAGCCCTGCTCTTTGCCCATCTGTCCCTACCCCTGCTCAAAACCATCACACCCTGTTTACAAGAAATCTCCGTGAATTATCCATCCATAATTTACCAAGGGAGAATTTAACCATGGCATTTGTCACAGTTCTCTCTTTTTAAAAATGTTTTAACTGGTGACTGTCTATGGAGTAAAATAAAGATTTTCAGCATCACCACAACATATGGTTTAAGAGGACAAGCCCCACCCAGCTATTACAAGAAAGGATGAGCTAGGAGAGCCTTCCCAGCAGAGAGTGCCAAGGGATCCTCACGGGCTGCTGTGTGTAGTGTCCTGCATCCAGAGAGAGGCAGCAGCTCCCCGTGCATCGTGCTCCCTGTTGGCTGCTCCAGGCTGCTTCCTAGGCATTATGACACCCTTTTTTAAAAAAAAATTCTGTTACTGTGGAGCGGTCTTACTAACAGTGAGTTATCTCCACAAGGCATATGGAAAATCAGAACCCTCTGAATCAATACCCTTTACTAAAGGTTCTAACTCTGGGGAGCTCTCAAGATTTTACCAGAGGGTTGGCAGGTCCAGTGAGGAAATTCACATCTCCCAAATGCTGCTTCTGAAACTAATTTGAAACATGCAGGCTTAGCTGGGAATTCGAGTTTTGAAAAACTGTGTTAGTTTGACGCAGGCTTTTTTTTTTTTTTTAAGTTAAGATGTAAAAATGTTTGAAAGATTTTAATTATAGTAACCTGCTTCATGCAGTGTGCAGATAATTCAGGCAATTGAACTACCTAATGACTAAGTCATTAATTCTTAAAAACACCTTACACATTCCAATCATAGCATCAACCATTAAAAAAAATCCATACTCCTGTGTTTGCTCTTATTCTCATTTAATAATAGCAATAGCCACCCCAGCACAGGGCATTCTCAGGGATTAATGACCAGCTGGGACTAATGGCACCCTTGGCTATACCCCTGGCCATAAAAGCTTGTCAGACTACCATCAATCCTCAGAAAATGCCCTATGCCCAGGTCATTAGTACTTAACCAGTAGTCAGAATGAAAATGAAAAGCAAATGTAGGGAGAGTTGTCAGGAATTTTCACATGGGAGAGTGTTTGCCCCACCAGAAATCTTTGCATTAATATGACAACACAGCAACCTGTATTGACTAGCAGGCATTGAGGGGCTTTCTGTGATTACTCCTTGTGCAGTTGTGCCCCTCAACCACACATTCTGAGGCAGGAGGTGTGAGCACTCAGGCTCATAAGTGCCCCCAACCCTCTTCCTCCTGGAGCTGGACAGAGAGCAGCACCAGCTTTGGTTCTATCACTGACTGCTGTCCAAAACACTCTGCATGACCTATCCTGCATCATCCAGCCAGGAGAGAGCCTTTTCATCCCAGTCTTCTCAGGATGGACAAGGCTGAGAGCCTCAGCCTGGGTAAATCATCAACATGCTGTGGAATTTGCAGCACTACTCTCATCTAGGGAAAACCAGTAGGAAGAGCAGCATTGGTTCATGCTGGTGGTCAATATAGTTTCATATTTATTTCACAATGGCACTCAGAGGAGGTGCATATTGAAGATTGGAACCAAGATCTCTCTAGCTGTTGTGCAGATTTTCAGCACATAGCAGCAAAAGCAATCCAAACCATGTGCCACTGAATTGCTGGAAATGCCAAATGTTTCTGAAGGCAAGTAAGGAAACATGGATGTGATTTGACTGACAACCAACTGCTGCCATTTTTACTTTTTGCTGACATAATGACCCCAGGAAATATTTGTGCTGGCAAATTTGTAGGTGCAAAATGGGAAAATGAATTGAAGCTAAAGCTGGCAGGAAGCTGCTTTCTCCACTCCCCTTAGGTATGTGTGGGTGTTCACATATTTAGAAACTTAATTAATAGCTCTGAGGGAGTTTCCCTGGCTATTTTTCAATGAAAAATGTTTCCAGTTGGTTGGGGTTGTTTTTTAATTTTTTCATTTCTATGTCACTAATTAAAACCAATAGATCTGGCCCGGAAATCATCAAATAGGGAAAAAAATTACTTTTCAGATAACCATTATAAGAAGACAGTTGAAGGTAGTAAAAATGCTTTTACTTTACATTTTGCTTTCTGAGGACACTCATTTCACTGGTATCTTCTTGAGATTCTTTCACAAACCAGCAGTGTCCATCTGACCAATGCTTTTTACCTTTAACCCACTGCTCCTTTCACTGAGAGAAGGGATATCTCTCTATTGCATTTATCTTCTGATTATTTTAAATTTCTTCTGTTTTCATAGCATTGGGAGTCTTTTTCTTCCCTGCCTATAGATTTTTTCCTTGTCTATACATTTCCTACTGTGTGAAGGAAAGGGCAGATTTTTCTAATCATTCATCCTAGGATATTTTCTTCATTCTGTTGTTCTGATAAAAGTTAAATACAAATGAGAGGGTGTGGGATGACATGAGAGACCAGTGCAGTGCAAACACAGAAGCTCTTATTGAAGTGCACAAGGAGCATTCTAGATAAATCTGTCCAAACCCCTCTGAATAGGAGTCCATCATCTCCATAATTTGAATTAATTCATCTTTTCCTTTTGTGGGAAAGAAAAAAAGCTATCTAAATCTGTGGGATTAAGCAGTATTTTGCCAATTTACACTAACACCTGGCTTCTTTTAGATAAGGCCCAAATGAACGTTAGCTCATGCCAAAGAACAGCCTCAGACTGTTGACCTAACTGTTTAAGTTATCATTCCTGAGATTTGGAAGAACAAAGGCTGGAACTAATCCTGTCTATTGCATGTAACCTTATGCCCAGGCAGGCATTCATGAAATGTTATCAACATCATGTGTCAAATGACTTTTATGTGTATTTCTATTATTATTTTTAAAGGAGAAACCAGAAATGAATATCAATTGATCCAATCATAAGTGAAAATATTGCATCCTACGTACATGGCAGGTCTTTAGTAGTCATTAAAACTGATGCATTATATTATTCAAGGAGCAGAAAACTCTAGGGAGAACAAAATATGCAAAAATACCACAGAAAATAAAGTAGTATTCAATGACAGGGGGAAAATTGGCACATGGTAACCTGCTATAGTAAGCTTTCTTGTGCCTTGGGAACTCTCAGCCCTACTCTAATATGAACACTGTAAGTAGCCATTTACATGGAAAATGTGAAATAAATGCACTTGATCCTTTGGTCTTGGAATTGGGGCCCTTTGAGACCAACATGAGAAGTTCAGGGCTCAGTCCTGCAGCTTCTCCCTAGCCAGGAGCTTGCTACATCTGCATAAAATCAGCATAGCCCTCACCCAGCTCCACTTCATCCCGTTTTAATCCATACCCAGCTGGGTATGCAGAGATGTCCTAATGCCCAAGCTGCAGTCTCTCCCTGAGTAACATTGAACCAGAAGATCCATATCCTTAAATCCCAACAGATTATTGCTGGTTTGAATTGGTTGGGATTCTGTCCAAGCAGGTGACAGCCAAAGGGATGGTGAATCATATTTGTGTCTATGAATAGCCTGTAGTGGGAAATGGGAGTGTGCTAGGAAAAACAGGGAATGTGGAATAACCCCTGGAGCTTATTGTTAAATAAAAGCAAGAGTAGTGTCAGCAGTCAGTGAGGGTTTGTCCAGTGCTTTTATTCTTTACAGCCCTGTGCAACCCATTGTCAGCTCTTGTATGGTCTGAAAGTACATTTGCCTTCCCCTGGGTTCCCTTGCCTACGCCCTGTGGTTGGGTTTGCTCCTGGGAGAAGATGCTATCACAGCAATGGCTGGATATCACAGAAATGGTTAGACCTACACAGAAATTTGCCTCCTTCCAGTTAATTATTCCTGCCAATTAGGGGTTTACCCAGGGTGGCATTACTGTAGGAATAAAAGCCTAAGTCCCTCTCAATCAGATGGCATGGTCTCATCAAGATAGTTCTTTCACTGAGCAGCTGCACCTCAATTAGAAACTAGTACCCATAAAGAAAGCACCGTTGGCTAATTATGCTAATTAGATAATAACCACCACCTCTTCATATGCCAGGCTTGTCACATCTCTCACTGGTATCTTATTTTATTGCAAACTGCACTGAGGAAAATTTTTACTTTCCCGCCCTATCTCTCATGGGAATGCAACACTTGCCTGCTTATAAAATCTGATTTCAAAGTCCAGTCCTGCTGGGTTTTGGAAAGTTCACACTCAGGACTTGGTTTATCACAACTTAAGGAGGTTATTTGACAGGAGCTTATCACAACTTAAGGAGGTTTATCACAACTTAAGGAGGTTATTTGACAGGAGCTTATCACAACTTAAGGAGGTTTATCACAACTTAAGGAGGTTATTTGACAGGAGCTGTTTAAAAGAAAATTGAAGGAAAACTGCTTTTCTGAGACTGGCTTACAAGAGCCACTGGAAGCCTAGAACCCAGTGAGAACACCATTTATTCAAAAGAATGATTTCATGTTCAGAGGGAAGAACTGATGCTGGTCTTTATGCTAAAGAGCCCATTTTCCTGTAATTCATACAAGAGTAATTTAGAGCTGTAACTTATGGATTTAATGTCTTATTTGTTGGGAAGTGGTCTCCAAAAAGTGCTTTGAATCTATCCTCTTGTTGGACTCCACAGCAATTTGTTACCATTGATTAAAATAACAATTCCTCATCATTAATTCTTTTAGAATTATATGTGGAGAATTCACGTGAAGTGTGATTAGAGTGGGTTTCTGCTCAAATCAAGTAGGATACTTGGTACACTGAAAATGAACTGAATATCAGGAAGGATGATAAAGCCTCTCCTTATTTCCTTATTACAATGTCAACATCCAAGTTACACCAGGGAAAGATAATTTCAGACACTTGTTCATTTGATTGCACTCTTCTACTTCCAAGGCTGTCTGCAGAGGATAAGAACGTGCATTTTAGGGTGATGTCCATAGGAGAGATCAGAGCAGCCTGCTGTGGGGTCAGAGCTTCCAGAGGGAACAGCAGCCCTGCCCTGTCTGGGGAAAGCAGCACAGCTCATCTGGAGCCCCTCACTGCTGCTCAGTTTCCAAAAGAAGGAAACACAAAGGCCAAAGCTCAGCAGGGCTCTGCTAAGGATCTCTGCTGTGGCACATGTTTGGTGGTCCACAAGAGAAAGGTGTGAAAGCTGGGCTCAATAATATCTTGTTGGCACTGATTAAAGTAACTATTCCTCTTTAACTTGTTTCAGAATTGCACACATTTTTTAGGTCTCATCAATGAGTATTTCTGATCACTTTGTCTTCATAGGAGTCTTACAGCAATTGTCAGTTTTGCTAGTATAACTGTTTACAATTTCTGATAAATTTTAAGCACATTTTGGTTTTTTCCAGTTCCCAAATGGCTATTATTTTTATTTCATTTGTGATGTTTTGACTATGCTGTATGAAAAGAGACAATCACTTCCTTCAGAGCCACAGGTCACCATTGATACTTGACAGTCTAATTCCTATTTAGGTGATAACTTCCTAGTTATTTAGCAAGTTGTGAGCTCTATAAAACTACAGTGTGGGCTTTATTCCAAACAGCCAACAGGCACAGAAAGTGGATTTTCCAAAGCACTGAGACAGGGTGGGAGCTATGTCAGACCCAGCATCATGTCCACCAGCACACACAGCCTCTCCTAAGCAGCATGGTCTGCAAGATGTGAGTATTGCATTTGTACCATGAACACGATGTGCAGAAACCAGCCCTTCAGAAGAATGTAGTGCTGCAAATCTCCATGCTGACGTGTCTGACACCACTGATGGCACTGGAAATCACCTGAAGCTGAACCAACTCACCAGGCAGAAGTGAAATTCCTTAGTGTCACTGGGATGTGGGTGGAGCAGCTCTGAGAACAAGGCCAGATGGAAAACACCTGTTCAAACCCAGCTCAGTCACAGTATTAAAAAAGAGTGGAGGAGAGAAGAGCTTTGCTATCCAGAAGCATTGGCTTCAGTCAGAAGTCACAACACTGTCCATGTGATTTCATTTACCAGCAAGTTCAAAGAGCAGCATGATAACGAGGCTCTCTCTTTTTAATATTCCCTTTCCCATAGAGTCCAAATCATTTATGAGATGCTTTCTAAATGTAATGCTTTCAAACCTTCTGAGTAAGCTACACTGCAGTGTCCAACTGTATTGTAAATAGAATAAAATTATTCCTAAAGTTAATTGAAAAAAGAAAACCTACCTCTATTTGCATTCATAAAAAGCTAACCTGACATCCCAAAAGCAGCTATTATATGTCAGCATGTCATGTGCATTGGGAATATCTGATCCAATTCGCAGCTCATAAATGTCTAATTAAAAAAAAATATATATACAACATTTTTAATTGGTTCATTGCATCATTTGTTTTTATTACAGTTTTAAACTCTTGCACAACAGTCCGGGCTAAAACTCTCTCAATTTGCAGGGAAAAAAGGACTGTGAAGAACGATATTGAACAAAGATAAGTCGGAGTTCAATAATCACCATATGTACAAGTATAGATAAATGACTGAGTGTTGGTTAGAATATAAATCTGGGGTTTAATAAATCACAAAGTAGTTTGGATCTATCTGTGACAGGTTTTTAAAAAGCCAGAAGAGCCAGTGTAGAATGGAAAAGTAAAATCAAGTTTTAGGTTCACACAAAACTCCAAGCTGAATAGTGTAATAGATATATATGTGAGAGCACATTGCTTCTGGTTTAAAAAAGACAGAGAAATCAGAAAATTATTCTTATTTTTGGTTTTATCACTCTTGGGTTTTAGAATGCTGCAGCGAAGAAAGTTAAAGAAGAGATATCTCATGGTTAACTCAGTTTTTATCTGGTACTTGATAAAGAAAATTCAATTCATAATTATTTATGAACCAACATCAAGGAGTTTATTACTCTGATTACTCACTAATCATTTCCCGTAAATGCACTGACCTAAAAATCCCATATAATCAATAAAGTAGTAAGTTTCAGATTTAAATCACTGTACCTTGTATTCTTGAGTAAACCTTTGGGTAATTTACAAAGGCTGTTGAATTTTATAGTAAGTGTTTTTCAAACCAAGCTGGATTCTAAACAATAATGACTTTTTAATGTGGATCTGTGATTACATTGTCATAGTGAAATACGAGAGTCTTTGACTGCATTCGAAATGAGGCAGAGGGTGAATTACTCCGAAGGCATAGATTACCATAGCCTCAGGTAAAGCAATCTTCATAAATTAAACTCCAATCTAAAGTGACCTGTCACTACAAACCTGTTGCTACTCCCAGTAACTTAAATTTCAGTGTACAATTTGTAAACAAGTTCTTTTCCTATTACCACAATGGGGGAGAGTTACTTTGCTAAAGTGCTTTAAAACGAATGTGAGGGAGGAAAATTATACATAAGAATTTTATGGGTTTCTTTTCCATAATTTCAAAAAGCTGTTAGTTTAGAAAATGCAACTTGTTGTCTGCTAAAATGTTTATGCTTTTAAGATCTCTAGAGCTGTCAGCTGAAGGAACTTTTGGCATAAACAGTAACTGCAGCACTTTCCTAACTAATTTTTGACACACTGAGCATATTTGACTCTCATACTCAGCAAGAACATCTACAGCTCAATGGTATTCAAAAATGTTTAGTACATTTAGATGCCTCAGCTGCCATTTCCCAAAAGGTTTACTGATTTTGCCATACCTCAGTCTGGGGAAATCTAGTTTATAAATGTATTTTTCAGAGATGCCAGAGCAGCTGTCTTCTGAAAATCATATGGCTTGTGTGGTAACCAAAAGCTGAGGGTTTTGCTCAGGGTTGACTTTGGACATCCACAGCAGAAATAGCAGATAGTCATCCCACTGCAGGAATCGTGTAGGCATGGAAGTCCTGACCCTTGGTAGTTTTCAGCCAGCCCACTCACATCCCAGCTTTTATCCTACACATCCAACTGCTCTTCAGTACTCACTCTGCTGTCTCTTGAAGTTTGTAAAAAACTGAAAGGTTACCCCGTGAAGAGCTAATTCATTGGAGTTGTACGTTTTGATTTTCAGAAAGCAAGACTAAGATATGTCTCCTTGTTAAGAAGACATTGATATATAACTTTTTTTTACTACATTTGCTGCAAAGAAGAAAGTTTAAAAGGCAGGAATGGAAAGTGAAACACATAGTTTTGTTGACACTAGAACTAAAAGGAAATGTTTTATGAAAATATTTTCAACTTATTTTAGGCTTACTTCCAAAGCCTAGAAATTAATCCCATGATGCTTGGGAAAGCCTAATATTTCTTACAACTGCCTAAAAGAACAGCAGTTGGCTAACAACTGCAAGTTCAATTTGTTTTGAGCAATACCTTCATATTCATAGAGCATATGTTTGGGTTTTTTTCCCACTGGTTTGCTTTCTGTGATGATCATCACTGTGATGATGATCTCACAGTGTGGGGTCCAGGTTTGAGTCACAAGCTCAGTTCTTGGCTCCCTGGAATGACTGGTTTATACATAGGAAGGTAATGAGGCAGAAGAAAGTTTTCCTGTTCTTCCCCCTCTGGAGGGTGAAGAATTCCTTACTTAGAATGACAGGTCTGGGTCATGAAGACATTTCTGAGGACCTGAGCAGAGCAGGTTGAAGAGGACCAAATTTAGCAGGTACCAAATCTCTTTTAATATCAGTTTTTCAGGCTTGCTTTAGGACAATCATCTCCTTCCTCAGCCTATTTGGATATTAATATGGTGTCCACTTCCTAAACTCCTCTTCCATGTTTCATCCATTCTCATCATCATCATTGAGAATGCCTAAAGAAAACAGGTTTTATACAGACATTTTATGTCTGCCAGGCTGTTTGCATCACACGCCCACTTACTTTAGAGCCAGCAACTGATTTCAACCAAAGCTGATGTCTAAAGAAATCCCATTTTTGTATGAGTTGTGTGAACTCTTCTCTGCATATCTTTCCACACAAAGACCCTGCAGATGATAGAAAATCAACCTTAAGGTGGTCAAAAAGAAGAAGAAAGCCTAAAATAGAAAGCTGGCCAAGTTAGATTATAATCTTGTATTGCATTTTGAGATAACTCAGCTGAAACAATCAGAAAAAAAAAAAAAAAAGAAAGACAAAAACCAACACCAAAACAGAAATCCATAAATAAAAACCTTTTTTCAGTTCTCACATTGTCTGAATTTTTAAGGATGTATAAAGACTCTAGATGCCTCTAGGATTTTTTGCATTTGGTATTTTGTCTAGGCACAAGTGCAGCTGCAAAGGTTCTGATCTTGCTGAGTAGCTCAACGTGTAGTTCATGCCACATCCTATGAGATTGCCAAGTATTGAGCTTCTCCACAGATTTTTCCCCACTAATTTTGTCACAAAGACCAAATATAGCAGCTAGAAGAGGCATGCTTCATCGTGCAGGAAAAGCAGCTCTAGCTCCTGTGCTACCAGCACTTCCTCAGAGGCATGGCTGGAAGCACCAGCTCAGCACATGGCTCTCTCATTCCACATCTTCCTGTACCTCCTTTCCAGAAACACTGCTTGCACAAAATTAATTTAATCCTTTTACAGTGGCATCTGTAAGTGAAAGACTTCCTTCCCCAGTACATCCTGCTTTTTGACTGCACCTCAGCCTTCAGGGAATGTCTGCTGAAATCAGTGCCCATACATTTGGTAAGGAGCAGGTAAGAAGCTTCCACCTGTGCATGGAAGCACTGCTGTCGAGCCTGTTGAGACAGTCTGACTGCAGGCACTGGCTTATTTGCTCTGCTGCCAAGAATATCAATTGGTTACTACTCTTGCTATTGATCCAAAGGAAGATTTTGTTGTTGTTGTTTTGTTGTAAAAAATGTGAATGCATTATGCAATGTCATGTAATGCTATAAAGCAAAATAAAAGGTACAGAAGGGAAAGAAAGCAGCAGAACAGAAAGACAGCAACACTAGCTCTGCAGATTTTCCAGCCTATAATGACATTTTTTGGCAAATGGACAAAAAAACCCATGACATATCTATGGCTGTCTGAGTCTGGAGATGATTCAGCTCCTCTCTGCTGTGCCTTGATGGGCTTGTCTGTGATGACTAAAAGTACAGTCAGGCTAGCTGATATCACTATCTGTAGCACCTTAACTGAGAAATAAACATACCTGGAGCAGCACAAAGTGCTCAAAGATTAATCTGGAGGATGGGTTTCATTGTCCTCCCAGCTCTTTATCCAGCCTGAGATGCTGCACAGCAGACAAGGAGCTGTAGGGTGCTGTGAGGGTCTGCAAGCCCTTTGTTCTCCCCAACTCTTTCCTCTGCCTCTCAAGGGGAAATCTGCTCCTCCTCTGAGTTCACAGTGGGTCCATGACTGCAGGGACACATGTGGTGCAGATGAGGCACCCACAAAGCAGTGAAAGGTGTGTTCGTGTGGGAATGGGCTTTTGGAGGCTGGGCTCCTGCTCTCCCTGCCAGCTGACACAACTCTTCTCCCAAGGGTATGCAATACCTCTCTGTGCAGATTTCAGTGTGTTTTGCACTTACAGGTGTCTCATACTGAGATGGAGGCCATGGAAGCCACATTTCTGCACTTTTAAGGTGGTTCCTAGCCAGTCATGAGCCAGCCTCTCACGGTTCTGGTTGTATTTCTCTGGCATGCACATCTGTGGCTGCTCTGTCACATTTAGCAGAACTACCTAAGGTGCTTAAGAGCTCTGATTTGCATGTACTAGTTTGCAGATCAAAGCTGTAGGTTTGTGCCAGAGATCTAACTACTCCTTCCTTGGCTACAGAGGGGAAACAGCAGAGAAATCATGATGCCTGAGGCATCTTGGTATCCGTGGTAGTGACTAAATGGGAAGGTAGGTCAGCTGGATGCTAATTTGCAGAGGATGCAACTCTTAACCTTGGATCTGTGAGCTCTTGTTCAGCCCATGATCACAGTACCCTGTAGCACTGTCTGCCTGCACATTTAGCAATATGCCCTGAGCAAAAGTTCTTAGTCTGCTGCCCACCTGGAAAAGGAACCAGGTTCAGGGCTGTGTGGCCCCACAAGGACCCAGTAGTTTATTCTGTCTTTTCTTCTGACTTCTCACATGGATATTTTGTGTTTATGAAGTCCTTGAAGGGACATATAACTACAGAAACAAATCACACTTTTGCCACAGCAAGAAATACAGCAATATGGATAAAAGAAAATATAGCTCATATTCCTGCCTTATTTTTCTTCTGGTGCTCTTAAATCTTCTTCTCCTTAAAGCAGGGCCTCCTGAGTTTGGGATGCCCTATGAGAATTCTCAACCTCTCATGTGAAACTCTGTCACACAAAATCAGCTTCCTTTTGTCTTAGCTGTCGCACTGTTCCCCTCCCCACAACCTCATTTTTTCCTCTGAACGTGTGGACCTTTTGTATTGGATTCATGTGGCCAGGTTTTGGTAGTGGGCAAAATACAGGGGTGGCTTCTGTGAGAAGCTGCTGGAAGCTTCCTCCATGTCCAGCAGAGCCAATGCCAGGCACCTCCAGCACAGACCCACTGCTGGCCAAGGCTGGGCCAATTGGAAAATTGGGACGCCTCTGTGATAATGTATTTAAGAAGAAGAAGAAGAAGAAAAAAGTTATTGCACAGTTGTAATTGCAGCTGGTCCCCTCCAACTCGGAGTATTCTGTGATCTCTGGCTGTTCTCCCTGACCAGGATCAGGGAAAACATGTGATGAACTGACCATGTGATAAATTGACCATAACTCCCATTCCTTGGGGTGGAGGAGGTAGTGCTGGGAAGGAGGTGGGGGTGGGCAGAAGTTGTTTTTAAGGTCTTAATTTTATTTCTCATTATCCTGCTCTGATTTTGTTAGTAATAAATTGAATTAATATCTCTAATTCAAGTCTGTTCTGCCCATGACAGTAATTGGCGGGTGATGTCTCCCTCTCCTTATCACAGCTCATGAACCCTTTGTTATTTTTTCCCTCCCCTCTCCAGCTACAGAGGGGAGTGATAGAGGGGCTTGGGTGGGTGCCTGGCAACCAGCCAGGGTCAACCCACTACACCTTTCCATTCATTTTTTCAGAGAAGTGCAAACAATCCTGAGGCCATGTGACTATACTTGTAATATGTGCGTGGCAAAACTTAGAGATGACAGAGTGATAATTTGCACACTGAATGGAAAATAAGGCTAAACACTCGCCAGCTAATATTTAGCATAAGTATCAATCAGTGTGTTCCAGTGGATCCGCTCCAACATACCCCACTGTGGATGCAAGCCAAAATCTGAGCAGCAACAAACAGCCCATTATCAATCCATTAGTCCTCACTGACTGAACTATACACATAAAATCTTGTTTTACATGCCTACTCCTGCCATTCCCCAGCAGAGATAATGAGATTACATGTGCCGTATCACTCAGCCCAGAAACTTGTCACATTCTAATGAGTTTCTTCTCTCTGCCCACAGACACAAATAAAATACCTGCTTTTTCTATTGTCACCTAAGAGGCAGCCAGCAGCCAGCAGCCAGATGCTCTCTCGAGAAAACGTGGTGGCACACTGCATCACCCAGCTAACACACGTGGGATGATTATTGCCAGTTTTGTCTGTCACTTTGCATCACAAGGAGACAGAATAGCACAGGTTGTGGCTCCCACGACCGTGTTACAAGCTGGGAAATTGAAAGTGGAGCATCCCTCATCCCTGCATTTTCAATATAAAAAAGAGCCTTCCTTCCTTCCTTCCTTCCTTCCTTCCTTCCTTCCTTCCTTCCTTCCTTCCTTCCTTCCTTNAATAAGAGCCTTCCTTCCTTCCTTCCTTCCTTCCTTCCTTCCTTCCTTCCTTCCTTCCTTCCTTCCTTCCTTCCTTCCTCTTTTTGGATTTGAGCTGGAATCAGTGGTGAGAACTCAAGGCTTTTTCTGCCCCTCAAACCACCCCACCGTTGAGCAGGCTGGGGGTGCACAAGGAGCTGGGAGGGGGCACAGCTGGGACAGCTGACCCCAGCTGACCACAGGGATACTCCACATCTTATGGGGTCTGCTCACTATATAAAGCTGAGGAAGGAAATGGAAGGAGGGCAACATTTGGAATTATGGGGTTTGTCTTCCCCAGTTGCTGTTTGTTATGACAGAGCCCAGCTTTCCTGGGAATGGCTGAACACCTGCCTGCCCATGGGGAGTGATGAATTCCTTGTTTTGCTTTGCTTGCATATACAGCTTTTTCTTTACTTGTTAAACTGTTCTTATCTCAGCCCCCAAGTTTTTGTTTCAAGTTTTTTCAAGTTTTTGGGGTTTTTTTTACCTGTTTTTAAGTTTTCAAGTTTTACTTGAAAACTTAAGGTTTTCATTTTACTCTTGGGACTGAGGGAGAAACATGGGATTGAGGGAGAAGCTGTATGAGGCTGAGTTGCCAGCTGGGGTTAAACCCCAATGTTTTTTCTTTCTAAACCTGTAAGTATTCTATAACAACTAATTAGGTACTCATTCCTTCTCATAAAGCAGAGTAATTCCCTTAGCAAGCAGACAGCCATAGCTGAATGTGGCCAGCATCAGAGAGCACCTGGAAGAAGAGAAGTTTCCCCACCCAAAATACCACTTCTTTCAGAAAATCTTTTTGGGAGAGACGTTTCTTTATCTTTCCCACAGTGGCCTTCTCTCCTACCAAATGCAGGTGGGTCCACTGGTGATTCACCCAAGGAACCCCATACTGAACCCATCCCTTGGATATAGATGGGACAGTGCCACACAGGTAAAAGTTTCCTGGGTGTCCCACAGTGCTCCTGCAGCACTACAGTCCACAGTGTTCCATTTCAGGGTGTCCAAGTGCAGTGCAAGGGGTGCACATGCTTTCTGCCACTGCTCTGTTTTGGAATAAGGCTGCTTTTTGTGTGTAGAAGTCCCCATGCTAAAATTCTCCTTTGAGCTGTTGATCAGCAAATGGTTTCTTTGTTTTAGTGGGGAAAACCCTGCTATAAATAAAAGAAGAATCTAGCAGCTCATTTTTTACTTTTTGATGCTGGATAGGTCTCCATTTTGCTGAAGAGCTGGGAAGGTAAAAAATATGTGCAAAGGGATGGCCAATTTATGCCCTAGATTTTAAAGCAGAATAGCTCATTGATCTTGTCTGGTAGATTTGCTTAAAATTCAGTGGTACAATATGTCTTAGAGCCTGAAGAGACGAGTGAGGATCTGTAAAGCTTGCGTGAGCTGAGGAGAAAAAGAAAAAATCTCCCATTACTGTATAGAGTGGTTGTCTTTTCAATTATGGATGAAAAGATGAGTATGACCCTGAGGGGTTGGATTCAAACAGAATGCAAGGGGGGAAGAGCCCTAAAAACAAGCAAAATCTTTACTAAGAGATGATTAAAAGGGAACATAAATGTCTGGAAGTGTTTTGAAGAAGGAAGTGCAATGGAGTGGGGGAAAATGGTTATGGTGGAATATGGAGTAATGGTATTAAATTAACAAAAGGAAAAGGTCTGTTGAATATCAATAGAATCCTTTCTGTTTTCCTGTGGCATCCTCTCCCAAGGGAAGTTGCAGGAGCTCCATCATTTGAGTCCTGGCAAATGACTTGGGACCAACCACAAGAAAGTGCTGTTTAAGGCACATTACTGAGATGTTCAGGGATGGAGTTACTGACCTAGTGGCTCATTTCTCCCTCCCCCCTTCCCTGGGGAGCTACAACATTAATGAAAATAAGGGGAAAAAAAAAAAAGACAGCAGGGGTGGAGTAGAGCTCCTGTTTATACGCGAGTGGCAGTGCTACAGCAGCAGCAAAAGAAGCACAAAGATGTGTCCAAACAGATCCAGAGGATTGGTGATGGGGGAGGGAGATACACAGAAAAACTAAATTGCATGAGGAGTGAGAAAGGGACAGGGGAATGGGCTGGTCAGAGGCAGGCAGTGCCCCTGGACAGGGACTGCCAGAGCTGCATAAAGGCACTTGTGCCCTGGCAAGATTTCTTCTGCAAGGTACTGCTTTTGGGCACTCTGTACTTCTGTCACAAGGAAATGCATTCCTAGTAATTCAGGGAGCAACTGCTTCTTCCTGAACATGGTCAGAGAACATGGAGCATCAGGCAGGTGCCACTTGTACCTTCCCAGACCACTTATTCCATGTCCCCCATCACCTGGCAGAGCTTATAACAGCTTCCTTTGAAAGGAAGGTCCATGCTTTGTAATGCTCTCAATGTCCATTTTGCACCTATATCTTAATTACCCTATTTAAGGTCTCAAATGTATCTTGAAGCATTCCTTGGCTAAGCCCCTGGTGCTGCAGAGGAGACTGGCCTTTTCCTAGAGATGGATGCAGGATAAAAAGGGCATGTTGTTCAAGCAAGGCCATGAAACATCAGATCTGGAATCACAAATGCTGCTCGTGAGCTCCCAGGCCGTGGCTCAAAGCCCAGCTCTGGTCCTGAATCCCTGTTTAGCCATGAACTTTATGAACATGCACCACTTCCACTGCTTACAGTTGAGCATGAGCTCTGAAGGGTTTCTTGAACAGACTATCTAACTAGAGTATGGCATAGGATATTCCACCAGACAGCTCAATAATTATTTTAAATTTAAAAAAACCCAATCGTTTCCTAGTGGAGTCTCTCAGCACCAAATTAGAATGACCTGGAGATGTCTGGGCCTTGACAAGAGGCACTGTTAGGAATCTGACTGTTTTGTTTTCCTTTAAAGTCAACTGAAACCTTTAATGCTGCACAGAATTACTTGTCTACATGAACAGGGTTCAGAGGAGGCACTAAGGGAAAAGGCAGCTGAACAGAGTTTCTCTTCTTTCCTGAGAAGATCCTTAAATATAAACATAAATTTTATCATAAAAGTGTGTCCAATAGCTAAAAAATAAATCCAATCACAAAAGCAAGAATTTATTGTTTTAAAAGTAAAATAAATAAAATAGTCATAGGGCAAATTGCTCCTCATCAGGACAGCAGAGAGAACTAATTTCTATAATATATGACAACAATGATTATTAAGTTTCATGAAAATAAATTCAGCCACCTTAAGAGTAGGCTATAAATGCTAAGTATATTGTGTCAAAAATTAACATATGAACTTCAAATTTGTGCACCAATTCAAAATCTGATTTAACAGATTAACTGCTGTTATAAAGTCAATTGTTGAGAATTCCATTATAAAACCAAATGAAATCTTAACTCTACATGAAATTAATATTTTTTTCAAAGCCTAAGCAGACTGCATTAACATGCAATAATCTAAATTATGTATTAAACTCAATTATTTTTATTATTACTTTTCTATTAAGGTGACATGATTAACTCCATTCTTATTAATCTCAGCTCCAATCCTAGCTGCATCTCAACTTTGGTATCTTCTTGGGTAGAATTTGTTCACAGAGTTGTTGTAAACAAGCCTGTTCTCCAGAGTTCTATAAAGAGAGGTGTTTTGTGAAGAGCAAAACTGCACTGTGGTTTAACAGGTAAGTTAGTGAAGTGGTGCTTTCCATCAGCTTTGGCAGCATTTTGAATGGAAGAGTGTGAGTAACAAGGTTCAAGAACTCAGTTGTTTAGTTCTTATCCAAGTTAATCCTTCTAACATGACCTCAACTCTGAATCAGTTTCATTCACCCCAGTAAAGGAGATGTCATTAGTGTTTGCATCTACAGTCATTGGACTAATTCAATGAGTTAATGCAGCAAGTTATTTCAAAAATATTATTTTATTATAACACCATTTTCATGCATATGGAAATCAAAATTAATGGCTCTGATTTTGAAGTAATTTATTTGTGTGGGTTTTGAATCTTGAAGCATTCATCATTCTTCACATATTTCTTTTTCTAATGTAATTTCTCACAGCCAGAAGTTGTCTTCAGCATTTATACATTTTCTAATGCTAGCAAGATGTGAAAGTTCCTTGGGAATCTGATTTTAGTCCTAGTGAGTCATGAAAGGAGACTTCACTAGCTCAGCACCTCTCTAGGGGTTTTTCAGTAACCAAAAAGGAGCTTACAAAATTTGTGAAAGATGTAGTATACCCATCCTGAAAAACAAACACAAAAGTCAGAAATGTTAGTCAGATCTGTCTTCATTTGCACTGGGGAACGTTTGCTGCGTTCATAGGAAAAGCTTTGAACTTTGGCTTGAATGAGCACTATTGGATTCAATGCACTCTCCCCCTCACACAGAGGGCTCCTGTCTGTAAACCAAGAACATCGACACTGACCTGAAATCCAAGCCTTCATTGACTCAGTGTGATGTTTGCAGCCCATGCTTATCTTCTTGGAACGACCCCTTCCAACCCAAACCATTCCATGATTCTGTGATTCTGTGATATTGTGTCTGTGCCTCAGCAAAAGCTTTTTGTTTATTCATTTGATGAATTTCTTTGAGTTTAAAGAAAGGAATTAATTTCACTTATTTCTTTATATGATCATTAGAAAAGCTTTTAATGAACATAGTAAAACCCAACTAATTATCACAATGGCATTTAACTCTAAATAAAATTGACAGGAAGCAAGAATATGATACATATAATTTTGCACAGTTTATTAAAACACATTTATCACTTTTTTCCTCCTAAAGTAACCTGATCATATTATTCCATGATAATTTAGCTAATATTTTTTCTGTGCATTTAATATTTAAGTGGCTTTTACTGATATTAAAGTCATAATGCATTTTATGGAAATTACCTTGCATTCTAATTACTTTTCTTGGTGAGGAATGGTAAACAGAATTATCTCGTTATGCTTGCTGTAGATGAAAGCAAAGAAATATTTAATGAGAAGAGACTGCTAAAGGAAAAAAAGAAAAATCCATATTCAGATGGTTTTTTTCAAATGAGTCCGTTTTGCCATCAATTCAGAGGCGCGCGACTCCCAGACCCAAGGCAGGAACCAGGCGTGTATGTGAACAACAAAAGGCTCTGAATGGCAAGCTGGATGCTTTGAGCATCAGCAGTTCCCTCTTTTCTGTGGCCTGTCCAAACATAAGCTGAGGAGAATTCGGAGGAAGACAATGCGCTACAACAAGAAAGCAAGAAACACAAACAATCGTGTCCTTGGGCCCGAGCTGTCCCATGCTTTTAGTAATTGAAGCTACTGTTGGAAAGCTATGAATTGTACCTACAGAAATGGAGAGGTCAAGGCCTGTGTAAATGTTAACCCCTTGTCCTTTTTTTCCCCAGTTCTTTATATGAATTATACTTACTTCACTGGAAAAATGGAGGAATTAATTGGGGAGAAATCAAGTTTTCCGGCCAGCTCTTCTCTCAGTTTCTCTACTGAAGTCTAAGTGGAGTCAAAAACAAGGCTGGATTACTGTCTCTGAAAACAAAATGGGAATGTTCTTTCTATGACTCTTTATGAAGATGAATATGTGCTTTAGCACTATCTGAATGAAGCCTCTTCTCTTTCATAAGCCATCTTTTGGGAGATATGAGATGGAGTCTCATAGGGAAATCCAGGGTAATCATGGTTCACTGGCTGCTCTGTGTCTGGACATGTCTCTGAAAATCAAAATGCACCATGGCTCTTGCTTAGTTTGCGTGACTTTGTAACATCTGAAGAGCTGCCACCAGAGCAGCTGAATGGAAAGTACAGAAATATGTATGTATGTAGCAGAAATAGGTAGAAAAGGAGGAATAATTGAACAGTAACACCAAGAAATGAAATTCCAGGTGCTGTTTCTGTGGAGTTCCACAAATTTTTCTGGATTTGCATGTTTCCTTCTTTTGCACTGTTACAGGGGTTCCCTTCCACCCACCAAGACCTACATACATGGCAGCAACAGTTACACCATAGGTCATACATTTCGTAATTATTTCATTATTATATATATATAAAATTATAAATACATATAATTATATTATGTATAACCACCCATAGGTAGTTTTAATTATGGTAGTTCCACCACCCACCAACCATGGAAACCGGACAAAACAATGAGCTCAAGGTGGCTTTTACCCAGTTATACATGTAGGTCTCTTAATGTGACTTTTCTGCTTGACTTCAGCAATTCTGCCCTTGCAGCTAGAGAGAGCTTCCAAGCAAAACCCCTGGGTGTGTGTGCAGGTCTGGGTGTTACTGACCAGTTCACCTCCCCGTTCACCTCCTGGGCCATGCAAGGGTGACATGGATATTTTTCTGGCTGTCACTATCTGCTCGCACGAGCGGGAGTCGTGATGGATCGTTACCCGATCTCAGAGTGCAAAAAACAACACAACAGGGGGAACTTCAGTTTAAAACAACAACAAAAAAAATGCACCTTTTATTTTTTGGCGCCCAAACCACGGTATCGCAACAGAAGGAGAGAGAGGGAAAGGAGCAAAGGATAGAAGATGATAGATTGGGTGGGAAATGGCTACCATGAAAGAGACGAAGTCCGTCCTCGGGACCGTCCGCTCTGAAGACGCGTCTTCTTTCCGTGGGGAGATCTCAAAGCAGGTTACCTTGAAGAGTCACTTTTATAGTCCTTCTTCAAAGTGACAGGCAGCTGGCCAAAAGGTGGGGAAGATCGATGTGCGGCCCATTGCCATTGCAGGAACAGAGCAGGACAGGCCAGTCCAGCAGTGAGCACAGCTCCAAGCACAGCTCCAAGCACAGCCAGTCCACCGTGACTTGTCCATTGTTCCTTCCACGGGTTCCCATGGAAAAACACTGGTCCAGTGAACACACCTGCAGGCAATGCTTGGCAGACATCCCACCTTAGCCAGGCCAGGAGCTCCTGTGTTGAATATTGGGGTCTCAGTCTCAGTCTTAGACCTTTCCAGTCTCTGTCCTTGACAAGGGTTGGGAGGCATAGATAGGGAACCTCGGACCGTCCCTTACACTGGCCTAGCTGCCATGTGATGAAGGAAGGTCTTCCTGTAAAGCTCGGTGGGGACATAGATTTTTCCAGCCTGGTGTGTGAGAAGTAGCAAGAAGAACAGGGGTGTCCCTTGTGAAAGGACATCTCTGAGGCTTTCATTTACTTAAAAAGATCATCACATTTCTCCTCCACATGCTATTAATTTCAAGGGTCAGTATTTTCCATTTGCATTTCCAAACTTCCCAGCAAGACAAATATTGTAAGATTGTTGTTGCTCACAGTTATTTTACTTTCAGCCTTCCTGTTCTGGTAACTTTGGAGCATCAGGCATTAAAGGCAAGTGGATGGAAAATGTGGAGTTAGGTTTTAACTCACACTGAAATTTCAAATTCAATTTAATTGAAATGTTCTGTGAATTTCTGTCTACACTAAGCAAATCTTTCTATTTAGGGGAGGGAGACTAGAAAGTTCTGTGAATAATGCCTGTTTTGCAATTTTCTAAGCTTTCTTTCCACTAGAAATGACCTTTAGATAAACTGATTTTAATTTACTTTTCAGCTCATTCTTTCTATTTTTTGATCAGCAAGCAAAACAAGCAAAGAAGGCCTTTAGTCCTCAATCATCACTGAAAATGCCACTCTAAGCTCTAATGCTCTAATAAGCCAAAACATCTGCTGCAACCCCTCCCATAGTTCTGCAAACAATAATTGCAATAATATTTCACCATTGTATTAAGGATCAGGTTATCTGCCTAGAATATTTAGAAAGGTCAGTGTCTCATATGTAACTTATAGGCAAAAATAAAACGACCAACGAATGTCATTGATATTTATTGCAAATGCTCTATAACATTCTGAGTTTGCCATGCACATTTCTCCCTTTAATAGAACATGTTTCTAAAATGGATTAAATCCTGATTTGATTTTAGTACTCTACATATTACAAATGCATTTAATTTTAAGTGACAAAATAAAATGTAGCATATGACATCCTCATCTGATGTATAGCAGTTTCACCAGCAATTCTCTGTGAGATACATCTTTTTTTAGTAAAAATGTCAGTGTTGCTTGAGTTAGCGCAACAGGGCCTTGTGTTCTAGCAGCACCACACTTCAGTGTCTTCTCTTAATCAAATGTTACCAAAACTGAAGGGGTCTCAGCAAGAGAGACAAAAGCAAGTTGAAGGAGGTTTATTTGTTTTACTAGGCACAAAGAGCACTCCCTGTTGCTGTGCTCCAGCTTATCTGAATCAACAGCAAAGACAAACGCAGGCAGTGCTTTTAAAGGTCCACTGGAAGACTTCCCATTGGATTTTAAAGACTCAGGATCAGCAGAGATAGGACAAATGGGATGTGTCTGTGTGTCAAAGGCACAGTTGTGTTTTGGAGGTCACTGGGTATCTCGCTGATGGAAAACAAGTAAGTGAGTAATAACATTAACTGAATGATTGGGTTATGGGCATTATTTTCTCCAGAATCCTTCAGAGGCTTCAATGTGTTGACTTCAGCAAGGCAAAATCCTCTCAGGGCATCATGACCATTATGACCTCTCTTCTTTCAAATCATGTTAGTTCTGAATAACAATTATGGAAATTAACTTATTAGTGCAAATTGATACATGATGCTGGGCCAGCAGAATTGACTATTCTGTATTATTTTATTTATTTAGGCTGCAGTACCGGTTATAGTGCAATAAATGGAGACTGACTATCATTAATGCAGAAGGATATTTAAGTTATGGGTATAACAAGAAATTCATTTATGTGAAATTTACCTCAGAAACATCAAACAATATTCTGGTATTATCTGAAATTTGCTGTGGTTGGAAAATGAAAGATAGGGCTAGCACAACACAAAGTCTAAGAATTAAGGAATGATATTTGTTCTTTGAGCATCAATAAGAAATCCCATTTCTTTAAAACAATTTGTGCCATCTTAGAAGAGGAACACATTTTTTTCCCCTTGCATATTTGTTCATGTCTTCTCTCATTCACCCCTTTTCCACCACATTTTGAGATGGTGAAGTGCAAATGGGACATAAAACTGAGCACAGAGATCTCAGAGAGAGGAAGCTGAAAAAAGACAAAACAAATGCGGGCAGAGGCATTGTCCCGAGGCTGCTGCTGCTGCTGAGACTACACCAGTGTCTCATGAGGACCACGTGGACACCTCCCCATGCTAATGCAGGAGCTGTCCCATCTGCCCAGCCACAGGGAAACCCTCATTTCTCCAGGAGGACCTTAGGGAAAGCTCTGCACGTGCCAAGCCCCATCCCAGCAGGCCTCCTGAGATGGAGCAAAGCCCATGTGCACAAACAACCACCTCACCTGCGCGGGACCCGAACCCCAGTGGGAGCTCCCGCAGACACAGGGGCTGACTCACTGCTGCTGCGCCATCCTCCAGAAAGTCCATGGGGAAAATCTGAAGGAGGATAAACCTCTCGATGTGGCCATCTGCATTCAGATGCAAATTTTTGTCTGTAAAGCTCGAGATTATCACACTGCCGTGGGACCACAGTGACCTGTCCTGAGCCTTGTACAGGACACCACAAATCAGCTTTGCCACCGCCTGTGCCAGGCGGGCACTGAGCCCTTCTAATCTGGCCTCTGTTGCTGCAATTCCCTGGGGACAGCCCCCGAGGCTTTAGTGTGTTTGCATCAACCATCTGACAAACCATCACACATAATGAGGGGAAAAATAAAATTCAGTGTATGTTTATATGGGAGCTAATTTTCTCAGGAAAATGTAAAGATTATTTTTTCACCTTTCTTCATACTATTGCAGGGAAGTACAGTAGCAGCAGTTGTAAAGCAAATTTTAATTATATGCCTGAATGTCACAGTTAAATCTCTGACAAGTTTTTACAATGGCAGCATTTTGATCTTTTTTTCTTTCTTCTTATTTGACCCTAGAGATTACAATCAAAGCTTTTTTTTTTTTTTTTTTTTCACGCATGAAACATTCAAACTTTAACATTAAATCTTATCTGCAAATTGACAAAGCCTGTGATTCAAAATGAAACAGGGAGATCACAAATACTGACACCATTAAAGGAAAAAAAAGTTCTTTTTTAAGTTTAAAAAAATTAATTATCTTTTAATTTCTTGTATTTGCATCTATTATGAAGTGTTTGGGGAAAGACTCGTTCTTTGCAATTTTACCTGGCTATCTGTCTAATGACACCTGGCTATGCAGCTCCCACTGGTCATTTCCGTCATCAGCAAGAATTTGAGTGCAAAGATGTTCTGTGAATGCTCATTTTCCTCTGGCTGTTTGAAAGACATTGGGGAGAAAGGGAGGAATTGCCAAGAAGGGCTGGCTGTATCAACCACCCAAGCAACATGTGCAGCTGGGGCAGTGACAAAGATCAGAGAACAGGACCATGCATGTTTGCCTCAGGGTTAAACCAGAAGTCTCCAGAGCAAAACCAAAGCACAAAGGAGCCAGGGGCTGCTGGTTGGAGGTATAACAGGTTCAGAGCCTTAGAGCACGAGGCAAAGAGGCAGAGATGCAAAAGAACTTCTGGCTGGGAAGATACCCAGTGGTTTAAAAGATGGGGTGTCTTGCATAATGCAGACATGAAAAGGCTCAGAGGTTTGGAAGAGTTCCTGGAAAACAGCAAGCAGCTGCTCAGTGCCCCGTCTGGACAAAGAGTGCCCCTGGGTGTCCCAGCTGCACTCAGGGCCAGCAGAAGGAGAGGGGACCACGCTGTGCCCCAGGCCATGCCTGCTCCCGGGGCAGATGGGGAAGCAGTGGCCACACACAGGAGGGCGTGGGGAACAGACTGGGATGCTGTCAGCTCAGTAAAGCCTCCCCTTAAAACAGACTCCTTGCACACAGTCTGATCATGGAAATACCCAGTACTTGGCAACTCCTCTCTTCACTGCCTGCAATTTTGGTGCTAAACTCAGAGGAGAGTTATCGTCAAAATTCACCCACTAGCCCCAGTGAAACATTTCACCTGCTCAGCAGGATCCCTTCTGCTTGCTTGAGAGGGGCATGGGAGGGGTAGGGAGGAAGGGAGAGCATTTCATCCTGGTCAAAAGCTGCCCAAAGCAGTGTGGAGCTCTGAGCCCTCACGCCCAAACAGGGGAATGCAGGACCAAGAGGAGCTCTGAGTTGCTGTTGTGCAGCTCTCACTCCTGTCTGTTTTGTCATGGTAAAGGAAAAATAAGGATAATGGTATCCATAACTCTTCATGAGCACTTAAAACCTGAAGCTATCTTGGATCAGCTTAAATCAAGTTAATATCTGAAATTTTCCTTTCTGAACCATTCTTTTTCTTCTCAAATGGCAGCTTTCTGAATAATTTTAAGCTGCCAGGAAAAAGAAAAAAAAAAAACCAAACAGCACCAAATACTATGGTTCTTCCTTTCTCAATCCTGATAAATAGATGTGAGTCTCCTGAAAAGGAATTCCAGTGAGCTTAGATGTCTTTATACTTGCATTTTACTCCTCCTAATATCTCAAAGATTTCTTTGCCCTCTCTGATCCTGGCTGAAACTCAGCCAAGTTCCATTAAAAAAAATAGCAGCATAAATTGAAAGTTTGCCAGGAATTCCTTGCTGTGGCCTTAAGTACAAAACTATTACAGTCTTTTCCTCTTCAAAGAGATTTCTTACAGTTTCATAAAACTATCAGTCTCATCCACTGAAGTGTGCCTTTCAAAAATCCTTGTTGCTGTTGAAAGTCCATGCCATCACTTCAGTTTTATGGCAGAGTTTTCCAGACAGGTCAATATTCTGTGTCCTTCCTTCACCTGCAGAATCTGAGGTCTGCCAGTTTTAACTTTAGCTGCACCACTGCAATTCAACAAAATCTGTGGGAGAGGCATGAAATGTACAGTCTAGGTTAAATTTTCAGTCATCTCATCCCATGCAAGTATTCATTTCCTCCAAGAATTCATTTCAGGGCCATATAACACTGACCCTGTATTTCTCTAGAACTCTAGGTTTTTAAGGATGTAGAGAAAGTTCTCTCTCACTTCTCTGGGACTTTAACTGCTGACCATTTATCACTCCTGTGTTAGTAACAAAGCAAATTCTAACAGGACAGCAGATATGGATTAATTTGGGAGGCAGAGATCATGATCATTCATTTTCCCATTATTACTGATGCCACATAGCCTGCAGGAGCAGGTCACACAGTGATGTTGCTGCCAGCACACCTTGCTGTATGGCAGTAGGGACTGTCCTCCTGAGGTAGAGAAAAGGGTTGAGAACTTGGCAAAGGAGAGCTCTGACCCAAGGACCTGAAACTAGTTAATAGATTTAGTACTAAATGTAAATTATTGCTAATATAAGAAAGTGGAAGACAATTTTAGCTGTTAATGCGAACAAGTATGAAGTAATTATTTCTTGTCAGTTTTAACGAGAGACAGCAAAGAATGTACCAATGGATTATCACTTTATGCCCTTGTCTCCACTGGAATGAAGCTCCATGTTGGAGCACAAGAGATAATACAGGACAAGATGGAAAAATAACCTAAAAATCACTGCTGTGAGAACATCTGTAAAAGTGAAGTGATGAATGAATTCAAGCTCTGCAAATGTTTGGCATTGGATTTATTTATGCATTTTTAACACATCCAGCATGATCTTGATTTGAGAAGGAACAATAACGTTATACCAAGTAATTTGTTGATAATAAGTTCTGTCTGGTTTTTGTAATTAAAAAACTGATTAAGAAAGGCTAAGTCATTAATGCTTGAACTGCTGCTGCTGGGATATGCACAGTAACACACAATTTATAAACTTTTGGCAGAGGGATTTATTAACTGATGCTTTTTCGGGAAAATTCTTTCTTTATGGTATTTATAGAATGTGAGAAATAATAGACTGTGATTATGAGCAGAGAAGAGCAATCATCCTGATAAATGCCAGTGAATTGTAAAACTAGACCCACTTCATAAGGACACAACTGCTGAATCTTGCAGCTCAGCTGCTTTGTCTTTTGCACATTCATTATCTCAAGGATGGATGGTCAGGTTTGGCAGGTGGTTAGGAGAGCACTGGAGAAGCCACAGCTTCTATGGCAAGCCCAGTGCTCAGGCCCCAGTCTCAGAAAATGGTCATTTTTCCCTCAAGTTTTTTGGTTTGTGCATCTATTTTCCAGTTCTGAGCAAATGCAGAAACAGCAGAAGGGAATGGGCCAGGTCCACTGGCATAAACAGAAACAGGAATTATAGGACCTCCTTTCACCCCATGTCACAGGAAGGCACAGAGTGGTGTCTCAACACCCCAAACACAACAGAATACTTGAGGAAATTTTTAATATCACATCTAGTGCCTGAGGAAATGAGTAAAATGTGTGAAGTGGGATGTGTGTACCAGCCTGGGCTGTGAGCCTGTAAGAGGGAGAGGATGCATCCCCTTCCCTGTTTGTGGGATGGAAGCCAGCACCCCAAACCAGCTGCAGCAGTTTCAATGCAGAAATGTTGATTCAAGAAATGATTTGCCCACAGCAGACCACTGCTCTTTGAAATTCATGTCATTTATGACTTGGAGGAAACCCTTTCAAAACACATTTTCAAATTTTATCGCAAGTGTCACAAGGTTCACTTTCTCAATTGCTTTATCTTTTATTGCAATGCACGGAATAAGGGTAAAAGTCTGTACTACTTTTACAAGAAGTAAACAGCCAGGGTAAAACAGACCTCTCTCTGTAGATATTTAGGTAGATACAGATATTTTATGTATTAGAGATGTTTCTGTCATAAACATATCTCTCTGAGTACATTATCAATGAGGACCAAACCGCATCTCTTTTGAGAAAACAAGGATTTTCAAATCTAGTGTAGGTAGTGATAGATTTAGGCTCAGGACTTTATTATGCTGAAATCAATGCTGTAGTTCTCTATACCTACTTTCAGAGCAATTTGGTGCAGACTTTTTCATGAACTGGAAATAAAAATTATTCTCTGCTACAGTGAAATCTATTAAGATCTATCAAACTTCAGGCAAATCACTTTCTGCTTGGTAATGCCACCTAAGAACAGCTAGAGGCTTTAAAATTTATTATGGCCCTTGCTGAGCAGCAGCGTGGGTCCTAGATTACTCCTGTAAAAATTATGAAATTATATCAATAGAGTTCTTATATTTTCCTGCACAAGGACAGTATAGGAGATAATGAGAGAACACCAGGAATCAAAGCTTTTGCTTTAGAAAGATTTACAGCTGCTGCTTCATACCATAAGTCAACACTGAATAATTAAAAGACTTGTAATTAAAGGCTAATTCAGTATTGATTGTGTCCTAGAGCAAGGGGGCCAGTTCACTGTTCTCGCACCATCCTGTGTGAGCTTCATCAGCCACACAGCAAGAGTGCAATTACCCTAAGCAGCCTTCAGCAGGGGCATGGCACCTCCTCCAACCCATTCTGGTGGGCTGTGGGGCAAAGTGATTATCTCACAAGGTCTTCAGTATCCCACATCCCCTCAGACCATTCCGTGCTCCAAAAGAAAACATCAAGTCTGTTTCATTTGGGAAAGTGAGGGCATGGACTCTTCAGTCCAATTGTGTTCTTGGTTCTCTGCTCCCTCTCTTCATGGTTCCCGTGATGGCCCCTTTTGAGATGAGGGTCTCTGGTTGCTGCCTCCAGTGCTTTTCATGAGCATGTTCGGAGCTGCTGTCTGATTAGAGGAATAAATGAAAAAGGGAGGGTCGTGGGCACCTGTTATCCAGTCTGCAGACCCATCTGCCCCTCTGCAGCCATGCACATAATTTACCCAGACTTTCTGGAAGTGGAAGACTTCCATTTGGTGATGCACACAGAGAACTTACTCGTCATTGCACTGATGAACAGGGAAAGACAATGTGTGGCAATATGGCAAAGGTGGCTGTCAAAATTCAGGAAGTCCCATTTCTCTCTATGACACATTGATGATTCTCCAATTAAATTTCACTGGCCCTTAAGCAGTCTATCCCCACCAATCAATTGATTTTTTTTTTTTTCTCACAGGATCTCATATGCCTCCTGTATGCATCGTATATCATAGAAATTAGGTCATATTTAATATACTGAATCGTAAACATTAGAGATAGAAAATCTCACTGAGCCATCAAATTCATTCCTTTGTCAGTGGAAAAAGGTTCCCATGTAGAATAGAATTTAATTTTTAACATATAATATGTTCAGTCCTAAAATGTTTCTTTTTTTAGTTGTTACTCCACAAAACTCATTTAGTCCTTGCTATCAGGGATTTTTAGGACTATGTAAATTTTCTTTTAGAAACTTCGCTCCACAACTTTTAATTTTATCTCCACATTGCTCTGTCTCCAGAAAATAGCATTTGCAGGTAATAATCATACGCCTTCTTTCCAGTACTATTCAAAATATGAAAAGATGGGTTTAAATATGGAAACAATCCTGTAATATCTATTTGCCAAGATCTCTAAATGCCCTGCATTTTGTTTTCTAGTCATGATTTTTTTTTTTCTTCACAGTTTGGGAAACTGAAATAGCCACTTTTCCTTTGAAAACCAACTTTTTCTTAATGGAATTGTTAATTACTTCTAAGTTCTTATTATCATGAAGAAGTCTATGTTTTCTTATAAAATCTGTGGGGTTTTTTTAAGGTAAGATTAAGAACAAGTTTAGTTATTTAGACAAATATGTGTTTGAGAGTCTTCCATGCATTATAAATCAATTCTTTTAGCTGACCTGATGGTTTTGCATCAGATCAAAAAATCAAACTACTTTGACAGCAGGAAGGACTCCATTAGATATTCCCGCTTTTGAGGGTAAAAGAAACAAAAGTCTCTCTGGAAGACTCTTTGTGGTTTTTCTTCTCCCAGTGAGCACAAAGCCCAAGGAGAAACTTACTGCCAGAGTGTATTGAGGTGGGTGACAACCTATTTTTTTATTTATATTTTAACTAGAGTGCACCAAAATGGGATCACTGGGTGGGACTGAGCATGCTGTGTTTTTTCTGTCACTGGGGAACACCTGGGGACATAGACAGAAGGCAGAGCCATATCTGATGAACTTTATGTTCTTCATCTGATCTGAGATAGCCTATTTTCTGGTATCATTGGGTACTCAGATAACATAAAACAGCCAGAAAAAAAACAAGGGAAATCACAGATCACAGGACCACAGGCAGGTTACAAGTGTAAGGGACCTCTGGAAGTCATCTGATCCCAGGACCCTGCTCAGGTAGGGTCCCCTGGAGCAGGCTGTCCAGGATTGTGTCCAGATGACTTTTGAATAAGTCTGAGGTGGGAGACTCCACAACCTTTTGGGACAACTTGTTCCACTGCTCACCATCACGCTAAAAAAGCTTTCCTGATGCTCAGACTGCATCTCCTATATTTCAGCTTGTGCCCTCTGGTCCTGTCGCTGGGCAGCACTGAAGAAGGCCTAGCTCTGTCCTCTTTGTACCCCATAAATCAGGTATTTATATGCACTTACAAGATCCCCCTGAACCTTCCCAGCATGACCCCTCTTGGCCACTCCTCCCAGCTCTGTGTCCTTTGCAAACTTGCTGAGGTTACCCTGATGAATGCAGATAACCTTTCAGGCTTTTACAGAGTATTTGGAGCATAAAGAATTGGCCAGAGAGGATGGCCTATTTATGAATTTTGATAATATAGATTGCTTTCTCTTAAGGCTTCCCACCAACTTATTAGAACCTTTGGCTGCCAGACAAAGGGTAATTCCTGACCAGTTTCACTAATTTTCCCACTTGTAGCAATGTCACCATCCTGCTTGACCTTTTAAATCAATTCATCTTGAGATACATTATTGACTAATTTCCTGAAATTCAGACAAAATGTGCCCATTTTTAACCTTGTCCTTCCTTACGTACAGAAATTACCTTATCCTCTGGTACTAGCATTGCCATTAGTAAGCAATCAAAATTCTTCTCCAAAGGCTTTTCGATTTTATTTGCTCTTTCCACACTGATTTCAGTGATGTATTTCATCTAATCCTGGTGCTTTGTCAACTTTTTAATAGTACTGAGAGCTTTAATTGCCTTATTATCTTCTCTTCTGCAGTGAGGGCTTTTTCTTTAACATTTCTATTCCCCTCAAGGAAAGCATGGACTCTGGAATATTACAGGTCCTCCATTTCCTGGGATGAAGAAATTGCCCAGACCCTTAAGGATATCTACTTCATCTCTCAGCAACATTTAATCTATCATGGCCCCTCTTTATCTTCCTAATAAATTTCATTCTCAGGCAGCAAAGGCTTCATCATCCATGCTCTTCAGACAGCAGTGTCCTGCTGCTTAGTGTCCTTTTCTTCTGTTGTGCAGCCAGGAAACCCAAGATCCCAGGGCTAAAAAGCCAGTGAGAGTTTTTGGGTCAGGACTATAGACTAGGGATGGCATTCAGCTAGGAAAAAATGAACCATGGGCTTTGCTGCTGGTTTGTCACAGAAAAGCTGAGAAAAGAAGAAACGTGCCCAGCCCAGAAGGATTTGACACTATAGCAAACTGAAGTGCCCATCAGTGTTTCCATGGATGGCTGGCACTGGGGAACAGGGCAAAAAGGTGCCTCCTTTCCCAGTTCCAGACTGTTTTCCACAAAGCTTAGATTTGGGTGCCTCATTATGTTGTCCTCGGAAGTAAAGGCACAACGTGGGCTTGGATAACATGGAACAGGAGGGATGCTTAAGCACTGGCTCTCTGGGTTACTGTCTTTGCTGCAGCCTCTCATTTGAGAAGGCAAACAGCTCCCCTGGCTCTTCCCGTGCCCATTACTGGGATCAGTGGCAGGCCCCATTATCACTGTCCTAATGCCTCCCAGCTGCGTGCCTGACCTGCCTTCACTCTGGCTTTATCAAACCTCAATGAGCTCAGTGAGTGATGGGAGATTGCTCCCCAGACCAGCCACTGCAAGCACTGCACACAGGGAACTGGAGGAATAATGTGAGAAATTCAGGAGTAAAATCTTCTCCTGTCTTGCAAATGGATGTTGTTTTATTTACCTGGCTTTGCTGTCATGCACCCCAGATTGTACACTTGCTCCGTGTGTCACCTGCAGGCAGATCTGCTGAACTGAGAATAAAGAGATGAATAATGTCACTGCCTGAACATAGCCATGAAAATCATAAATAAAAGAGAAAACATATTCCTGCTCAGAGGTATATTAACTGGAACTATTATGTTATTTATGTTTTGCCTCAGATACACACGTATACCAGGAGAAAAAAAATCTAGTACTTAGAGTAAATCTACTGCACTTTGTTGTAAGCTTGGAAAAAAAAGTGTGTTGATTGATTTCCTTGTCTGAGTTATTTAGAAAGAGCTGAAAGCTGGAGGGCTGTTAGATTCTGGTAAAGTGAGTACATTTCCCCCTGAATAAAAACATTTAAAGGCTCTCAGTGTCTGTGCACGTATTCGTGTTCCAACGCACGAATTAAATGTCAGCAGAGCCAGCATTTCAGCTACATTTGATGGCAATACTGAAGTCAGTGCAGCCACATTGATTTATGCCACCTGAGGAACTGACCCAGAGTTGTTACTTTTCACTGGACGTCACATAAGAGCTATAAACGGATTTCTGAGTGCACAGAAAAGAAAATGCAACATGGAGAGTGACTTAAAACCAGAAGCTCTGTCTGAAAGGAGTGCTCTGCCTCGGGGCTGCAAACACACCGACCTTTATCAGACACTTCCAGTGGAAATGGTGTTATCTGGGCATCCAATGTCCCCCTGTATTCCAAAGGGAAGCTGAGAAAGATCCTATCACTTCAAAGACTGGGCTTGTCTCTGAAAATTGTTCTCTTACCCCTATTACAAGTGATGTCTATGGTTGCAGTAGAAAGAATTTCCATTTTCCTGACAGCAGCTTTACTGTGGGTTGCAGAACAGTTTCTGTGCATTGTCCTGCAGTTACTGTGCCTAGGGCTCAATAAGTTATTCAACTATTTTATGTTTTTTTCAGTAGCTTTTCTGTGCAATGGGCAACCAATACAAGTACTGTGGCAGTGAAAAGATGATGGGTTAAAAACCTAAAAGCACCCCATGCTGTGAAGCATTTAAATTCTTAAACTAGATTTAAGGCTTATAGTTCAATTCTGGGCTGGAATGGATGTATTTAGATGGATTCTAGCAGAGCCCCTGTGGCTTGTAGCTGCAGGGGATTTGGTCCAGCTCGATTTGGTGAATTTCAAGTTTTCTAGTGAAACACTGAGATTTGACTGTCTCATTTTGCAGTAGCATTAAATAATCCAAAGACATTTGTTTGCCTTTCTGCCTCCACTAAATCTGCAAACAGTTTAAACCTGACTTTTGACTCATAAAAAACCTCAGCTAGATGGAAAGGCTCGCACCTGGTCACGCTCAGGCTAAACCCAAAAGGAAACACTAAGATGGAAGTACTCTATCTCCATTTCTGGTGAATTGTTCTACTGTTTGCAAATAACCTTCTTTAATAACGCAGTCCTTTTTCTTTGGATTAATTCATTATTTTACAGAATAATCCAGACTGGTGGGAATCATATTTCTGTGCGAGAAATTTACGGTGGAGAATTTTCTGGGTGTGTGCTGCTGCTTCAGAGATGACAGGCTTTGGTCATTACCCCTACACACACGAGGTGTGCTGTGCAATCTGCTCTGTTTTACTTCCTCTGATAAATAAGGAATAACATACTCCAATATATATTCTCCTGAATAAACAATAATTCATGCTAAAATGCACAAAACTTTTGGGATTAATGAAAAGTCCCAGAGATATGCTGGAGGTATCTGAGTATGTATAAACAATATGACCAGCAAGCAGGGGGTTAAAGCAAACCAAACTCAGTGAAAAATTTTCACAAACCATTATTTCAGTAATAAACAAGTTGTGATCCTTATCCAGTGCACAGAGCTACTCATTCCAAACTAAAGGCAGTGCTTTTGCCACATAATCCAGCAAGTGGCTCATGGCTGCTGGTAACTGGTAGCTGGAAACCAATATTAGGACTCGACCCACTTTAATATATGAAACACATCACCTCCAGGAATTCTGCATGGCATTTAACCTGCTGTGTGAAAGTCACAATTGATGTCTAATCTGCAGCTGGGAGCCAGGCTCACTGTCGTGGCACCTGAGTGCTTTAAGAGATTGTCTGTGTGTCTGTGTGTCTTGAAATTTTGGTGAGCCCAGCTGATCCAATCAGTGTGTTCACATGCAGCAAAGAGCAACACGTTATGCAACTCGAGATTCCTTATCACCCTCCATGAGAATTACTTTCAAGGCACCAAGAATTGCTGTTAAATAGAGGGTTATGGCACTGGGGAGCAGACAGAAAACATGCTTACTGCTTCAGATGAAAGTGTGATGGCTAATGAGAGAGGCAACCACATCCACTCCAGGCAATGATGTGTCACCATACAAAGGGCATTGCAGATGTCAGCTGATAAGGGAAGCCTAAGCAGAACTGACACAGTATCAGAGTGAAAGAACACAGAAAGTGGCTGGGCTGTCATACTCTGATGAGATAAGCCACCAGAGTCTCCTTTTCTCAGACACCTATTAACCAAGTGCGTGCCAGGTACAGCCCCACCTCCCAACATCCTGCAGTCAGAAGACGGGGCAGAAAGAAAGAAGTTTTGAGCTTTGATACTTTCTGAGGTTTTGGTTTTCTGCAATACCAGGAGGAATGAAGAACTGGATGCAAAATTTTAAATTTCTGGATTAAATATTTTTGTGTGAATTTTAGCCATGATGTTTCTGAGCTATCTTTATTTCGGGTACCAGATGTTCCTGCTTGCTTTGGAATCAGTATCCTGTTACTCCAAATCATTCACTCAGGTTTCTGCTGTTAACATAGCAACAGTCAGTAAATTCAAGATGTAGGAACAAGAGTTCATGAAAGCACAGTTTTGTTAGCTTTGTGTATGTCTTGGTTTTGAGACAAATTAGGAGGAAATAAATTGACTTCGGTTTGAAGTCTTGAATTTAGAATGGAGAGTTCACTGGTAAAATTCAACAAATATTCAACAGTACAAGGCAGCTAAGTGACTGGATGACAGCCAAAGCATTCTGTAAGAGCAATTTTCCAGTGAAGTATAAGGGCAGGAGAACAGGAACACCTCTCCTCCCATCTAAAAGGGGCAGAGGAGCTTCTGAAGGCTCAAGTTTTGTAAGAGGCTCTATTCCTCATTCCCATCTACAAGAAAGCATGACAGGATTTGTCACCATGTATGGTGATTCTGTAACCACAGCTGTCCCTCCCAGAAAACTAATCCAATGTGTCAAATAACTTGGGAAAAAAAAAACCATCTTGAGGACAAAATGGACTAGTTCTGTTTTTCTTTGTCTCATATCTGTATATATGACCCCAAGCTTCAAGATATGCCCCACTGAAGACAGACAAGTAGAAAACACCCTGTTTAGCAGAGTCATCGTGAGCTGCCCGTCCTCTTCTCACCCAGAGTGCAGCTCTTTAAGCACCCCCCCTATTCAGTGCTGAATTACAGCTGGACAATTCATCCTGGCTAAACTAAATAGGATAGTTGCACACACTGCAGCCTGTCTGTCACAGGTCATCATTATGATATTAATGACCATCTGTAAGCAAAGTACACAGGCAGGGTATGATTAGTGCAAGCAATTTAGCCACTATGCTTTTGTCAGCGTGAATGCAGTTTAAATTAAACTGCACTTGGCTGCAGCTGAAGAAGCTTTTACTTAGCTCATCATGAGCAGATTCCAGTTTTCTCACAAAATCTTTTCCTTCAATAACTACTCACAAGGTGCTTGCAGAGTTGCAAAATCTCTGTGCCTACATCTTCTATTTCTGCTCTCTTGGCTGGGGAAACTCAGCAGGTTCCAGATCAGACTTTCCCCTTTTCTCCTTTCCTGAGAGTGAAATACAATTTTTGTGTAAATCAGAGTTCTGTCTTTTGTACATAGGTACTGATGTTTTTAGTGGAAACATTTCACCTTTTAATTTTTTTCTCTTCTGATGCCAATGTGAAAGCCTGGCTTTTTAAAGCTGAAAACCTGATTACTGGAATACAGTTCACCCACAGTAGTGCAAATTAGTCGTCCATTGTGCAGTTTTGCAGCCAAGGGAAGACATAAGACTGTCTTAGAGCCAGTCTCTAGGGCTGCAGAGTCATTCTGCTGTTTGTATCTCAGAAATCCTCCAGAGTGCAATTCAATGACCATTGAAGCCAACTGGCTTCGAACTCTGTCATAAATCCAAATCTCGTGATGGACAGGGTTTAAAAATCCCTTGACACAGGAAAACTGTGGATGATTCTGCTGCAGTGGCAAAAAGGTCTGACAGGAGCCATGTCTCTATGCTCAGGAGGAGAGAGGCAGTAGCAAAGGCGTGGTTTTACCTCTACTTCTGGCACTGGTCAGGCTAACACTAAGAACAAGGTATCGTTCTGATATCTGTGACTTACAGATAACTCTGGAAAGCCAGAGAGGGCAGGGTAGAACCAGGGCAATAATTTAAGGATGATACAGCAATGGTGAGCTACTATGGCAAATAGAGTGTCCAGTGCATCAGGACAAACCTGGATGCCTTTGCTGAGCAGGATTCAGCAGAGGTATGCAAAGAGTATCTGGAACCTGTGTAGGGGGTGAGCCAGTTTTGTGCTCCTGGCTTTGAGCTCTGTGAGTCTAAGAGGCGTGACAGCCGTGTTACAGGCTTCAGGAGCAACAACCCTATCTTCCCAGCTTTCTGAGCACATTGTATTCTGATTGAATCCAAGTGTGCTGGCCTGCACAGAAGCAATGAGACAGCTGATTTCAGTTACAGGAGTATTGCCTTGAAGTGAATTTGGGGAGGTTGCTAATAGGCCTCTGGGGTGCTTGCTAGAATATCATAAGGAGTTGGAGTATTTTTATAGAATTAAAAAAAGTATGCTGGACAGAGCATACATTTGGTGGGGGGGTTGGCATGATGTAATTTAAGGAGTGTAGGCCAATCTTGGCTTTTAAAATTTTTTAATGTTTTCTTTTCTACTTTTCAATTTCTTTTTTTTTTTTTGGTTGGTTTTTTTGGGTTTTTTTTACTTCTTTAAGTTTTGATCTTCTCACCCTAATTTTTGCATTTATTTCATTTGCTATTCCTAGCCTGTTTACTTTGATTGATGCTGATGTGGAGGGTTTACACCAGCTTACAACTGTCCTGTTTCTTGCCTTAGCAACTTGTCCTGGCTATTCCTGAAGACACTACTGGGCTGGGTGGATTTTTATTTTGACTTGCTATGGACATTCCTATGCTGCCATACTGTTGATATATGCCCTATGGAATTTTGGAAGTCCACAACACACTGATTCCTGTATTTCTTACCTAGAGATATACTTTGAAAACTTCCTCTCTGTTACTCTGAAGACTTTCTTTCTAACATCTCTATGTTAGGCACAGTAGGCAAAATATTGTCTGCGTCATTGTTGCATTAAAAGTTCATAATTTATATTCAAATTCTAAATATGTGTTAATGCCATAGTACTAAATAAGAAAGAATTAAATGCAGCCAAATATTTCCATACAGGAGACAGAGGGAAATTATAAATCTTCTCATTATGAAATTCCTTTATTCTCTGACCAGCTGGCTGGAATTTTTGGAAAGAGCAAACAGATTATTTCTGCTGTTTGACCAGTACTGCCACATATTAGAGACACTTATCATAAAGTGGGCCCAGCGGGACTGCTGTTAGAAAGCTTCCAAAATAAACGTCGCCTGGATTTCTGGCCAACAGCTCAGTTTGACCATGATCAAATCCCTTCTTATTTGGCATTGCTGAGCATGAGTGCCACAAGTCTGTTTGCTTGGTATTACTGCTCTGGAATACTTATTCTCTAAGCAATAATAATGTTTGCCTTTACATGTGGAAACATATTAATAAGTGACGTAGAACATAAGCTGGTTATTATCTTAGGTGCTTGCCTTGTATTGCTTGTTCTTCTTGTATCTAAGAGTCTGAGATGCCTAATTGAGCAGCAGTGAGGGCTGTTCTTAGGTAATCAGCTACATGCTCTAAATAATTAACAGGAAATAGCTCATGATCAGTTTGTGGAGGAAATCTAGCTGGTACTTGTGCATATGGCAATGTATGACAGTACATTAGCAGAAATCAGGACTTGCTCTGACTGGCATTTTGACTGCCATCTGGCTTTTAAGTAACACATGATCCCATTCTCCCTAGTTTGAGAATACCTGCTTTTGCACAAGGCTGCTGAGGACAAACATCTGACACTGGGACAGGAGGGGAAGGAAGGCTGTGATGTTTGATGTTCCCTCTCTTGGTAAGCACAGCTGCCCTGAAACCTCCAGGCCCAAAGCCCACTATTATATGGACTAGACCACCTCCTTCCAGTGCTTAGAGAATTCAGATCTGAGAGACTGCCAGGGTAGGAAGGAATTTCATACTCATTGAAAACAATGAAAGTTGTGTGGCCCTTAACCACAGTATCTCTACATCGTTGTTTCAAAGCCTCACATCCCAAAATTTCTTCCCTTTTGCTTTGTCTAGCCATGTAAGGAAAGTCTGTGGGAGAACAGAGCTGCGAAGTGCAAAGGGAAAGTTGAGTTTGCCATCCCATAATATAATACAATTTAGAATCCTTGCCCAGAAAAAAAATCAAACTCTAAGTAAATTCAACAGCAGGTCCACACAGCAGCCAATATCAGCATATTCTTACAGAGGTGAAAGCTTCCCAATAGTAGCCAAAATAAAATTGTTCATGGTTCATTGGTCTTGTGCTAGCATTGTCCTTTAGCTAAAATCACCCTTTTCTCTGGAATTTGCATCATCATGCTACTGGCCTCAGTATGTCTCTGACTGTGAATTTACTCCCTTTACTATTCTGTTTTGGTTTATATAAATCTGCAAAATGAAGAGTAAGACTTTCAATCTCCTCTTATAAAATATATTCTCCTTTATCTGACCCAATTAGTGCATCCACTCCTTAAACCCAGTCTTCAGACTGAGTTCTTGTCAGTGCCTTGCACAATGCCACTCATACTTCCTCCTTAATGTTGGGAATATCTTAACAGATACCATCTATTATTTCAGCTGCTCTTCTTACTCAGTCCACAACACATTAATGACTCACTGAGTTTTTTTCTTCTGAAATCCTCTTTGCTGTGTCCAGCTCATGAACTCTCTAATCAGCTCTCTCATCAGTCTCCATGTGCATGACATGCACCTTGGCTATGAAACCACATTACATTTCTAACATTTTTCATAGTACTACAATTCTTTCTTTGTTTTCCAATGTCTTAGTGACACCTCTCAACCCTGTGTCATCAGCAAAGACTTACACTTTTAGAGCCAGACCACCTAGTGAAAAGTGGTCCCAAGATTTATCCTTCTGGAGCTTCAATAAAACTTCCTCTAATCCATTGCCATATCCCCTTCAGTCAGTTCCTCACTAATTAAATTATTTGCTTTCATCTCCGGCTTGCTGAGTTTAACTATTAATTTCCCAGGTACTGAGTTGAGGGGACATTTCATCCTAAGGAAAAATAACTGTCTTAGTGAGTGAGAAGTCTGGGTTTGATACAACTAACCTTCAAAAAAACTTTTTCTGTGTTCCATTTTGTTTTTCTTCCCTTCAGAATTTATTTTTAAGCATTTTACAAACTAGATCAGGATGTGTGACCTCTAGGTACTAGGTTTTCATTCCTCACTCCCTCTTTCTTTATATATAGAGGCTCCCAATCATAAAGATGCATTACCAATATGTTTTGATATTTGTTCTCAAAATTTCATAGTCCAGTTCTTTGAATTCCAGCACGAGAGAGCACTCAACTCACCCAAATTACATCTCCAGACATTGTCATTTCCTTCAGCTCAGCCCCACCTCTTTAGAACGTCTATAACTTCACTTGATAAAATCACAGAACTGGAAGGTGAGGTTCATCACCTAATGTCCTGAGAAAATCATCCATAGGTGCATTATTTTTAACTCTTGATTGTCCAATTTACCTATAAACATTATTTTGAAGATTCAATAACATTGCCAGACAACGTATTTCAGAGTTTGTTTGTCCTTACCATTAAAATTTCCCTTGTGTCTAACAGGAAGTTTCCTCATCTAAAATTTAGACTCATTAGTTCTGGTTCCAGCCATCATGGACATGGAAAGCAGATCTTATCTTATCTTATCTTAATCTTAATCTTAATCTTATTTTATCTCTGACAGCCTTTGGTCTTCTTAAGTGCTGAAGTTCTTCAGTAACACAAAGAGCCCCAATTCTTTGCTCACACACAACTGGTTGTGTTAGTGTAGATTGTGACCACTCTTGCTGCTGTTTTTTGGACAGTATCTTTCTCAGGGCACTGTGCTCTAATAAAACAAAAGTCTCACAGAACCTTTCTTAGTTCTGAGTCAGATACATTAATTACTTGATGTGCTTGCAGCACTCCTGCCTGAACTAGAAATGACATCACTGGCTCATGGCCACCTTTGATCTGCTATAAGCCCAAGGTCTTTGTGCATAAAATTTTTGCCAAGCCCATTTCCACCCTGCTCAGATAGGTCATTCCTGCCCAAATATTATTTACTTTGCTTTTTCTCCCTAAAAAACTTCATTCCATTCATCTTCCTGCTAATTTTCAGAATGTCCCTTCAAAAGACAAGTTAATTTTGAATTTTCAATGAGCCTGTAGTCCCTCCTTGCTCCACATCCTCTGCAAATTTAATGAGCATACTTCCTATTCCATCATCCCTGTTAATGAAAATATTGAATAAATGCAGACTTAGGACAGACTCCTGCAGAATGTCACTCAATACACCCTTCCATTTGGATAATGAACCATTGATAAGTACTTGGTATGTATAGATTTCCAATCACTTTTTCACCCCTCTCACACCAATTTCATTAAGAGAGTATTTGCCTAGCTTGCTAATGAGAATGTCATGTGAGATAGTGTCAAAAGCCTTATTCAGGTCAAACATGCCTGTTGCTTCTCCCTCACTCACAGCCCTCGAGCTGGTCAAAGAAAGTTGGATGGATGTGACACAGCTGCCTCATGACAAATCCACAGCATGTGCTGCGTATCCACTCTTATCTTCCAGGGGACAGCTCGTTCCAGACTTCTGCTAGAAATCAAAATGAAGATTGGTGGCCTATCTCCTTCACAGGATTTCTGGGTTTTTCTTCCTTAATAACCTGAAATCCCCTGGCTCCACTTTCTTTTACACACTCATACTTGGCAGTTACTGTTTTGTGCATTCAGCGTACCTTTTATTGCCTTCTTTCTCTTCTGTTTTATCACTTTTGAAAAGATAAGCCAGTGTTTTTATTAGTTGCAAAGCTCCTTCTTGTGTTTTCTCTCTGCCATGGACAATATTTCAATATTTTTAATTGCTTCTGTGTTTTCCTTTCTTTTCTGTTCTGTGAGGTTTCACTACCTCTGGCTTTATAGATGAAATGGAGGGTGACAGGAAATGTAGAGCAGGGGCCAGGTTCTCCAACACAGTGGCTTTCCTTTGCTTCTGGAAGCATCCCCATGCATGGGAATGACCTCCTTATCTTCAGAGCTGAGTATGTGCCCTTCTGGTACTGCTTATATGTGCCTAAAACACACTGCAAAACAACTGCACATAACTGCAGGGGATTTCTCCCTGTTAAAGTTTTTGCAGTCTTCTGAACTCTGAGAGCCTGCAAAATTCATGGTTGTCAGCCCAGAGACCACTTTCTAAGTTTTCTGCTCTATTAAGCAAATCTATCCATACTTGTTCTATTTTAGAGTGTTTAGACTCCCCGAACGTGGTTTATTACACCACTGAAATACTCTCATTCATTTTTAAAGGTCAGACAAAATCAATCAGAACAAATCAATTTACATTTTAAAAATTGTGTTAATGAGACACCGTTATGGCAACGGAGATTGAGGAAGCCCTGGTTTCACAGGTAAATTAAAATAGATCTAGCAAAATGAACTGCTGCTATTGTGAAGACTAAGAACAGAAGTGACTCATCAAGTGAAGGAAAAGGGATTTGGGGCTGGGTCTGAATCTGATGTAACTCTAGGGGGTGATGCTGATTTTAAACCAAATGAGAACTGGTCCAGAACCCTTAATTGAACAGCATAATTAGTTTCTGTGGGCATATCTTTTGGATTTTTTTCCCCTAACCACTCCCTAGCAGTATATTTATTAACAGTATATATGTCTCCCAGCTGAAGCTTTTCTCCATATTAAATATCCAGTGTGAAAAATAGCTGAGCACATTAGTGAACTTTATTATCTCCAAGCGACATGTTTGATAAATTTCAAATCATTACAATGCCTGAAAATCTTGGTCACTAATTCCTGTTTAAAATTCAGAAGTTCAGAGACTATTACAAGCCGTGGTAGTAGCCTTGCACAGCTCTTGCCTGAGTCAAGACACAGAAGAGCCTCTTGGAGGCTGAACACAGGGAAAAGAAATCATGTGTCAGTTGAACTTTCCTGCTCTTTGCAAGTTCTAAGGAAACTTGGGTGAGGCAGCTCAGCAATTCCGTGGCATCTCAAAAATGTAAGGTCTTCCTGCAGTTTTTTCCTGCTTCTTTCCCTGTCTACTTAAGAGGCAAGCCTCTAATTGCTGAGGTGGTGACGAATTCCAGAACTTTGGCCAGAATTTTGAGCACAAGTGGCAAACTAAGCATTGACCTTTCAACCTGTGTCAATGTCTTCATGACTTACTTTTTTTGAATCACTATCTAATCACACTCAGTCCTGTTTATATACTAGAGGATGTGAATGGGATTTTTTTTCACACTCCCTCCAATATCAGACTATACCTCCATTTTCTCTTTTCAAAGGAAATGAACTCTTATTTTGTGCAGAAGTTAGAAAGGAAAAAAAAACCAACAAAACAACAAAACCTCCCACTTTTTCCTATTATAATTCCAAATTCCAGCTGGATGAGTTTCAGCTGAAGTATCCAAGGATCCAAGGGGAGAGTAATGGCACCAGTCTGGAACAGGATTCAGCTCAGCAGCTGAGGACAGCAGCCCATTAATGTAAGGACAGGGCTGAACAAACTGCTTGGAACAAAATATCCTGGATCCTTCTGTTCATTTCTAGAAGCCAAAGCAAATTCAGCACTTTAAGGAGCTGTTGGAAAGGCCAGATAAACTTCTTTATTTACTGCTTTTTACATTTACAAGATCTACTTAGGACTAGGACCAGAAATGCTGATGTTTTGATAAAAAAGATGCTTTAAATTTTGGTTGGGATTAACAGATTTGCCAAAAGTCTCATTAACAGACCCTGCTTTTGTCAGTTTTACAGCCCAATTGCAGTGGCTTCAGAGCCTTGGATACACCTCACCCTCTGAACTTGCAGATGCTTTTCCTCACCAAGTCCTTATCCTTAAAATTGCTCATTAATCAAGGCCTCCTTAAATCCTCCCGCAGATAATAATCAATAGCAGCCTTAGTAAAATTTAACTGCCTAAAGGTTTTGGCAGTAGAAAATACTCTATTTACTTCTTAAAGTGAGCATTTCTGAGTTAAAAATCCTTATAAGCATAAAGAGTGAAAAAAAAAAATGCATCTTGGAACTAAATTAATAGTAAATTATGTGTATTTGCTCTGGTGACAGCTTGGAAATCTTTGTGAGCATCAGGGCTGCGTGGTGAAGGCAGAACCATTTCTGCAGTCCTTTCTCAGAAGAAAAAAATACCCAAAACCTTCTGCTGTGTCTCAGGAGGAAGGAAAGTCTGGTGGATATGGCACTGGATGGGGTGTCATGAGACCAGGTCTTCCTGCCTGACCTTTTGGCTGCTCACTTAATCTCCCCACATTGCAATTAATAGGCCCATTACTGGGGATAGCAGTCCTCCTACCTCCTGCTCTCTCATCACATCTGTCACATTTGTTTTACTCTTTGGGTGACAAACTTTCTCTCTGGTAGTGCCCTTTTATAATCTCCTTTTACAGTCATCCAAGCCTTGATCCAGGCTGCTTTAAAAAGCAGGTAAGACTGTTGGTTCTGAGCACTGGAGATAAGAATCTGCCTCAGAAAGTCGGGCATCAGGACAACCTCTGCAGTGATTTATTGGCAATGCAGTGATTTTGTGCCCACAGCAGAGCAGGTCTTGAGAGGCAGGAAAAATCAGTGGGACAAGGTGAAAATGTGGGTAAGGGGTGAAGGGATGCAGCTTCTCTTCGCCCCCTTTGTTTGGCTCTAGTTTTTCACCTCCTTTGGTACAAAGTACACAGTCCCCTTATGCTGGGCATTATATTGCCTCTACTGTGAGCTGGCTGTGACTGAAAATTTCCAACCATTTGTTGTTTTCAGAAGTCTGCAGCTCCCTTTGCTAGTGGAAAGCAAACAGACCCTGATGTTGCTCTAATGGGTGGGGTTTTCCCCTCTCCTTTCTGTCTTTAACAATCCTGAAATAGCCATCTCAGTTTTGGTCATCAGTTCTTCAAGGGGAAATTATGCTAGGGAATGGAAAAATTCTTTTAATGCCAAGTTTTAGCAATTATTGTGTCAGGTTCCAAATCTCTGGAAAAAGGGGTTTCCTAATGGAAACTGACCCTTCTCTCACCCAGATAACACTGCCACTGTAGCTAATATCATGTGTCTCGTGATACTGACTGTCAGCTTAAATTGATTACCCAGGATGTTCCCCCCACACCCTGCTGTAAGATGTCACTGCTCATATTTATAACTGGCTTCTATCTGCATACCTAACAGTCTGCGTGTGCAAAGCCTTGTCCTCATTCTCTACCTAAATGTTTATTGAAAGGAAAAATACAATGTTCAAGATTTCTTTGCCCCCTCCCATCATTTATGCTATGAAGGAAATTTATTGATATCATGAAATAATTTGTATATTTGAAAATTAGTTGTAGGTTTCTGAACTTCACGTCAGCTCTACACTGCCACATTGTATAAGTATTTATTTATGACCTGTGTAGATTTAATAAAAATGACTCAAAAACTCAGCTGTATTCAAGTGTCAATTGATACTTAACACCAAGGCTTACATTTATTGTAAAGGTTGTTTTCTTGAAAGCTAGAGAGATGAAATATTGAAATCCTTAGTTCCAGGAATTGCATTTTTTATGGTTCCTGGAGACATCTCCCCGAGGACCCAGAGCATGATGGCATACTTTGGTAAAGAAATAAAAGCCCAGATGCTTAATAAGCAGTCTGTCCCTTCATATTTTAAGATATCTAAACAGTATTTGCATTTCCCAGACTGGTACAACTTCTAACATCTCAAGCCATCAGGTAAATAAGAGAAGTAAATATTCCCTTACTTCACGAGAAAGGTGTTTTTTGATGTTTAAAGAACCATATTCCATTTCATTATGGCAATGCTAGACAGACTTAATGAATGTTTTACTTTGATCCTTGAGATTTGATGTCAGGAATATCAGATCTCAGGAAAAGCAGTAGGATTTGGATCTGTATTCATCACATGTTTGTAAAAGGAATGGAGGATGAATAGCTTTGCCTTTGAAGGAGAGGAGCTGAAGAAGAAAAAGATGCATATTTTAACTAGCAGCCCTTTGGTAAAACATGAGCCCATGTTAATGGAACAGATGCAGCCATTCCAGCTGCCATGTTCCACCAGTGCTGCGCTCAGCAGATGGATCTGCAGCGGCTTGGATCAGCCTTCAGAAACAAAATTGACCTCAGCTCCAGTGTACAAACTTCCTGCATCTCATAGGCTCCCCTTCCCAGGCAGTGTGTTTTCCTGCTGGAAGGGGTTTAGGTCCCCAGGGAAGACATTTTTCCTGCTTTGGAAAGTCACTCATACTGCAGTGCACTGGGATCTTTTAATGTTTTGACAAAGAAGCTGGATGGTTCAACACAAGAGATCTTTTCCTGTTCTTTCATTAGAGTGTGCAGCTGAATGAATGGAGTGGGGTGGACTATGAAAGGAAACTGAGTGTGCCTGCCATAATCTTCTCCGCTGATTTATTTTCAAGAAAAGTCTAAAATTTTCAGTCCCTTCAGATGTGGTGCATTGTCTCACAAGTAACATGATAATTAAGGTTGCTTAGATGGTTTTACCTTTTGTGCCTTGTCAAATCAAATTACTTACAGTTTATCTATGTGTATGGAAAAATATTTTTTTAAATTTTAATGCTGGAGAGCAAGGAGGTCTCATTAAAAATTGAAATAATTTTATTTCACAATAAAACTGTAATGCCCAGGAAATTGAACCTTTAAGACTTTTATTATTCTAGTGTCTTTTCATGTTGATTGCTGAAATAGTCTAGCTTCACAAAAATCTCCTCAGAAAAAAAAAGTCAGCCCTTAAATTACTGTTAACAGTGTACAAAGAACTTCATCACACACTGTTTTAATAGGAAGATCTCAAAAGCAAGCAGACACTGAAGCTGATAGTAGCAGTTAATTACTTCAAATGGAATAAAATATATTCCTAATGTGAAGAGGATTACCTTTGGAACATGGGCAAACAACAGTTGTGGGAAAATGGTGTTTTTTTCTTGGGGTTGCATTTGCCATCTTTGGGTACTTTGCTACCACATTTATATGTCTCCCACATGTGGGGGGCTTTTTTCAATACTTCTATTTTTATCTCACTTAGGATGGGGGGAGAAGATGGGGCAATGCCTTCTTTCTCAGGTTCTTATCTTCAGGAATGCCCCACCAGTTTTTTTTTTTTTTACAGTCCTAGAGAAAAGAAGCAGATATGTAAACAAATATATATTGATTAGCTTGTGGAAGATTATTCAGTTGTGATCCTAGCAAAGCCTGGAAGTGGTCGAGTCAGTGCTGGTTGCTGGAGGTATGTTTCCATAATAGGATATGCCATACTATTTGTACTCCATCCAGCTGGCCCATTGGAGCATAGCATTTTATGTAATTATTGCATAAATTTTAAAAGATAAAACATGTAAATGAACCTGAGTGGTAGTAATAGATGATTTTAATTACCCAGACACAGACAAGATTGCATTAAGTAGAGGAAATATATTTCTAAATCTGGAGTGAGAGTGCTTTCTAATTCAATCTGCACATCAGCTGACAGCCAAAGAAACAAGGCTGGGTTTGACTGAAACTTAGAAAGAAGGTTGACAAAATAATGTTAGAGGACAATTTGGGCTTCAGTATATTAGTTGGGGTCACAAGTACACTACAGAAGGAATTAAAATGACAGTCAAAGCTATGATGGGAAGCAAAAAAGAGGACCCTAACCATCAGGTTCAAATTAGAAAACCGGGATACCATGTAAAGCAAATTACATAGAGCATTAAAGAGAAAGATGATAGAAGAGGGCTAAAATGAACACAGAATATTCTGTGATAAACACACTTGAGAAATGGCTTGTCTTACACCTGGTTGTATTCTCATTTGTCAGAGGCTGGGCAAATAACCCCTTCTTCAAATGTAAGATGAAACTCCTCTGTGCTGCTTAAAACTCATTGATCTACTGGTCACTGAAGGCAGAAGAAAACCCACAAAGTTTTGTGACACTCTGTAAGGACTGACCTCCTTCTACCCCTTTTGTTTGCAGTTGGACTCATACCTGGAGGAGTTCTTCAGATTCCCTCTCAGTGTTTGGTTCTAATTTATTTAATTTCCTGTGCCTGCCGCTTTTCCCTTGCTCGTGTTCACTTCACATTTCAGCAGTGCAGGTGCTCCAGAAGAGCAATAATATAAAACCCGTGAACTATTGGTGGATACTGGAGCCAGACCTGGAAGGGATCATGTAGGATGCAAATCAAGTCTTTACTAGGATTGCTGACATGAACACACGAAACAAAAAAGCCAAGGGAATTAAGGGTAAGACCCTTATTTCTCTGTCCAAAGAAAGCTGAAGAAAAAGCAAGGTAATGAGTCTATCCAGCTATTTAAGAGCATGGCTGGGAAGTTAGTGGCAGCTGACTTGATAATCTTTCTAACAATCTGAATGGTTTCTTCCCTTCAGCATTGACAAAAGGACCTGAAGGTCAATTTCTGTGCATAGGATACATTTTCCTGGGGGGGGTAAGTGAAATGTTAAAAGGCTCCATGATTGTACCAGAGAAAATAGGCAATTAGAAGTATTAGAAGTTGACAGGCAGCAGGTTTTTATGAATTATATGTCAGAATTCAACAAGAAATAGCCATGGAGATAACAAAGACCTTTCGCTGCTGAGGTCACCACAGACAAGGACAGAGGGTAAGAATAGCAAAAGTAGGGCTAAATGCAACAACACTGAATAAAAATTGACTGGGGGAAAGAAAGAAGTAAGCCAGGTCTGTGTTTGGCTTGAGCAGGAAGTGTAGTAAGTGCTGTTCATGGATGAAAGCAGCAAAGAATCTGGTGGTCTTGGGCCTGTAATGGACAGATTCAGGTGTCAAAAGAAAGAGGGAAACACAGTAGCTAGGGAAGCAGTGAAGAGGAATCAAGCCAATGAATAGCTTAAGTTTTCCTGTCCTACCCATTCCACTCAGTCCCCGGACATCCTGCCTCTGAACGGGTATCCCAGCAGGAGCATGGCTGTCCCAAAGCACAGCCTGCAATTCAGAAATGGCCCTTACAGAAGTGATAAAACGAATCCCTGTCCTCTTCTGCCACGGCTGTCCATGGCTGCTGTGCTGTGCTCATCCTCCCTGCTCCTGAAACCCCCTGATCTAAAAGGGAAATGGATCACAGGCCACTTCAGCTGGCCTTATTGCTGGATACTTGCACTCTGAAAGTACATAACACCCTAAGAATCCTGGGGGGCCTTTGAGTTAGAGGAGAGAGCTTTTTGTTCCCCTGGGAGACCAGGGAAAGGCTCTGCCAGCATTTCCCGACACTGCCTCTGTTTGAGAGTTGTTTGGAGGAATGACAGTCATGGTAAGAGCAGAAGATTGCATTGATGCAATTAAACATGCTGTTGTAGATGATCTTATGCTCTTTCCCAGCACTAATTACAAATAGTACAGGGGATAATGACCAGTCCTTTAGGCCTCTTTCTACTGTAATGTGCAGTGTTTGATGTTTTTACCCTTCCCTTAGCTTCCCTTTTAAAAATCCCATTTTTGCTGTGTTATAGCAGCACAAAAAGACTCTGTCAAGACAGCAGGTTCTGTAAAAGAATCAGGGAGGAAATATGTTGTCTTGCAGGCTGGGTGGACAAAACAGGGAGGAAATGGGTCCTCAAGCATAAAACAGGGATATGTGAGGCACAGAGAGAAAGTGATTTGTGCATTTCATGAAGGGAGTTAATAAAGGAGAGTCAGATTGTGTAGGGGTGGGCAGAAGAGCTAATTTCAATGCCTTATTCAGCAATGGGCTTCAGGCTTATCCAGAAGCTCCATGAATAACTAACAAAAATACTGTAATAAATAACAATGACAAATAAAGCTATGCAGCGATTTATGGAGATATTTTTCCCCATTTGCATTTTGATGTCTTTTATAAAGCGATTATTTTTTATTAAAGGAAAAGAAATTGTAAGAAAATTCTGAAGTGCATTTTGTTTATTTGGAGACCAAAAAAAAAAGCTATTAGCAAGAGCTGAGTAGTTAAACTGCTTTTAAGCCAAGAGAATCCTTCATTCTAGGCCCACCTGAAGAACTTACTTTATGACCTTATATAAGTCATCTGACTTTCTCACAACCTCACCAACCCTAGGGAAAAACAGTAAAAAAAATCAGGATCTCATTTAGAATCAGGTTTCACATCTGATCTCTTTTCCCTTCAAAAGCGAACTGTGGAAATAAGAAAGATGGCTATTGTTTAAATACTGGGAAAAATATGGAAAAAGGATGAAATAAGGGAAATGGCTGCATTCTGTAACCCACTTTGACAATGATCCAAGAGTAAACAAACCCCAGGTATCCAGCAAGAGTGAGCATGGCCATTGTGAGCTTAAACAATGGGCACAGTTGTGCTCATTGCTACCCTTGTGTAAGCCTGGTTTACACTCCAGGCTTTCACAGCAATTGTCCTCAGTAGAGACAAACCAAAGATCTCAAAAGCGTGAGGCAACACAGCCTGGCTGCAAGGTGCTGACAATCCAACCACTTGAGCTGGATTCCAGGTTCTGCACTTGATGTGCTTTGTTAGGAGAAAATTTTGCCTGATTTTCCTGTTAATTTTTTTTTGTTAGTTTGTCTAATGTAATTTTAAAAAAACATATTTTATTTATTTATTTATTTATTTTAGGAAAAAGCATTTATAGTGCTTACTTTAATGAAGTACTGATCTTCTCAGATATCTGTTTACACCTGTCTTTACTTTAGGAAGAGATGTCTTATTTTATTTTATGGACAAGTTATTATTTTATGCTTTGGTCGGTCTAAACTATGGCTAAAAAATAATGTAAATAGAACCATTTGAAAATGCTATATAACTCTCTGATAAACAACAGATTCACCTGTAAATTTGAGAAAGACATTTTGACTAATTCTATATTTCAAAATCATTAGGTATTAATTAAAACACACTTTATTTGAGCTAAGAAGCAGGGCAAATTCCAAGTGAAATTCTCACAATTTTACTATCATTTTCAGCCAAGGAATGCTTTCTTAATGAAAAATTAAATCTATTTGTTAATCACCTGGTAAAAGGAAAGCAATTCTTCACATATTTTTTGCCTTACTTACATGGTTACATAATAGATCTGGTGACAGCAACACAACTATTGCCCACTATTTTGTTTATAAATTTCATCAAAACCAGAAATACTTTTTTACCAGACTTGCAGTTTTGTGTCAGGAGCAACCTCTCTAAGAACAGCAATAAGTGTATGAACTTTTCACTGCTGAGTGTCAACCCTCGACACACAAAAACCCCAGATCTGACTTTGATTCTGTCAGGTGATATTTCCCATCCTTTGTTATATCTCACAGTAGGAAAGTCTCCTGGTTTGAGACTTGGTAATGCCCAAGAAAATAGGGTCAAGCAAGAATTTCTAGACTGATTGATTCTGCAGCTTCACTGTTAAATGCTCTTCAGGGTTACTCTTAGGTCACAGTCGATGTGGATAGTTTGTTTTATTTTTATTTTTGACTTGTTCAGATTTTAGTGAAATGGAAAATATCCAGTGAAACTTAATATCACCATAACCACACTTTGGCTAAAATATCACAGTTCTCAGAATTTAGTCTGGACAGGAGGATTTATAATTTTCCATTTAAGACTCAGAATGGTCTTTGAGAATTCACTGAAATTGTCAGAGAATCTGGCCTGAATTTTGAAATTTAAGAAAAAATCCCCAAGTACTTATATTCCTCATAATATGGAACACCATTCAGCAAAGCTTTTGCTAAACATACACAAAAAATGAATAATTGCCCCTTATATTTATATATCCTGCTTTGTTTGTCTCACTTTGCCTGCATATGATGTTATGTTACTGTGAATACTGCTGCTTCCTAGGCTACTGCTTTTATTTCCTGAGACAACATATGGCCAGCTCAACTTGAGAAGGTGTAGAACAGTCTTGCTTGTGGATTCTGGCTCAGCCCTTTCTTCTTCCTGCCACATTTGCCAAGAATTACACTGGCAGAAACGTCACTCACATTGTCAACAGGGACAATCCTGTGGCAACTGCAGAGGAGGAAAAAGCTGCCTGCTTTTCTTTACATCTATTTGTCAGCGTAGAAATATCAGAGAATGTTTCCTTCCTGACCCTGGTATTCAGTAGTTTGGTGCTATTGTTCACATCCAAAAAAAGATGCACAGGTTTGGCATGGGTGTGTAGGATGCGTGCCTGAGGGAGAACATGAGAGCTCCTGTTGCCATTGAACCCTCTCACAGAGATGGACCCAGACCCCAGCGAGGCTGAGCTTGGCTCTCTGGAGCTGGGCACAGGACTGGTACCTGAGGCCAAGCTGGATGGGAGCCTTGGGCAATCTGATCTCATGGCAGCATCCCTGCCCGTGGTGGGCTGGTTGAAGTGAGATGATTTTTATGGTCCCTTCCACACCAAGACATTTTGTGATTATACAGTCCTGTGATACCACCCCAGCATCACTGGATATGAAGAACATAAGAGCCATGGTGTCATCACAACACTGATTTATTACCCACTGCCAACACCCAGACCCAGTTTTCAGGGCACAGCTGCAGCTTGTGCCATTGTTAATGGTTCTGATTCAATGCCATCAAAGTGCTCAAGGACAATGCCACAGCCTCACTTCCCAGCAGGCTATGCTGAGGTGTGCACAGCCGTCCTCCACCAGTGTGGGAGGATGAATCAGTCACATATACATGAATTTCTGCAACCATTTCCAGGCATCACCTGTCTCTCCATTTCAGATGGAAAACCAAGAGTCCTGACAGCCTAAGGTACCAGTTTTTAAAATTTCAGTCTTTGTTATGCCCATAGTTTGGATTAAAATTCCATACCAAGGACTCTTGAAAATAGATGACTCAGTATCCCCTTCATAAACATTATTATTCAGGATTTAGCTGGAAAAATGCTGGTGCTGTGCATTATTCTGTCATCATGTAGTTTCTTGTTCTACCAGCCTGTGGTCTATTCCCCAGAAACCTCAGGAGCTTGCTTAGACATGGGAATAAACTGCACAGTCCTCCACTGGCAAATCTGAAATGGTGCTCAGATGCTCCTGCCTGGGATCTCTGTGTTCATGGAGAGCCAGAGCCCAGCAGGAGCAGAGCCTGGGGCTGAAGGCTGCTCCTGTAGGTACAGCATTTTGTGCTGCCTCAGAGGCCATGGTTGCTGTTTCTGCAGAAATGCAGCTACATCCATTAAAACAAAACAAATCAAAACAAAATAATACACAAGAAAAGGAGGCAAGTCTGATAATAAATCAAACCAAACAAATATGCTGGGAGCAACAGTGTTTTCTGTGGTGATCAGCTTGTCAATGAATCACAGAAAACTCCCAGTGAGCATCTCCACACCGAGATGCTCCAAACCTCCTGCCCGAGCCACAGTTCACTCAGCAGCTCCCCGGGAGGAGCAGTGCACAGTTGTGTGCTTACAACCTGACCCCCTCTAACACAGGTCCTCTTGCTGCTGGTCCTGCCACAAATCTGAAACGCTGAGCCTTGCTTAAAAAATGCATATAAATCAGTCTGAAGTCCTCTGAGCTTCAGACCACAGCCCATTACAGACTGAAAGACTGGAGAAAGACATAAAATATGGGTTTGTTTGCCCATATCAATTGCCTTTTTATCTCTGTCTTCTAGGCACAAAGGAATTTGAAGTGAGGAGATGTCAGTTTTGGTTTGTATGTTCACGGTTTCATTGTAATAAATTATGTCTTTGACATATTTTTTGTAAAGAAGGGAAGGAAAGAAAAAAACCCTGCCCAAGCCCTTGTAGTCTCAGGTACAGAGAGATCACATGCAGGCTGGTGATGATTTTTGACATGGAGAGAAATAAAGTAACTCAAGAGTTTTAAATGAGACATCAGAAGGCAGGCTTCAGAGGCCCCGTACTGTGCCATGCTGCTTTGCTGCAAGCTGAAGGGCTCTGTCCAGCTCTGTCCTCCCTAGGGACCAGCAGCACGCCCTGGGCAGGTGGATGGACAGGCTGGAGCTTGCAGGACCTTACGGACACAGCTGAACCCCTCACAGCTCCTGCCTTGGCCGTGGTGGCAGAGATGCTGCGGGGCTCAATAAATGCAGAGAGAGTTAAAGTGTCCACTGCCACATGAGCACGAAATCATTGGCTTTGCTGCCTTGCATAAATTGCAACAGCCTGAGAAAATGCAGCAGGAAAGCCGTGCAGGCAGGGAACTGCTGCTGTCTCATGCTTGCCCTGCTGCTCGCTCCTTGTGCAGCCGTGAGAGGCAGTGGGACCCGCTGCCTCTACCCCTCCTCAGCTGCCAGATGAGTCTGTCAGTGCTGCTCTCTGTTTGTAAAGCACTTCGGCTATACTCAGATGAAATATCACAAGATATTTAATCCTTTGATAATATTTATTTGGCTGATGCCTGCACTAGAAGGGGAAGGAAAACCAGGGCACATGTCTGTTTAAAAACATCCTTTCTCATTAAAAAGAGCCTAGCTAAATTAAAAGGTTTGTGGAATGTGTTTCCTGTCAAACCTCGGGCCTGGGGGGAAAAGTACTGGAGAAGCATTTGTGGCTGCAGTTGATGTGTCCATCTGAGCATAACTGCAGGGCTTTGTATGACTTGTGAGATTGAGGGCTGACTTATTCCATTATCCTGTAATATTTCATGCTCTTAATTCCTGCATTACTATCTCATTCAGTACATCTACAGCAGGTATTAATTTCTTATCCAGACAAAACTTCTTTAAGCTTTTTTTGTTTTAATTTTTCAAACTTGAAAACTGAGTAGAACCTGGTGACTTTATTCAGTTCTTCAAGGCCCAGATGGAATCTTTTCTGAAAGCGTTGGTAAAAACTGCTGTGTATTTTGTTTCATTATCTAAAAATCTTTAATCTTTCAAAACTGACATAAAATACATAGTTATTCCTCTCACTCTATTAATTTTAATTTGTTTTGATCCCATATTTGCTGTTTTAAGAATCCTCTCAATCTAACTTGAAGATTCAAAGCCATACAAGCAGCGCATGGTACAAATTTCACATCTGTATCGTGTTTCACTTGGCAAGAGAGATAGGAGCACTCATTTACTGGAGCTCAGCACGGGGTGAGAGTTCAGAGGTTATCATGCCTGATGGCTTACAGCTCTACAGATGTTTTCCCTTTATGAACAAGAGAACCACTTGTCAGTCACAGCCCAAACCTAAAAACCAGATTCTTCTACCTTCTTTTCATAATTCTTTCCGTAATTCTTTCCATGTTTTGCAGTCTCTTTTTAGGGTTCAGTAGTAGGGAAATGATTACAGATTAACAGTTGCAAAAGATTAGTCAACATTTTAAATTTGAGGGGAATGTGGCAAACTAAAATAATAGTGAAAAATAAAATCATAGTCAAAACATATGTGAAACCTAATCTGCAATAATCTTGAATTAATATTAAAGCCTATATCACATTCTTCCAGTCTTGCCTCAGTGGGAATACTGAATGCACACATGTAATATACATTTCTATAGGATTGATCATCTAGGTGATATATTGCAGTAAAACCTAAATTTGACTGGATCAGATTTAGGTACATGACTCTTTAAAGAGTTGTGACCTTTAGTGTAGTCTGGGCTTGGATTCTCCAGTATTTACAAAACACCTGAAGAACAGCACCTGGGAAATTAAAAATGCCATTTGACAGAGAGAAACTATAACCAGAGTGTAGGTGATTGACCAATATCTCATAGGGTCCCTATCAGAGAATAAATAAATTAACCTGTCCAAGTTACCCCAATATATTTTTTTCTTCTTTAGCAGTGAATGACACTTCAAGTTTGTATTACAAATCCAGCCTCAATCTAAAGAACCACAGAATCCTAGAATTATTAATGTTGGACAAACCTCTAAGATCATCCAGTGCTTTCAGGCAGTTGTAGACTAAACATCCCCAGCTCCCTCAGCTGCTCCTCATAAGATTTTTGCTCCAGAACCTTCCCCAGCTTCTGCAGTAATTTTCATCCAACAGATGAAAATTAGCCTTAAGCTTTGTGAACTTCTATTTAAGTGAGTTTTGGTCACTGGGAAATTTGCAGGTGTTCGTAAAAATACAAAGATTGTTTCAGATGGCAATGAGAGGGTCACAAAAAACCCAAGTAATTTAAAGGGTTGCCCCTCTCTGACTAACCTTCAGTGACTATGTATGAACTCCGTGTCACCTGGAGCACAAGCCAGATCTCTGGTGTGAATTTTACACAAAGTGGATATTACTTTGCAGACCAACTCGTGTGGAAGTCACACAGGACCAGTTACCACACCTTAGCTAAGGGGAAATAAATCACAGAACACTATCTGATCAGTCCTTAGTTAAATATTAAATTTAGCTCTTCCATTTTATAGTATCATAGTCATCTCTTCTTTTTTTGAAATCCTAGAAAGAAATACATGTCCACCAATGCTTTTCAGATTCTAGCTGTGATTATATATGCATAAATTCTTTATAATAAAGAGTACCTACAGTGACACACATTTGAAATCTGCATTATACATCTGGAAGGACTGAGTGGGGATGGGTGACTTATCACAGGCAATAAAAAATGTCACTGGCACATGTTTGTGTGTAGTCTGTGAATGCTGTTTGATGTACTTATCAGTTTCTTCCTACAATATGCTGTAGTTACTGAACAGCACAGCTTGGCTATTGATGGGTAAAAGAAGTAGAAGATAAGAGAATAGGCAGACAGTGATTTGGATTCTGCAGATGATATTTTGCAGGTTGGAAAGGACAAAGACAATCTGCAAGCACCAGCAGCTGATACAGCCTCAATAGGAAATAATTCTGGGCTTGGAGACAGAGAAAAAACATATGCACAGTAAATCATGCAAATCAAGTCTAAATGGTGGTGCATTTGACAATAAGGCAGAAAATTATGGAGTTGGAGGTGGCTTCTTTTTTTTTATTTATCTTCAATTATGTAATAAACTTCTAGTTGGACTGATCAGCTATTAACCTCTTAGCATGCAAAAGGCTGTGGTGGTGCAGCATACTGGGATAGCAGCAAACTTGTGCTGGGGAGATGGAGGATTGAATACTCATCCCTCTAGGTCTTTACTGATTTCCCTGGGTCCCCTGAGAAAATCACAAGTGGTTAAGAAGCAGCCAATTGGTCAGACAAAATGGGGTCACTTTCCAGGATCTAAGGGTGAGAGGTTATTTTTCACACTTCATTATTTCCAGTTAACCGCTCATTCCGTGAATATTTGAATCCTTTTAAAAAGGCAACCAAATAAACAAACAAACAAAACCAGCCCAGGAACAGTGAGACTCTTTCATTCCTGCTTCCTCACTGAAATCCCTGGAGCACTTCCCCTTGGAGGGGATGCTGACCAGATGAGGGGAGCCAAACGGAGCTGCCAGCAGTTTCTGTGTCACTGTGACATCTTGCAAGAGAGTCTGATACTTGGGGATCGAGCTGACGACCAACTGTGGCACCATGCCATGGAACTGTCAAATTATCTGGAGAGAGGATGGTAATGAATGTGCATCACTGCTACATACAATTTGCTTTTAAGCAGGTAGGTAGGGCTGTGACTGAACAGAAGCCATTAAATTATGAACAGAAGGAGAGCGATCCAATTTTCTGCCTTGCTAAGGATATGAATAGTTTTAATGATAGCTGAAGACTTTGAGTTTGCCCTTCCTTTTGTAATCTTCCTCAATTGTTTCCTTCAAGTACAGCAAATCTAGTTCTCTAATTCATACCATCAGTGTTGAGCTGGTCTAATTTCATAGATGTTTTTTGAAGAAGCAGTTTTGGTTTTGCGCAATGGAAGGAAAAATGGAGTTCGTTGTTCAAAAGCTCCTCTGGCAATGAGATAAATGGAATATCTCATTTTACCTTTCTTCTGTTGCATTACTGGAACGTTTCCTGCAAGAGGAACTTGGACAGTCTGTGCTGCATCTAGGCAGCAAATAAAACAGTGGGACCCAGAGTTTTCTGGGTGCAAAGTGCAAAAACTACACTCATCATCAGAAGGTTCTGTCACCCACCAGCTGTGGACATGCAAAACTGCAAACACTTTAATCTTAGTGACAAAGTTATAACTGGCCCAGATTTTGGTCACTGTAAGATCATATTTTAGTCAAGAATGGTCTGTGTTCAAATGTATATTTAGTAAAGAAGCCTGCAATATAAATTTTAGAGTCAGATCAGTTCAGATAAGATGAAAGACTGTTTGTAGTGAGTTCTGTCTGCCAGTATTTACCTTTTCTGCACTGCGGAGCCCTTCCTCCATTTCATTGATATAAGTGAAAAATTTATATGTGAATTTTTTACAAGGAGGACTTTTTGCTATTGCAAACTGACCTTAAACTCTGTACCTTAAAAAGTAGAGTTAAAACATGTATGCATTAAAGATACTTTGAATGCACAGTGCATGTCTTCAGAATAGCTTTTATCTAGTTATGATTAAAAACATTTCACCACCAGGACAACTTGATGGTTTTATGACTTATTGACTGCCCTGTTACTGTGTAACACAGTTAATTGGCTCTCTGCTTGCTTTAATCTTGGATGTTTGATACTGCTAAATCTTTAAAACACATTTTTGACTACATTATCCTGTAAGTATTTAAAATAAATGCCCCTCAAATGCATTTTTTGCAGTTTTAATAAGTTCTCTTTAACAAATAAATGGGGGAAGGAGTGGAGACAAGGGAGAATGCATGAAATATTAATAAAGGCCAAAATGATAGAGTCAATAAATAGAGCTTGTTAAGATAAAAGCTTGTTTTGCAAAGCATTCAAGTTTGGATTCTCAGCTGGGACAGTCTGAAATAGCTCTGTGTGGATTACACTTTCCTTTTCCTCTTTCCCCTGTTTGGACACAGGCAGAGCCAGCAGGAGGGAAAATTTCTCCCTTTTTGCCTATTGTCTGTCTGCAATGGTCGGGAGGAATTAGTCCTTCCTGGAGACCTTGCATGCTGACTTTGGATGCTAAAACACCGTTTGGAAGAGGGGGATAAAATGTGGATAGGGCCAACATGATACTGGGTACATCCTGTGGGGACCTGTAATTCTCCCAGGGGTAATGCCTCTGCTCTGAGCATGGGTGCTGTAGATGCTGTGGAGATGGCTAGAGGTGTGTGGCACATGACAGCCACAAATAGGCCTCTTAAGAAAAATGTTAATGGAGGGGGGTGTGTGGGTGTGTAGGAAAAGGCAGTGAGAGCTGGACATGGGCATGGGTGCAGGATGACTGGGTCATAGGGCAGCCCTGCTTTGGCCAGGAGAGTTTCTCCAGCACATATGCTCCCTTAAGGCTCTGGGGATGAAGCTCATCTCCTCCCTGGGACAAAGGCATCTCCCTCTCCAGCCAGGTGCCAGGGGAATCAGCTTGTTTGCACACTGACAGACAAGAGATGTCTTCAGTCCAGCTCCTCCATCAGTGTATCCTTTAAAAACCCAACCTAAACCATTAGCCATGTACTTGTTGGGCTGTCTGTCACAGACAGATCCTCCTGGGGAGCTCTGAGAGGTGGGGAATGACTTGGGCTTTTTAAAGTCATTTAAAAATGACTTTTTTAATTGTCAGGAGACAGAACTGAAGTCCTGATGGATTTGAAAGGTGTGCTGTGAAGACAATGGAAAGCTGTGAAGGATATTAAAAGGATATCCCTCTAGCTGTTTGATTTTACACATTTGAATCAAAAGGACACAATCTTGGGAGAGTTTCCCCGTTCAACCATGTGAGGGGTTTCTTTCTTGTCACTATATATTTCTGGTGATTTCTGTGAAACTCTTGCAGAAAAATTGAGCCTTGGAGAAAATATTCTGTGGAGTGAGGTGTCTGCATGGTTTTGTGTCTCTTGAAAGCCTGCTTTTTGTGTAGGACAGTGTCAATTAAAGTCATTCCTGTAGCATGTCGCTAGAGGGATGTGAAAACATGGAACAGATTAGCTCCTGTTGTTCTTAGTTACTGCTCTTTAATGTGGAAAAACACAACAGGGATGACTTAGGGCTTTCTGTTGTCTGACTAAATGAAAGAGCTTTAAAATATGATCTTTGAGCTGTTTGATGCTTGTTGAAAAAAACCCCAACACATGCTAGTGCTGAAGATACTGCAGTCCTATAGAGGTACACCAGCAAGTATTCAAATAAGATGCAAAGGAAATCTTCAAGCCTAGGATGCAAAGAAATAGTGTCTTTTACAGTTCTTAGCAAATTAACTTGTTAATATCAGGTATTTATATTAAGCTTAGCCACACACTTGCTCATTTTGATTTTAATAATGGAGATGAGCTGTGTTAGACCTGCTTTCAGTCTAGGGTGTGATCTCAAGCCATGAAACTTTCAGTGTCTCCTCTGGGCTGTGTTTGGCAGCTGTAGGGGAGAAGGAGGCTCTTCCATGGTCCTTTCCCACAGAAAAGCTGCAGTGCACAGCTGGGAGGCAGCAATGGAACTGCTCCTTCACTCTGTGAACAGCTCTCCTGCCCCTTGTCCAGCATCAAGCCATAAAAGCCCAGCTTCAATCCTCCCACATCTCACACTAGACTGGAAAAGGACCATCCAGGGACTGGTCTGAGCTGGGAGGCAGCAGCTGTCATGACAGTCCCCATGAGTTGGAAACCTGCTGCCTCCCAGCTGAGACCTGTGGTGCCTGCCTGCATCACAGGCAGGAGTCCACCCATGCCTGGTGGGAAGCCAGAGGTGCCCCAGGCCACCATCTGTGCTTCAGGTTTGCAAACACACAGCAATGACATAGCACAGGGTATCCCACTACTTTAAGCTTAATGATGTTCTTCACATTTATCTTGAAATAATCTTGTGGGCACACAAGGTCTGTGCAATCAAAAATCAGCAGTAACCAGTTTTTAGATAAAAGTAATTTGCTGGGAAGCAAATGTGACACCACTCCCTAAAATCTCATTTTTTGAGAAAGCTGTTAAGAAAGCACAGCTGAGGCATACCCCCTCTTGGCCAGCCTGGCTTCTAGACTGCTCCAAGCACGCTTTGATCTTATCTGGGTCAGAGACACAGGGCTTGCAGTCATTTTGCATCACCCCACTTGTCTCTCCTCCAAGTCTCCACCTGGCCTTGGCTGCCTGAAGATGCCTCCAGCTCTCCCCTCACACCAGCTACCCATATAGTGAAGAATTTTGGTGCCCAAATGGGATAAGAGCATTTCTGTTTCTACATTGGAGATAGGCAGAGAGTGCTGGTGACAATTGTGTCCCCTGACTCTGTTCCAGGTGGGGGATTTTACATACACCCCATTTGTCCACAGCAACTGCAAGGGTGCTCAGAACTGTTTTCCTTTCAAAAAAACTCCTTGGGTGGCTTTTGTTTTGGATGTAGTAATTAAGGAGAGGAAGCTGAGCCCTTTTCCTTCATGCCTTTGTTTCTCCTGTGTATCACATTACAGGTGCAGGGGTCAAAGTGTGACTGTGTCAAAGACTGGTGGCAATAAATAGCTGCAGAAGAGGATTTGTGTTACTGCTGATCTGGTGGAAAAGGAGAGAGAGGCTGGACTCTTTTCTTGTTTCTGTCTATCTATCTATCTATCTATCTATCTATCTATCTATCTATCTATCTATCTACCTATCTATCTATCTATCTATCTACCTATCTATTTATTTTCTGACTGGGTTTTGTTTTATCTGATTTTTAAAGAATGCAAAGACTCAGGAGAGCTTTTAGGTCTAGTTTGTCCCTCATTAGCTTTTGAGCTGTTACTCATGCAGCGTGATTAGTTACATGTTGTACCTGTCACTGCCTCTGCCCTTTGTTCAGCCTAGCTAAAATACAGTAGTACCTCATTTCAGTGGTACACTTGACCTAGAGTTAAATGTGCAAATTCTTACAGAAAGTGCAATAATTGCAATTGATTTATTCTTCTATGGGGAAATGATGTCTGTCTCAAACAATAACATCAGCTTTCTCTTAATTGCATTACATTAATATCATATTGTTCTGTATTCGTACCCACATCTGAAGCTGTGAAACATGTTTGGGTTGTGTTGGGCTTTTTCCCTCCCCTTATGACACACACAACTCTCAAAATAGGTGACCAAATATGAGAAGCCCCTTTTTTGCCCATTCTATAGAAGAAAGACAAAAGGGAAGAGAAAGAATTTTAAATAATACAGTGATCTATAAGCAGGAAAGCTGTATCTTACCTACCACAGCCCCATGTTTATCTTTGTTGTTAATCCAGAGGTGGGGATTAGGCTGTATTAATGATGTGTGGGAGCTCCAGACTATTTCTTATTCCTGGCTCGCAGCATCTGCTTTCAACAAATGTCTTTTGTGCACATATGTGACCTTTTGGCTACCTACACTCCAGTCCACCTGTCAGGATGGCATCGTGCCTGCTCATGAGTGTGGCCCAGCTGCTGGGGCACGGAGGGAATCAGCCTCTGTGGCCCTGTAAATGCTTCTGCACTGCAGAACACCTCCCTCCTCTCCCAGTCCCATGGTGCTCATGGCTCCTGGCTTTGGGGAGCCACCAGCCATCTGATTTCCAGAGGACACCAGCCTTGGACAGCTGGCTGGGGTTTCTGTTGGGACATGGTGGCAGATCTGAGCTGGCATCAAGCAAGAGATGCCCTGGCACAGCAGCCCCTCTGGCCACGGGGTCCCCGCAAGCTCCAGGCACAGTGAGCTCAGGCTCATTTGCAGCAGGAGTCTGGGACACAGCTGGCACCCAGCCTGTAAATCCAGCCCTTTTCCAGCAGGGCAGAGTCATGGATAAAATCTCAGACACTTTTCTCCTTCCTAAGATCGACCTATGCAAGACGTGGCAGCTCATCAGAAAGATTTTACCAGCATGGTTTCCTTCAAAATAGCCATATTTTGTGAACGTTGCCTGATTTTTATTTAGAGGGGATGAAACTTCAGTTCAGAGGCAAAATTCCCAAAGTGTCTGATGTTGTCAAAACATCAAATTTCACAGTATAGTATTTGGCACTAAGACTTTTTTCTCTTTTTTTTTTTTTTTTTTTTTTTTTTTTTTTTTTTTACCCCTGCTTTTCACTGTGAGATGCCTGTTTGAAAGGCATCGTTTGTTTTTCAACTTTTGTGCAATTGGACACATTTGCTTACTTGGAACGCAATAACATGGAGCTCTCCAAAGTCACTTTGGGTCTAATTTTGGCAAAAATTACACCTGTTCTGTTTTTTCAAACTGGAAAAGAAGTCAAAATGGCAGGATTTCCCATGAAATGATAAGTTTCATTTCTCTTCTGCTTTGGCTGGGCTCAAATCACAACAGGGAGAATTTTCCAAGAAGGTTATTTATAATGTTTAGAGTATGGAAACATTTCAGTGCTTTCAACCTGCAGCATGTGGAAATAATCAGGGAAAAAAAACATTTCTGTGGTTTTTGATAACTGAAACAACAGGTGCTAGGTCCAGGAACAGAGAAAGAGGAATGGGAATTACAGTACTTTTCATCATATGACATTCAAGGAGGCAGTGGGTGGAAACCCCAAAGAAAGAAAGGGGTTAACCTAAACACAAAGGAGAACTTTACACACTCTGCACTAATTGTATTGAGGAACCTTTTGACACAGGACGTTGTGGAGGCCAAAACTGTAAAAATTGTAAATGAGTTCAAACTGGGAGCAACAGGTTTGATGTAGGAGATCTATCAGGGACAATTAGGATATTCCAGATGTTACTTCCAGCAAGTCTTTGAGCAGCAGACTGCTGGAAGAATTCCTCTGTTTCCTCTGCTTCCTATAGCTTTTCCTTAATTGTCTGCTGCTATTGGAGGCAGAATAACAGGTTGGGGGATGCTTGGTGTCATCTTGTCCTTGTGTTATTGGCTTGTCAGAGAACTTGGACAGCAGCCATGGCAAATGGAGCGTGTAACAAGAGACTCCAAATGGAATAAAGCAAAGCAAAACAACAAAAAGTACAGTTTCTTTGGTTTGCATTTCTTTGAAAATTAATTTCAGGCAACTCTGTTTTCCAGCCTCAGTGGTACCTGAATAGCTGCAGGACACTAAGCAGGGAGTCATGGCAGAGACCCTGTTAGGAAAGTGCAAACTGCACATCAAGAGCAGCCAGAGAGGAGGAGAAAAGGAAGATGGAGCTTTAGAGATGGTGAGAACAGAGGGCCCTATTTGGCAGCTATTGAATGCTTATCTTAGTATTGTATTTGGCATCCAGTTACCATAGCGATGTGATTGGCAGCTGATTGACAGGATTACGTAATGGAGCTGTCTCTTTGAGCAAGAGCCATATTTTCAGAGGAAAAATATCACTCTGCTGCTGGGGATGGGACCAATGCACAGTCTGCTGGGATCAACTGAGGGTTTTGAACAGAATTTTCTCTCTAAGCAACTAAATATTAACAACCCCTTCACAGTGAAATGTGAGTGAAATAACCATCAGGACTTCAGGGGTGTCTAGACATCTCATCACCCTCCTGACCACCTGACAGACCCTGAGGCAGCTGCCAGGCTGGCAGCCCTGAATGCCTATTGAGCTAGCAAGGGGGCACCCCAGCCTCAGGGAACTCCTGTTTCAATGCAGTCCCAAACCCAACATTTTCAGAAATGTCACCGGAGAAAAAGCTGCAAATCAGGACAGTGGTAACAAGATACAAGAACTGATGGATAGCACAGCAATTTTTCTCCTGGAAATTTAAAATACACTGGTTTGAGGAACTGAGGCACAGCAGTTGGCATGAGCCAGCCTTGTTTGTGTTTGAAGGGCAAATGAATTGGTTTGCCAGGTTTCCCATAGGACACCTCAGTAACAAGTATCTCGATCCCACCAGTGCTTTTTCTTGCCTGGCACTTGCTTGATTTTTGAGAGTGTGGGGCTTGCTGTCCCTGATCATGTAATCCTGGGACTTGCTCACACACTGCTGGGATTCCTGTGTGCAGTGAGGGGGTTTTGGTAGATTGTTAGATAGGAAATGAGCTCCTGCAGGGACTGAGTCCACAGATAATGTGGCTGGAGTCCTCCTGATGGTGTCCCTTTAGGAGATGATATCTAACCCCATTTGCTTCCAGGGAGAACTGATCACAGATCCTGAACTGACCATAAAGGGCGAGCAGAGAGTGATGCCTGAGTTCCCAGCCTTCCTGGTTAACAGCAGGTCAGACAGGAGCTCACTCTTACCTGGAAAAGCTCAGAGCAGCACAATAATGGCCCCTCTATCTGCAGATGTAGGACCCTGGTTGGCCACACTGAGAGAAGAAGGTGAGAGGATTGTCCTTGCCCCTACCCCAGGGAACTCAGCTGCTGTGAGGGAGAAACAAAACTCATCTCCTACTCCCAGCTGCTCTCTGGAGAGGCTGTGGTCCTCTGTGGCCCCAGGGACAGGCTCCACACTGGGTTTCTTTGTGGCAGGGCTAGCCAGTGGTGGAACAGACATCCTGTCCCCCCAGTTTATGAAGAAGTATATATTTTCTCTTTTCCAGACCATAATTAAACACTAATTACATACAGATCAGCATTCAGGTGTTGCAAAGGCAGGGAAGATGGCTCTGCAGGGTACTTGCAGTGCAGAGGGCACACATGTGAATGCACACATGGATGTGTGTTCCTTGGGGAGCACAGCACAGATGTGATTGGCACTGCAGGCAGGGGTGCTGCAGGTGCTGGGCAGGTCCTGAATCTGCCCTGGGCTTGTGTTTGTGCCTCAGCAGTGGGAAAGGCCCTCCTCGACTGCAGCAGCAACTTGTACGTGCTGCAGACTGTGCCCTCCAGCTCTGGGAGAGTCAAGGAGCTGCTTCTGGCTGCCCTGGGATCATCACTGAGCAACTTCTGGAACCAGTGAGGTCTCTCACTGTGAGGCACAGCATGGAGCTCTGCTCTGCATATGGGGAGAAGGGGCTCCCAGTGATTCTCTTGACACAGCCACAGCACCCATGCAGGGTGGTGGGAGGGCTGGGGAAAGCTCCTGCCTCTGCCAAGCAGGCTGGAGGACAGGAGCAGCTTGTGGGGCTGGAATATACTCGCCCCAAAGAAACACTGAACATGCCAGGGGAATGAGGGGGATTAGATTTCACTAGCTAGCAAATTAAGTTTCTGTAACCCCTGACCAAAATTCATACTATCAGCTGGAAATAATAAATTTAAATGGTTTCATATGGCTTTAAAACATCCCATAAACAAAATTCAGTTTTTAGGTTTCCTTTTATTCACCACTGTTTCTCTCTCTTTCAGCAGGACCTGGAGAAAAATTCTACTACAGCCAAGGCAAAGACTCCCACTGAGTTCAATGAGAGCTGAACCTGACCCTTTATAGGGCAGCTTCATAGGTCTGTGTGCTCAGAGAGCTGTTGTTAGAGAGTAGGAGCTCTGGACCACATGCCAGAGAGTGTTTCTTTATGAAGATGCTTTCCTTTGGACGTGCAGCAGCGACAACAACACCTGTGTGCTCACACACACAGAGGCACAGCAGCCACGGAGAAGCCATCCATCTTAGAAAACGTGTTGTGCCTTTTAAGTGTTTCTATATCAAAGACTGATAAATAAAACATGGGTTTAGTGTTAAAAGGAAAAAAGAGCCCTTTTAACAGATTAAAGTGCTCACAGTGCCTGACACTGTGAAATAGGAGTGTTGAGCAGCAGGGCAGTTAAGAAAAAGGACTGGTTATGCTGACAGGTACAAACTGTTGTGTGTCTTGTAGCAGTCATTGGCAGAAAAAAAAGCCCAAAATCTACTTTTCCAGCAAAGTCTTCCCAGAAGGTGACAAACTGAGCCCTCTATAGCTAACCTTTTATATGTTCTCCAGCTGAATGTCATGAGAAGAAGCTTTCCTCCCTGAAGGAAGAGGAATAGTTTTTAAGCCCATCAAAATAAATAAGCAAACAAAATCAGCATCCTCTCAAATGATATAATGGCTTATTCCAGCAGACTGAAAGCCCTGCTGCGTTTTGTAACACTTTTTTTCCTCAGCATCCTGATTCTTCTTAAAGCCCAGCACACTGCGTTGGCTCCTTAACTGATTTCCATTTGTTCCTCAGCAGTTGCAAAAGCAGTGGTAAAGCCTTATGCATTTTCTCATTCCTTCACAACTGTGAACAGAGTGTCCAGGACACCTAAAGGCTGTATTTGTACAGACAGGGACATTTCCCCATTCAAAGGAGCATTAACTAATTACATTTATTTGACTGATCAGAAGAGCTGATTGTTAAAGCTGATTTTTCTTTCACTCTTTCTGAACCTGTGTTACCTTGGTGGAGGAGAGCCTTACAGCAGAGGTCACTGAAAATCCTCCTGAATATTTTATCAGTTCTGCTCCTTATGGCTTAGTGTACAAAGACAAACCCTTACGTGTGAAGGGCACGGAGCTGAGACGGGGGAGGAGGGATGAACCCGTGTCTGCCCCTGCCTTGCTCTCTGGCCAAAACACAGAGCATGCTGTCTGTGAAAATGGGAAATGGAATTTGTGCACTATGAGGATCCCACTTGATGTGGAGCCTTGCTTCTAACAGCTAAAAAGAGCCCCAGTGAATGTGAATGAGAGCCAGATGATTTTGCTATCAGGCTGGTAAGGAGCAGTTTTATGATGCCAGCTGCTATCCCATCACCTCTTAGGACAAACTTGCCTACTGCTCTCATGGATTTGAAATGTTGCAGCAAACAGCAAGCCTGGGTTAGAGCACAGCCAGGCAAATCTGTGGTGCTCTTTCCCTAAGCCAGCCATACAATTGGCCGTGCAGTGCCCGCCGTGGAACAGCCATGCTGCTGCCTCTGCCACTGAGAATCATCTACACAGTCGTATAAACCATTTCCAAAATGCCCCAGCCAGCAAGACACATGGCCAAAGGCAAGTGGGGGGAACCTATAAAATTAAATTGCATTATTTATTGGAGAGATCTAAGTTCTATCTTGCCCCAGGGTGTCATTATGCACCTCTACTCTGTGCTGGTAATAGTCATCTGCAATCTGATAATGACTTTGATACCTTTCAAAAATGATGGTAATTTAACACCTCTGTGGAAGACACCTCTTCTAGACACACTGGCAGCCCTTGCAGACCATGGTGCTCCTGCAGGGACTGAATGACACCAGAGCCTGACAAACCACACTTGATTTCCCCTCAGCAAGGCAGAGTTGCAAAGGAGCACTGACCATGGAAGCTGCTTGTGTTGGATTTGGGGCTGTACTGCCATGGTAGCTGGTGTTAGGTGGGGGCAGAAGGGAGGTGAATACCAGCACCATAACCATATAGAATTGTCATAGATATTGTCCCTTTGCTCCATGCAGCAGGAGAGAAAGAGGCAGTTTGGTGTCTGACAGGCTAGCTCACCCCATGTTCAGTAGGCCTTACATAATGTTATACCCCATGTGAATTTTCTGTTTATCTTCCATTTATCTCATGTCACTCATGATAAGCATCCTTCCAGCCTTAGCAGGTCAGAGCCCCTTACACTATTTTACTATATTTCAAAACTGATGGGGCGGAGTAATGGGGGAAATGCTTCTGCCCACAGGAGGCCATTCTGATTTTGCTTTTTAAACTAGTATTTTGTCCCCAGTCTTGGAAGAGGCTTACACTTTGGTCAGAAAGTCTTGGATTTTCCCTGATACTGTTTAACTCAATAGCATTTCCTGTGCACTCATGAGGCAATGGCTTTGGTGAAACCCTTCTGCCATTATACGCCTGTGTAGAGCTCAAAAGCAGCCTGGGACTTTTCAATTTTTAGTTGTATATAGTTTATTTGCTTATTTATTGCAGAACAGCCTGTGGGTTGATAGCTGAGGTTTGCCCAGCCAGTATCTGCTGCAGGGCACTGAGCATTCACTGGGATTTTCTGCCTACCTCCTTCAGCCCTGACACTCAGTGAGCCTCTCATGGCCTCTGACACTGACAATTAGCACCAATTACACCAGCAGTTTTGTAGGGTGAATATTTGCCCACTGGGACCCTGCAAGAGACCCACTCATCTCACAGAGGCTGCCTGATATCTGTTAGACAGGAATGATTTACTGACTGCAGCTGGGCTCCAGCAGGTGACCGAGCTGTCATCAGTCTCCCCTGACACCTTCAGCCTGGCAAACTTGGGGCTTTTGAAGGAGTTAATGCCACCCATCATCGAGATTATTCCTTCCTTGCTTTAAAACTGCTAGGAGATTTGGGGTTTAATCCTCTCTTTGCCCTGCCACAGGAGAGGAGCAGAATGGATTGTCAGATCCATACCCTGTGGAAATTACCCTTCCTCTGCTGCACCTCCTAATGCTGTCAAGTAATTTGTTGGGACTTTTAAACCCAAGAGAGGATGTTTGCTCTGTTGCACACAGCAAAGCACTACAGAGCCCAGCAAAGTAGGCAATCTCCATTATCTCTTCTTGGATCTGTTCCTGAAGTCTGCAGGGGTTTTTTTGGTCTGCCATGTAGCTGCCATCTTAGTCCAGCCAGAAAAGGCAGATGTAGCAGAAAAAAAGGATGTGAACTGGTATGACAGTGAAAAAGAAACACTTTTAATGAGAAATGATGCTGAAGCCAGCTAAAAGAGCATACTCATTCCTCTGAATTTCTGTTTCCTGTAGCCATTTTCTCTGCGTGACTGCCCTTCCTTTCCTCTTATTACCAATAAATGCTGTTGTCTGTGGCATGCTATTAACTTTTTTAATACCCTATCTTAAAAATTAATGTATTTTTAATAAAATGTCCTAGCTGATCATGCAAAGAAAATTATCACTTAAGAGGTACAGTATATACTGGTGCAAACTGTAACTTTGTGACGTGTTCCAGCACACGCTGCTGGGCAGCAATTTCTGTTCAAAAAATAATGTTTCATTTGTCAGCTGGATTCTCACTTACATGAATTATAGCAGAAATACACACAATGGTGACGTTGTAATGTGTAATTGACTATTTTAGGCCTAAGCTGGAGTGGTTTACATATTCTTATGATAACAACATTGTTTCCTTGCTTTTCCTTTAGTTTAGAGTTGTTTTGGGATGACTTCCTTTAACCTCCCTCACTCAGTAATGAACACATTCATTTTTGCTGCTAACAATTTCAGCCACTGTATAATTTCTACTGAATACTAGAAGTTCAGCAATTCCTGCAGTTTCTCATAGTCTCAACAAGAGATGTTTGATATTCTGGACTCTCCTCTTTTTGCCTGGTCTTGCACCCACTTGGTGAAAGGAAGCACAAAAAGTGTTGATATTTGTGTCAAGGCTGAGGCCCCATATTTCAGCTGCTTTAAAGAGAATTCACAGGCAATGAAACTTTTTTGATCTCAGAACTGTGATTCAAGCCACCTAATAAATTTCTCCCCAACAAATGCTTTTTCTCCACCACTTCCATGTCAGACAAATGGCAGAAATCCCCCTCCTACCATAAAATACCCCAGTATTTCTATTCTAAAGGGAAGAAAGTGTGGGCAGATGAAAAAAAAGTAGAAATATGTTATATCAGAGGAGCATTTGTGCCTCAAAAAGGAGCTGTAGACAATGGCTCAGAACATCCTTCTGGCCCACCTCAGTGGCACAAAAGCACTCTGATACCAGTTTCCTTCCCTGTTTTGTTCTTCTGATTAAAATTTGAGCATTTGCATTATTTTACAAAACAGTTCCTTTTTGTTCTTGCCGTTCAGAAAACTAATTTCTATTGCTCATGGATTTTCCCCTAGACTGAGCAAATTCACTCCAACTAACCAATTCTGAAATTAAAGAAGAGTCACTTAAGCATTATTCCTAAATCTTTTGGAAAGAAAAGAAAATATGAGGGGGAGGGGAAAAAAACCACCAAGATTTTATCTTTGCTTTAAGAAAAATGGGTGATGCATGAAATTGGAACTAGCTTTGCTGGATGAGGTGATGAGTAGAGGTGAAGCTTTCCTTTGTTTTCTGAGGGGAGCAGCAGGCAGATCAGTGAGACTGACCTTTTGGCCTCCTAGGCTGCTAGTAAAGGTGCCCTGCCAATATCTTGTTTTTCTGCACAGGGATTTCTCTGTCTCATACTGGATTCACAATCCTCCCTAGGTCACTGGGAAGCAGCAAAGTCTTGTTTGACTGACTATACAAATGAGGGGTGCTGGAGCCTGGGGTTCCATCCCTGTTCTGGTTGTCATTGACCAAATGTCAGGTGACCTCTCCTGGTCAGTTTTGTGCTCTGGCAGCCTTTAGGGGTTTTATTTTGTTCTTTGCCCTTTGGAATGTTCCTTACTATGTGATTATACTGTGCCTGATGCTGGGAAGTATTGAACAGATTTCAGATGGGTATCTCTCGACATTTACAATGTTGAAAATAACAGACTTACATCAGCCTCTGCCTAGGGTAGTATATAGTATATATTATCTATTAGTATAAGATATTAGTATTTCCTGACTGGACTATCCTGTGTTGCATAATGATGGTGCATTAGAGGAAGCTCTGGAGATTCCTCCCTAATCAACCCAGCTAAATCCTTGCAGGGGTCATTCTTTGAAACTTGTTTTGTGTTGTCACTGCCAGATTTTCTCTAAACAGCACAAGGAAAATCACAGATCTTGTGATTTCCTGAAAGGACATTTTCAGACTCTCAGGAAGAAAAAGAGTCTCAACAGGCTGGGCAGGTGTCTTTCTGCAAAATCTAGCTATAGACTTTCAATGTGGTCCCATGTTACCTTGAAAAACTAAAAAAATCGCACAAACTGCTGGGCATTTTCTGAATTTTAGGTCCAAAATAATTTATTTCAATTAAAAAAAAAAGAAAGAATGTAATAAATAAGCTGAGATGACTAACACTAAAAGTCTCTCCTACTACTGCACTCCTGAGACATGAGAACCTGCTTAGTGGTACTCACTGCATTCACACAATAGTGAAAACATGGAGTAACTCAGCAGTGTCAGAATTGATTCTGAACCTCAGCTGTGTGTAAGACAAAAAAAGTAGTCTGTTCTGCTTCGATTATGGGGGGTTTTAGATGGATCCTTTGACATTTTCCTGTGCAACCTGAAAGGCAGTCCAGAGCACCTATTATCTGTGTGTATTCCCAGTCTCTTGCAGCCAGGAGGGCAGCAGTCTGATGGTTTCATCTGCTGTCAGTTTAGAGACCAGTTTAGACTGGACATTAGGAAAAAATTCTTCACAAAAAGAGTGACTGGGCATTGGAATGGGCTGCCCAGGGAGGTGGTGGAGTCACCTTTCCTGGAGGTGTTAAAAACAGACTGGATGTGGCACTTAGTGCCCTGGTTTAGCTGATAAGGTGGTGTTAGGTCATAGGTTGTAGTTGATGATCTCAGAGGTGTTTTCCAGCCTTGTTAACTCTGTGATTCTGTGATGGGGTGTCTGAGATGTGCCTGAAGATCAGCAATGTGCCATAGGCACGTTACCCAAGCCCCCTGGATTTGCAATAAGGGTGGATAACCTTGCAGGGTGGATAGCCTAGAGTAGCCCTCAATCCCTGTGCTGAGCTCCATGAGTCATTCCCTATGGACCTTTCCATCAGCCTCAGGGGAGCTCACAAGATGCCCAAAATATCTGAAGGGATACAGCAGCACCCCTCACAAACAGCTGATCAAAAATCAGTGATGGTGCTAAAATGAAGTTAGTTCTGGCTGACCTAAGCCACGGTGGATTTTCCATTAATTGAGATTTTTTACAATAAGAGTAAAACACAGAGATCCTCTGCCTACCACTGAGTGCCTATCACTCAGAGGTGTGGCCAGCTTAGGGCTGAGGGCAGTGTTGGTGATTTTGCTCAGCTTCAGTCACTAACTGACATGGTTATCCTGCTTCCAGAACTGGCTTTGCAAGACTTTCCTCCTTTTTTCCAGCCTGAAGGCCAGCTTTCCCCAAGGCAGAGCCCTGACCTTCACTGCCCTTGGGGCTACAGGTTGTCTGAAGTGGAAGTCCCCCTACTCCCCCACAGTGCCTGTCCATGAGGCTTAAATCAGAACTCAACCCTGAAGTTGTTCTTTTCGGGTTTCTGGAAAAAGAAAAGTTCTTTTCTTAGAGGAGTTTACTTTATTTGTCAAGATACTCGTATTTCTTTAATAAAGGCATTTTATGTACCAAGGGAAGGTTAGCTCCCCCTCCTCTTCTCATTTAAGGGCTAATTCATACGCAAGCTAATTTGTTCTGGCTATTATCACAATTTATTTCCGTTGCTACAGGGCAGCCAATAACTTTAATAAAGGAGGTTCCAGTTACCCAATCTTCCCAGTTAATAATCTGCACAGAAATACGCAGAATGAATTGTCTCCCACATGCTACAAATACAGAAAATTACCATGCTGTAGTGTTATCACTACCACACAGGTACAATTAAATGTGTGTTATGCATGGAGCTGCACAGAACACTACCAGTAATGTCAAATGCAATTAAAAAGGAACTATTGTGTGGCTCCATCTGAAAAATCAGCCTGTTTGTATGTACCTTACACAGGATTACTCACTGGATAGGGCAATATTGAATCACTTGATGTTTGGGATTCGTGGGAGAGAGCTGAGTAAACAAAGGAGCACAGCCTGCCACAGAGGTGGTTAATAGTGAGGAGCTAAGGCCTTCCACCTTGGAAGGAAGCATGAGATATTTATTTCCTGCATCACTGGAACACTGTTTGTTCATTAATGATGACCTTATTGGGTATGGGCACTGTTCAGAGGGTTGCAGGTTTTGTTCAGCCATGTGCACCATCCTTCTCCTACAGAAGTGACAGCTTTATACAAGTCCCCTGCTCTCTTTAATAGATCATCTTTCCAGCTCGTTATGCTCTAGTTCTTCTCCCTTTATCTTTAAATCTCAAAGTCTTGACCTTCTTTTTACACCCCTGTCAGCGTGAAGACACCCCAGATCCAGCCAATCACTACATTAAAATGGTCCCCATCTTCCCTTAACTCAGCTCTTGGAAATAAAATCATCTCTTAAGACCCATGACTATATTAAATAAATATGAGCTTAGCGTTCTGATTACTTTTATTTGGTGGTTTCTTCTGCTTACAGTGCAAAACTGCAATATCCTTGGACCAAATTCTGTGGTGACTGAAAGCTGAACAAAGTTCTGCTAAGTTTCTGTAAGTTGCACTAATCATCCTTATTCCCATGTGTGGGGACTTACTAAGCCAGAACAGCATTAGGGAGGCAACCTCTCAATTACAGACATTTTAAAACAGAAAAGGAGATAGTTTTTGATGGTGGGCTGATAATTTAATACCTTAATTCACTATCTGCTTAATTGAGGATGCTAGTGGGAAAACATTTTTATTTTCTTTGAAGGTAAAGGAATAAGCAGGGGAACCCTGGTTGAGAGAACTCCTGGGGCTCTGGGTGCTGTTCACACCACTGCAGGTTATCACACCTCAGCATGACACTGACCTAATTGCAGTGTGCTGTGTGAGTACTGCCCCTGGCAAAGCAAAGGGACTCCAGGAGCAGATGTTACCCCATGTTTTTTTATTAGTCCTGGATGCTTTTTTCTACCCCTTTTCAATTATTTGATTTTGGCGCTCAAATAAACGTCACACTTTCAAGAAGGAATTAAAAGCACTGCCTGAAAATGCTGCATTTCACTTTGGTCCTGGTGCCAGGCTTTGCCAAAGAGAAGCATAAAGTGCAATATTTCTAAGATCATGTCCTTGGATAGAAAAAATCTGCCCAGCTCCACCCAGACCACAGCAGCTACAGCACCTCACCTCTATCAGTGTTGAGCTTGTATTTTTATTCCTTCATTACAATGCTTGAAACAATTGAAATGGTGGCCTAAATAACAGCTATTCCAGTAAATTATTCAGAATTCATTCCTTTAAGGGAGAGTTTGAGTGTTGTACATCTCCCTCAGAACTGCTGAGGTCTACAGTTCTGGCTTCCTGGGCAACGTTCCCAGAGCTGGAACAACCCTTTCTGGATGTAAGTTTGGTAGTAATCTTCTTGTGTTGGAGCTGTCAACCAAAATTCAGACTCAGAGCACATCAGCTCATCCCAGGGCCAGCGTGTTCCTTGTGTAGCTGTTGTAGCTTTTGGAAAGCAATGCCCTCTGTAAAGTGAATGAGCTCTGGAGGGCAAATGCAGCATGGAGAGGCACGAGGGGCTTGATGTGGCACAGCTCATGCCAGTGCTGCTTAAAATGTCATAACTACTGTGGAGTTACAGCCTCATCGAGTGCAGTGCAGCCCATAATATTGGGGGGGGGCAATTGCAGCATGCCTAATTGCTGCCTTCCTTTCCCCCCTCTTTCTCCCTGGCCCAAGTTCATGTGCATATGTTATCCTGTGGGTGAAAGCTAATATAATATGAATTAAAGAAAATTGCACTACTCCCTAACGTCCAAATCACACGGACTGATTTGCATTTACTTGTAACTGAAAACACATGGCTAGTCACAGCTTAAGAGAAACAGAAAGGATTACAGCAACCTCAGACCATGACTGAAAGGAGTTATTGAGCCCTTGCATTGTACCATTTAGGTTCACAGTGGAGCAGATACCTAATCTCACATACAACAGGCCATCTATAATCAAAGAGTTTGCTGCTCCCTGGCTGTCCTGGAATGATCACTGAAGCATTTGTCTTGACATATACCCAAGGATCCTTTGGCGAGGGGAAAGTAGCACCAAAGGAATAACTCAGGTAGGGAAACCTTTAGGAGACTGATTGAAATTGCAGGTGACAAGGGGATTGATGGCAGTGGCAATTAGGTGGCCCCAGGGAAGTAGATAACTGTTAGAGATACAAATTCTTGTTTCTGCATGTGATGCCACAGTCGTCCCCTGGTCCAGAGAGCGACCTGCTCTCCCCTCTCAGGTGGCAGAGTGATTTCCAGCAGGGCTCTGGCTCTGCACCTCATTGTAATTCAGGAAAGGCCAGCACAGAATATTTTCACTGTTCTCATACCCTGATGAGATTGTTCTGCCACAGCGCAGTCAGTACAGTGCCTGAGAAAATTACTTTGTGAAATGCTGGGCTTCAAACCATTACCCGAAGTAAAATCCTTAGGCTGAATTTAAAGCATGATGTGATGCAGGTGCTTGTCTCCTTTCCTTTCNTTGTCTCCTTTCCTTTCCTTTCCTCCTCTTCCCCTTCCCCTTCCCCTTCCCATTCTTTATTTTATTTTAAGTTTAATTTTTAAAAAAAAATCTTTCATATTGGGGATTGTTTGTTTTTCATAGTTCTGGGATCATCAAATTGATGGATAACACTAAGCAATGAATCCCATGACTGCACTATTGAAATTATCTCAACCACCAAAATGTCTGTTTAATCTTCATCAGAGTGCCTGCACCCCTTTGGTGCCCAGATAAATCAGCTAAGCATACCAAAGTACCTCCAACACCCATTTCCAAAGATCTGAAAAGCAGTTGGCTGGTCTTAATGTAGTTCTACTGCTGGCAGCTGTCTGGCAGTGTTTCTGATGAAAATAAAAGCTGGGGGGGATGGGAGGAAACTTCTCTCTCTAAAAGAAAGAAGTGATTTTATTAAAATTTGAGTTCTGGAGGTTTTTCTTGGGTTTTTTTGGTGGTGGGTTTTTTGGTTTTGTTTTTGTTTCTGTGGTTTTGGGGTTTTTTTTTATTTCTAGTGCCAGTAAGTTAATATTCTCACTGAAGGAAATAAAGATACTTTTAGGAAAAAAAAACATATCTGTTATCTTCTTCTTTAATTATATTTTCTTTTTGAGTGGTTGGTATCTATTGAGGCATGCAGAACCCCATAGACATGGGCAAACTCCCAGTCTTTCTGAAGTGATGCCCAAACAGAAGAAACAGTGTGAAAGCAACATCAGTCCTGGTGCCCACACTCATTCTTTCGTGAGGTCATGCTCCAATCCAGGGGCAGTCCATTTCTGGAACCACATTCCCAGCTGTGGCTTTCAGGGGAGGACAGTCCAGCCTCCCAGGGAGCATCCCCTCCATGATGCTGAGCTGAAGCTTAGGGTGAGTTCTTTGTGCCCTGCAGAGCTGGTGGCATTTGGGGTTCGGGCTCCCCCAAAATGCTGTAATTGGACTTGGCCCCTGGACTCCACCAGGGAAAGGAGTGAGGGGCCCAGGTGGGAGTGGGACCCTGCTTGGGCAGGGGTGATCCAAGCTGAGCAGGGGCTCCCAAGCCCTGCAGACCTGACAGGGCCATTTCATGGGGCTCTCATCCACCCTCATCCCCCAGCTGCCTCCTCGACGTGTCACTTGTACATAAACTGGAGAGGGGTTTCTGACATAAAACAAACAACCTTTTAATCCTTCCAGGGGAGTGAATGGAACTAATAAGAATCTTAAACTGGTTTCCATCAGAAAGTTGTCTGGATCCATATTTCTGGATTCCATTACTAATCTTCAAGAAGAAAAAAAAAAGTAAAAATCCAAACAACATATTTTTTGCCTTTTATTCCTTGAGACAATGATCCCATTGTAATTGTCAGTCATTAAACAAATCTCTCCATGCAGAATATAAAGGAACCACAAATACTGACATCCCTAAATGAAGAGATTCATTAATCACAAACACAATGAATAATTATTTTTAAAAGAGGAAGCACAAAAGGCCTCAGGACTCAGAGCTTGCATGGTGAGATGTAGCAGCTGGGAGTATTGCAACCCTACCAGTGGTGCCTGCCCCACTCAGAACAATCTTTCCCAGAATATGTCCTGTTGGGCTTTCTGTTTGTTTCAATATCCTGTTTGTTGTTTGCCACTTACAGCAGTCCAACTGGCTGTATTACTCAGTAGGATGCTAATAAAATTTAATAGCAAACCTTAAAAAATGTTTATTTAAATGTACCATAGAAATGTTTCATAAAAGAAAAAATATTCCTTCCATATCTGTATGGTTTCTGTTTGAAGGGCTTTTGGATTAGACTCAAGGCATTTGGGAGTTTGCCAGGAAGGGGTGTAAACAAGGGAGGCGTGGAACTTTTATTCTCAGAGAATGTATGGCAGATCCAGGGTGCAGCAGTGCCAGGATGTTTGTGCTTCAAATTCAAATCAGATACACAAAAAACCCAAACAAAAAGCTGCTACTTTCACTCAAGAAAGAAATGTGCTGGGATCACCTTGCTGAAGAATTTAGATAAGAAAGGATTTATTAATTTCCGTGGTTCATCTGCCTGCCAGAATAAGTTTTCTGGAATATTATTTGCTATCTGTAAGTATCTGATAATTAAGAAAATTTTATTTTATAGAGCAAAAAATAATTCTGATTTTATGCTACCACTTTTATAAGTATTTACATCAAACCTATATTTGACAAGCTCCATTTTTCATCAAGTAGATGTATCTCACTGTCAAGAAATAGGGCTGGAAGGTCCCATTTGAGATTGTTCAGTCTGTTTCTGTATCCCCAAAACAGGATCAACTCACTTCTTTTGTTTACCTTGTTCATGGAAACCTCAAATGATGGAAATTCCACCATGTTTCATGGAAATTTCCCAACTATTTATCATCTACAGCTTTTCCCTGATGTTTACCCCTACATCTCCTTTCCTGCAAGTTAGGCAATTACCCATTAATCTTTGTCCAAACCATAGAGGACAATTCCTTCTCTCTTTGCAGCAACTTTTCACACCCTTGGGGTCTGTTATCTTCTTCTTTTTCTAGCTGAAGCTACCCAGTTCTTCCAAAAGGGATTAATTTTCTAGAGTGTTGACTGTTTTTGTGCTCTCCATTTGATGCCCTTTCATTGGCCCACCTCTAATACATTGCCAAGGATATCAGGTGAGAAGCACTGTCTCTGCGTAGCCTCATGGAAGGATTACTTCACAGGACTTTTATGTGCAACTCCCCTGTTTACACAGCCCGCTCTAATATTTATTTTTTGCAGTCGTGTGACAGTGTTGACTCAAGCTCAGTCTGTGAACCTTGGTAACCTTCAGATCCTGTTTCACAGGGCTGATGCCCAGCAGACGTTTTGCATCCGGTGTTTGTACAGTTCATTATCTCCACTTAGAAGAGTCCACTTTTCTCTGTTTTCATTGAACCAGGTCCAGTTTTTCTCAGCTCGTTTCACCCATTTGTCAAGCAGATTTTAAATTCTAATCCAGTCCCTCAAAATGATTGCAGTTCCTCTGTGCTTGATATTCACCCATTAAAGAGCTGCCACCATGCTTCAAATTAGGGGGTAATCTTCCTAACCAGTAAACCCTTTAATGAAGTGTATGTCCGAGAAATAAAAGACACCTGTCATGCCCTGGAAAGCTGAGAAGAAGGTCAGCTTCAATCATGGCTCACTCAGGTTCTTGAGAAGCCCAGTATCTCATTATCCAGATGGCTTTGGGCATAGAGAAAAGGGCAGCAAGGCCCAGACACGGGGCTGTCAACATTTTATCTAGCATTAAGGAATTTTTGTTACCCAGAAACCATCATATCATCACAATGAGGTGCTGGTCACCCCACAAAGACACAGAGTGGAAGCTGCAAGCTGTATTAATGAGCCATTTGGTGCACAAGCATTACTTGGCAGCTTCCATGCGTAGATGTGAACATAATCTGGCATGAACATGCACTCAAAAACGTTGTTAAAGTCAAGTATGCCTGTGTATGTTACATATTATACATTTCTATTTATTATAGATGTACATGTTTTACACTGGAGGAAAAAAAAAGTAAGATCCCTGCTCATCTGGCTTACTCTGATACTGTTTACCTATCGCTGCTGCACAGGAATCCGTGGTATAAAGCACCCTGCTCACTCCAGCCAAATGCAAGTTGCATCTCCCTCTAGTGGCTTAACCTAATGTCCATCCTCCAGCAATGAGTCTATGTATTGTACTAATTCCATTTCTCATGGACCAGAACATAATTCAGTCAGGAGAGGAGATGAGCTGATTTACGAACACGTCTTTATTTTGAGGTATCTCCTGTGTTCCTGCTTAAAGTCTGCTTAAATTCTGTACCAAACTCTGGGTTTGCTTACAGAAAACCATGAGATATATAAGGAGGAAAATGTGGATTTCCAGTTTAAAATTACTTTGGTGGTAAGCTAGCAGAAACAATGAGACAGAGGCCAAAATTCAAGTCTGTCAAGCAGTTCTGCAGGGAATATCTTCATTTTTCTTCAAAAGAGTGGAAGCAGCTCAGAAAACAAAAAATGTTTTGAGCACCAGACATGTGCTGGGAAGCTTTACAGAGTTACAGCCAGAACTGCCTCTCTGCTGCATACACCCCATTTACAGTCACCATAGTTTGGAGTGGTGGCTAATGCTCAGACAAGTGTCTAAATCACTTGTCTAAATCACTCCCACTCAAGCTACTTATTTTCAGACTTGCAGGTAAGTCATCACCTAGCTAATCAGCTATAAAATGAGGCAGTCATCACTCTGAGTAGTATTTCCCTTCTCTTCCCATCATTGAAAAATGCCATATGCCTCTGAGCACACACAACCATCCCAGCTGAAAGCCAACAACTTAACTGCCCTCTGTGTTCATTAGAAATTCCATACCTCTCTCCAGCCCCGTGTCCTTCCTCCAGAAGACACATAAAAACAAGGTCTTGGGCACTTGTGTTAATTAACATTCCCCCAGACCTTTTTGCAAAACTGGAGATAATAGTCCTGGTGTGCTGGCCAACTTCCAGTGTGCAAATTGCATTCGGCTTAGTTCAAATTCCCCTGGCAGCTGGAGGTGGCCGAGGTATTTGGATGTTCCCTGTCCTTTGCTGTGCTGTGCACACAGAATGAGCCAGGCTGGGAGCTGGGCTACAGGGGGATGAGGGAAAGCTCCCCTTTTGGATAAGGGAACAGCTAAAGGTATGGCCAAAGATGAACACAAATACAAGGAGCTTATCCACCGCTCATATGGAAAGAACAGAGTTTATTTACTTCCCACTGACTACTTTCTGGCAATAAATTAACAAGTTTTCCCATTTTTCTTCTTTTTTTTTTCATTACACAGCTGCTCTTATAAATCTCTAGCTATAAATCTGAGAGAGGAGTCCGTAACAAAGCCATAATTAAGTCTTAAAATTTAGGTGTCATTTTTAATTTTATTAGTTTCTGGGTCCGCATTCACATTCTCCATGGTCCTAGACAATGGTCTTTTTCTTCTTCAAAAGTCTCATGTACTAGTTGAAAACCCAATGTACTTATTAATTTTTTTTTTTTTTTTAAAAAGTAAACAACTTGCAGTTAAGCCTTTTTGGCTTTGGTATCAATACAAATTCTATTTATGATATTCAGTTTGGGCCCTGAAGCTGTAATTAAAGACTTGTCACCGAGTACTTATTTATCTTCAAGTGAGAAACACTGGATCAAAATTTTGCCAAATGCTTATTTTAGTGTAGCTTTTCCTAGTCTGCTTCTACTCCATCATAAATTACTATTTCTACTGAGGCTGAGCAGAGAACTTGTAGACTCTGGATCAGTGGTGATATTGGTTGAGCACTGGCACTGATTGCCCAAGGATATTGTGAGGTCTCCATCCTTGGAGATATTTAAAAGCCAGCTGAACACAATCCTTGGCAGCCTGCTCTAGGTGGCCCAGCTTAAACAGGAAAGTTGGACCTGATGCTCTGCAGAGATCCCTTTCAGCCTCAACCATTCAGTGATTCTGAGAATTTTCACTCATTTCACACTGCTGAAGCTTAGAGACCAGCTGCAGGATCCAAATGTAGGGCTGCCAAAGAAATGTCAGCAGACAGCTTCAGGTTGACAACCTGACTGCTTTGTAAATTCAAAAGAGAAAACTGGATGTGGGCCAGCATGTCTGGGTCATATCAAATGTTTGTCCAGCTCAGACTAGTGTGATGATGCTGATGCTTTAGGAAGAGATAGTAAGGAAGTGAGTGCAAACTCTTCCTTCAGTCTGAAGATTCCATGGTTTGCAGGACACCAATCCAGCTGAGGGGAAAGGAGAGCAGCACAGGGGACAGCAGAGTTATACATGATCACATCTCCATGCAGTTCAACATGAAATTACTCTGCAAGAAATCAGACTGAATATTTCAGATTTAGCCCTGAGATATTTTGGGGCCTGGGTCTCTGTCAAATTCATGCAGACCTTTTGCTTCAGGGCAACAACTTGATCCAAATCTAAATTATTCTGATAGGATTTTTTTGATCAAGAAATGAAATTATTGGGTTCTAAAGGTCAGAAAAGACATTTCTCACTGAGATCCTGGAGATTTGTTACTGAAATCCCTGAGACTGCCTCACTTGATGGTTAATTCTTTCATTAGAATCTTATCTTACATCTTTTTCTTAGAAGCTGGAAGGACAGAACAGGACAGGACACCCCCTGTCTTGGTTTTGGTTTGTTCATTAGGCCATCAATGAAGACTAGCATTGCTGTCCTTGGAGTTTTAGATCATTGCTTATTTCAAGCTAAAATGGAGTTGTCAATCCCTGGTATTAGCTTTTCAAACAAACTAAGTGATATTTATGATAGTCTTGTGCATTTATCTTCAAGATGACTTTATTTGTCCTAGGCTGTGGATCCCTGCTTGATCTTAGATTATTATGATTTGTTTGTTTTATCTGCTTCTCAAAGATTTATATTCTCAAACTCCTCCAGTAGCACTAACAAAGATTTGATAACCCAAGTGATAAACCAGTTCTGCTTTGAAGTTTCTTATAAAACTTCATTACAAGTGAAATTAATCACTGTAGATTTTAATGTGAAGAGAGGACAGAGGCTGTTATTTGATGGCCTGTGTTCAAAAAGCTGGGTAAGCTTTATATCACTCTATATGATAATAAAAAATTACGGTGTAAGACCAAGGTCATATCATAACACATGAACAATAGCACAGTGTGCTCATGATGCACTGACAAAGGACACTGGTTCAGCTTTATGGCTCATACTGAAACCTTCCTCCACTTCATATGCACTCCTAATGCATTTGCAGTTCACCTCGTACCTGAAAATAGACAATATTTTAGGAATAAATTATTATATTTAGTTCCAGTTTACTCAAGAAAAGCCTGACATATGCCTACAGGAATGTCCTGAATCTATGTTCAACTAAAGTGATGATGCAGTTACTTGAACCTATTATCATTTATATCCTTATTTGTCTGTCTTGCTCAATGCTTTGAAATGCCTTGAAAGCTCCAGAAATAAAGTAGATTCTGCAGGCAAAAGGGAATGGAATGGTTTGTTATGTTCCAAAATCCTCTGTCAATGGGAAAGATTAATCATATTGAGAAGGTGTTCTGCTCATTAGAAATGAATGTATCACTTTTTTAAAAATTATTTTTATTCAGAGCAGCAAAATAGGTGTTTAACAAAGTATTTCCAGATTGCACCTATTGGTGCATGAAAAGCTGTAACAGAGGCTTGTCTGGAATGATCTTAAAGAGGAGTGTGTCCAACTGCAACTCCAAGGCAGTGAAAGAGAATTGTTAAACAGTGTCCCCAGCCCCCATTGCTGCTTTCCCATGGAGTGCTCAAGAAAAAGAGTCACTTACACCTTCACATAGTCACCCATTTGCTTAATTCTACCTTGCAATCCTGAGACCTGAGCAGAGATTTCCTAACCCAGTGAGCAGAAGCCTTTGGACCATGAACATAAACAGATGTTTGCACATGTGTGTGATTTCCTCAGAGTACCTAGGTGGGTTTGGATATGTAGCATATAAATACCTAAGGGATGAAATGATGAAATTACAATAGGAAATGATCTCCAATTCTGCCAAAAGGCAACTTGCTTTTTGTGATTTTTGAGGTCTTGAGTTATCTTGTTATGTTAAGGCTAAATTGAAACTACACTAAAAACAGCCATAATTTCACCTGCTAAATAACTTAATTATCAAATAGATGATGCAGTGTAACAAGCACAGTGAACAAGTGTGCTGTCCCTTTCAACATTGTCACTAGAGCCAGAATCTAAGCAGCTGGAAAAACTGTAGCTCTGTGACTACACCACTTTGCAACAGCAAAGCCTGACCACTTAATGCAGTGGAAATACAGTGGGAATTAGCAATTAGAAGCAAATAAAATAATAGAAGGTGATTTGATGTAACACACAGTGTATTTCATCTCTTCCAGTAAAATGAGAACAGATTTGAAGGTTTTAGTCATAAAACAGGAATTTAAGTGACAAAAGTATTCCAGTGTGAGCCGCACCAAAGCAAGTCTATACAGCTGCTTTGCAGAGTAATTTCATGCAGCCATGGGTGAATGTGATTTTTTTTCCCTGAACCTGAAGGAGGGGATGACTGATTTAAATGCTTCATGTGATTAAGTAGGCAAGGTGGCCATTTTTATGCATTTATGCAGAAGCAATAAAAATGTGTGGTCATGCACCAAATCCTAGGGTCAAAACTGCAGTTACAACTTAGGCAAAGCTCCCATTGACATCTTTGATTTTATTGAATGTGGGCAGTGAGCCTTCTTCCAGGCTCTTAGCCCATCCTCTCACATTCTTAAACAACACCATCAGGTAGCTAAGAGGGAGAAGTAGAAAAAAGTGATTCACATAGTCATTTGAATGCCTAAAATCCGTGACTGCTCCTTTTTGCACCCCCAAACCCATGAGGATTCAGCAGAGTCTAGAGGGCATTGGGACAATCAGACCCATGAGCTGGAGGCTTGCAGGAGGATCTCTGTCAAGACAAACCACACTGCTGGGGCTTGATGGCATTCTGTGAAGTTTTGGGTCTGTTTATAGGTTTGACCCCATTTGGGGCTTAAACCAGCCAGTAGCTCAGCGTAGTGTGAAGTGGTAAAGACTGAAGGTTTAGATGAGTGTGCTAAAAGACAAGGACGTGCTCTGGGGTGTGCCTGCTCACTGGCTCTGCCATGGCTGATGCTTGAACAACATTAGCCCCTTGTGCTCTGTTTCATGATGAAATTAAGCTGGATTGGCTCTATCTATTAAAATGTTTTGATTTTTAAATAAATAATTTATTCACCTCCAACCCGTTCTCACAAGGGTCATAAGGACTTTCATAAGGACTTTCTCAGCCCCCCCACCAGAGAGAGCAGGGAGATGGGAATATAAATATATACCAAATATACCCTCTCTTCCATGGAGCCTGGCACTTTTAACTAAGTCTTTGGAGTCCAAAGAAGCACCAAAATAGTGCATGATGCTCTAAGCCTGCCAATGCTTGCACTGCCTGATTTCTGACTTGAACAATAACCATGAAACATGATTGAGCTGCTTGACATTTACAAAAAGGTGCTTGTTAAAAACAGTTCCTCCCAACTTAATTAACACTAAAACGCTTTAGGTGTTCCTCCAAGTACATACTAAAACAGCTGTCCTCTTCCCTGAAATGGAAGTAAACTAGAAGTGAGCTTCAATAAAACCAATGGACTATGACTTCTCGCAAGCACAACTGTAATGAAACGTTACTGCTGTAATATCCAGCTAAATAAAGAGTGGTGAGCTGGCTGGGCCAGCTGCGGTGGCAGATGCAGACAGGATCATGGGCTTTAAACAATGCTATCACTGAATAAACACAGACAAGGAGATAACATTTCTACACCTCCCCAGTTTCCATGAAATTAGTTTTTGTTATTCTAAATCCAAAAAGCTGATAATCCTCCCAGCATAAAACGAACAGCGGTAATTGCTCCATACATGGTATCATAAAATGCCATTAGTCACTGGTCAGGAATATTTGGAATTATGTGTCTGTAAATTGCATTGCATATTTGAGGAGACTTGATGCTTTGTTGGTGAGAGAGATCAGCCAGTGGTTTATATATCACCCCGTGTGCCACACTTTCCTTCATTAAGAAAGTAAATGCATGACCTAAAGGCCACATCCAAACTGGAATCTTTCCTTATGGAAATAGCCTCCTAAGTTCTTAAGAACTGACTAAAGGAGTAAGTTAAACAATTAAAGACAAATATGGGCTTTCTGTGTTAGATGTGGTCAAAAAGGTAAAATGTACATAATTTAAAATGTACTGAGATTTTGAAATTAAACACTATCCCAAACTGAAGTCAAAGTTTAAAAATTTATCCAATTTGGTTATTGCATATCATGGCATCTGAAAGTATAAAGAAAAATAATTTTTAAAAAATGCCAACAATATCCATTAAGCTTTTTTGAAATTGCTATATTAATGTGAAATGTTTAAATATTACCTGCATTTTCCAAAGGAAAAGAAGTACTATTTAGTGTTGTCAGTCACTTGACAAGACGAATGCAACAGTAAATAAATGCTAAATAAATATCAAAATTTATCTTGCTTCTCAATCTAAGTGTCGAAGTGTATAATGGTCCAAGCTCAGAATCTTATACCAGGCCCACTGGTGTTAATGGACTGGGTTTGGATGCACATTTGATCCTTGCAACATTTGTTTTCTTTATCCTCCCTAAAACTGAACTTTTTGCCCCTTTAAAATTGGCTTGGCCAGATAAGAATCTGTGTGGTTATAGGATGCAATAATGTATTTAATAACGACTGAAATGATTTGCTCGTATTAAATAACAGCATTTTACCCAACAAGAAGTTCCACTGAAGTCAAAAGGCCACTTGACACTTGGGTAATAAAGTGCTCCCATGCCATAAAGGAGATTACTCAGTCCTATTTCTGTGCGTTTTATTGGCCAGCATTTGAACAGATTAAGTACTACTATTGTGGAAGATAAATCATCACAAACTCACCATGTCATCTCAGCTCATTTTTATTGTATTTGCAGGGAAGGAGCTTTAAGCTCAGATAAATATTGAAGATGACACTTTCACTGAAAATAACCAGTCACTGGGAAATAAATGAAATGTGCATAGATATTGCTTTTAAAGATAAAACTTGGTTCCCAGGTTTTTAAGGGCACACTGACAATAAACCATCAAAATAAAACTTGGTTTATCTTGCATGAATTCATATGGAACCCATGGAAGAGTGCTGTGAAAATCTGTGAGTGCCCATGGGGCTTTCAAGCTTCTCCAGAAGCTCCACAACCAAGGTCAGGCTCCACAACCAAGAGCAGGAGGAGGCTGCAAGTGTGAGAAAGGCTGCCTCATTCCCCTCCTTTTGTCCCTCTGTGCTTGCAACAAAGAAACTTTATCTAGCTGTAATATCCCCATCATTTTTCTGGGGGAATGGCAAAAGTTCTAGGAAGCATTAATATCTTTTAATAAAAATGAATAGGAGAAAGCAATGGAGAAGCAGAAGATATCCCATAATTTAACATAACTATCCTATAGTAATCAGTTTGGGAGAACAGGCACTGACACCTGAAGGGTAAATATATTTTATTATCCTTTGGGCCAGACACAACAGTTTATCTTTTAAGAACAACTCAAGGGAACATTTCCTTCCCTCCCTAGCATCCTATTACTGTATTTTAAGAGGAGGGGGTGATTGTTTACCATTGCTTATAACATGTCACCAAACAATTAATCCTCCTTCAACTAACATGATGGATTGGTTGCTCAGCAAGGTAATTCATGCATAAAAGCTCAACAGATATCAGTTACCTGTTTCACAGGAACCAGGGCAACCCTCAATAAAAAGGGCCCAGACTGTCGTTAATTAAGAGGCACATATTTCTACTTAAGCAGATTTTATTAGAAGAATTTAGAGACACCAAAGCAAAGTACATTCAGACTTTTCATAGAAGCATAGGATGGTTTGAAACTTCTAAAGTCCATTTAGTCCATTAGTTCCTGCTTTAAGAATCCTCTTAATTGTTTGATCATATAACAAAATTAAATTCTCAATAGCAACATCACAGCTTTTCACAATGGAAGTGAGTACATGACCTTACAAATTCTTTCTTGTAGGCTAAAAACAAGTGACAATTCCTTAACCTCATCTTTCTTAAGAGATATCAGCTGTGTCAAGAACAGTGTTTAAGAACCACAAAAATACAATAGTTATTTCATTTTCATTCACTATTTCTTAATCCACCATTTCCAGGGAAAGCTGATCAGGTATTGAAGAGGTTAGCTTAAACAAGAGACAGGTTTGGTTCTTGGCTCTTTCTCCCTGATTTCAACCTTGTAGCTTATCTGAACACTTTTTGGGTTGAGTTGGGTTGCCTTTTTTCCCTTAATCAACCAACAAAATTTGTTAGAAAATAAAAAACATCTCTCAATTTATGTTAAACAACCCTAGCAGTATTCCAGCATCCAGCACTAAAAGTGTTGCTTTCCCTGTACTGCTAAGACTGCCTGTTTCCAGTCAAGAAGTACTAGTAATAATTTATTTCCATATAGATATACACATATATACATATATATATATGTTAGGTTCAGGCAGTTTGGGGCTGATTTCATGTGTGCATTACCTGGGAGGGCAGAGGTGGATTTTTACCCACAGCTGTGCACACACATATCCACACAGCTCAGAGCAGGGCGAGGGGATTATCTGCCTCTGACACACACTGGTATGACCATGTTGATATGCTGGGAACCCCTGAACAGATTTGCCAACTAGAGTTTCGTAAATCACAGGTTATCCTGCTTCTTCCAAATTACATCAAGGAATCATGCAGAGTTGCTGGTTTGAGAGCCGACTGCATCCTGTTATGCTTCCTACATTGCTGATAAAACCTGAAAACGTTTGCTCTCTGGTTAGACCATAATCATGTTGGGGTTTTTCTCATTTTTCAATTTTCATAATTATTTTCAGCAATTTATCAGAGCTGCAATTTTTTCTGCTTTGTCTTTATGCACAGATTGACTGTTTGTTCCTCCCAAGGACATTTCCCTCACTGTCAGACAATGACTGGATCAAATAAGGGGGGTTTAGGCCCTTTTGCTTCTTTTCAATTAGTGAACAGACTGAAAATGGAAACAAAGCGTATTATTTATGCCTTTCTTTCCTCCATTACAGCAGCTTTCAGGCAAGCCAAATGAAGTATTTTTTAACACTTTACATAATTATCTTTGAGCTTAATGAAATTATGGAAATTTGTTAAAGAGCTGGCTGTCTCTGGCGCAGGGAAGTGGGGAGTAGCCACAAACAAAGGGAGCCCATGCAAAGCTGCTGCTCTGTATTAGGCACCTCTGTGTTGGGACCAATTTTCAAAAGGCACTCAGGCTATATGTTGCAAGTGTTCAGGAAGGATCTGTAAGCATTTAATAGGTCATTTGTGCACCATCTGAGCAGAATTTGAAAAAGTCTTGGTATCCTTTGAATATATATTTTTGGAATATCAAACCCATTGCTGATGCAGTTTCCGTTTGACTTGAGCTGCTGGCCAGAAAAGCCATTTTGCAAAGATGTGGATGTGTGCAAGTATTCATCCATCTATGGCTTGTATTGGGGTGAAAATACCACAGAAAGCCAGAGAGCAGCTATGGGGAACAGCACAGTTCTCTGCCTTATGGGATGGATATTATATATTGCAGGAACATTACTGTTGAGCTGAAGCCAACAGCTGGAAAATTTGGACTCAGTATGTCCAAACCTGCCCTTTGCCTCCCAGCATGGATAAACCCCAAAACATCCTGTCACACAAGTGAGAGCTGCTGAAACCTCCTTTCCATCTTCACTTCCTTCACCCTGTGCCCTCTCAGCTGTCCTACTTTGGCATATGTGAGTAGCACACCAGAATGTAACAGAAAGTGAATTTATTTCTATCTGATGCTCCTGAGACAATATCAGTAATCCTTCTCTTTCATATTCATTTTACTGGTGGTGTATTTCTTTATATTGACATTGACATTGCCTCCTCAGAGAAGTATGGAAGAGATCATCTCTCATAAAATAAGTAAAATTATGGCTGTGTTTTCCTTCTGTGTCCCTCCCTAATGGGACTGTTACAATTTTGAGTCATGAACCTCTTCTTTGATTCCTCCTTCTCTTCTGCAACCACGGAAGAAGAAACTTGATTATAAATCATTCAGAAAAATAAATACCTTTTTTGTCTGTTATGCCTGATTAAGTGTTCTTTATGTTTACGCATTTCTCAGGAAAAATAAATCTCAGGAAAAATAAAATATAGATTAACGCTTTAGCCAAGTCTATTTTTTGTTTTAATTTGAAAAGTCATGGAAAGAAAGGGCTATTGAAGAGGTAGCCAAATACTCTTGGAGGAGGGTCAGGCAGCAGACTCCTCCAGTCCAATAATTCTGCTAAACATGACCAGAAGCCAGTCAAAAGTCAAGCAATAAGACAACAGTTCTGAGACATATTTTTGCAATTCAGTATGATCAATGGATATTATCACAGAGAAAATACCTACCCTAAAAAGGAAATGAGCAAATAAGCACACAAAATATGGAAACATGATTACTATGAAGGCAAAGCATTACAGCTGTGCTTCAAATCATCTGTGAAAAGTGGCTTGGAAGGAAAAAGAGGAGTGAATATTTATAAAAGACCTCTCATCTACATATAGGCACATTCATCTATTTCAAAATTTCAATCTTTGTAAAAAAGCAACCGCAGTAAAAGGGAAACAGAGCTGATTTCTGCCTTAGACCAGCAGCAAGTTTCTGTTTCAAGGTGGATATGAAATCCTGATTTTCAAGAACTCAGGAAGCAGCCTTTTTTAAAATAAAAAAGAAAAAGAGAGAGGGAGAAGGCATAAGTTTGCTGTTTTGAGTGAGCTCTCATTCCTGAGATGTTTCTTCTACGAGTTCTGTGTCTGATTGGCTTTAACTTTGAGAGATTCAGCCAGTATGTGATCACTATTGAGCTATTCTGTGCAAAATACAGGATGTTTTTGACGTTTCCCATCAGCTGCTGAGATATCTGCTAAAACATGCAATGAGTTTTGACAATCATGCATTCCAATATTTACCCACTTGTCCACATATCTGCTTAAATGTCTTTATGCACTGCTCACTCTATCTCCAGGCATGTTTGTTAAGCAGGACATACTGCTGTGCAGATGTAATATTCTATCATCTGCAAAACGTATTAAAGATGGAAGGTTTAAACCATAGGTTAATGAATAGCTGTAAACTCTGAGAGTCAATTCAAGAGCTCAGTAGGAAACCTTTGGCCCCCCTGGCTGAATTCACATCTAAAGGGAAATGAAGACCAAGAAACCTTAAGACTGCATTCAAAGTCCTAGTTAAAGGGCATTGCTCTTGTTTGCACTTAAAACCATCCAATGGATGCTGTTATTTTCCTCAGATTTTAAGAGTTTTATTTAGCAATTTGCTAGTGAGGAAAGAAGCTCCTTTTTTTTAGTCACTGCTCTGCTCACATTAAGTATCTTTAATTTTAAGCAGTCACTAAGTGCACAAAGGATTCACTTGGTCTTGTTCCAGGCACAAATGTCAAGAAATTCTTGAAAACATCATAAGTACAGGAAGAGATTATTTATCAAACACACTTGGTTGGTCATCCCAAGTAATAAGACCTAAGACTTTCAATAAATATGTTCATTTTCCTGGACCTAAAGACAGTGTTATTCCAGTAAATATTATTCAGCGATATTTCTGATATTTTTCTCTTCATTTGCTCATTTTCAGGAAAAAAACATTGTGTACGTAGATTAAATTTCTAAGAGCATTTTTATAATGACATGTGAACTGAAATGGAAAAGGTGAGGGGTGAATAGAGCAATTATAATGTGGATAAGGAAGAGGCCAATGAGAAAGAGAGAGAGAGAGAGAGAGAGAGAGAGAGAGAGAGAGGGAAAGATTTTTTTATGAGGCAGGAACTATTGTAATGAAAAGAGATTGCCAGTGACATTTCTGAAAGAAAGATTTTGGGACAAATTTGACTTGGTATTTTCTTTGAAATGTTGTCATAGGATTACTACTGAATCTGGTATTTGCTGGTATTAGGTTGACTCCTAATACCAGATGGAAGATTTTTGTGGTCTTCAGAACATACCCCAGTCTATCAGGGAGTATGACAAATTGCAAAAATATAGAGGGCAAACACCCGTGTTGAAGCATTATTAGAAAAATTTCTACAGCAAGCTGGGAACTCCTTACCTAGAAACTGCAGAAATGGTAAAAAAAAAGTTGCATAAATCAAGAGGGCAACAGAAGGGCAGATGCATAAGAAGAAGAAATATTGGAGAGTTGCTAGAAATAGCAGCTGTTGGGCACCAAATATTGCTCCTTGTCTGAAACAGAAGCAGTAAACAAGAAACAAGAAGTCTACATCAGAATTACTGAAAAAAAAAGTAGAAATCTGTTGGAGTTGGGAGGCCGGAGATGGACAGCAAGCTGACCCTGGTCAACAACAAAGTGGGCATCAATGTGAAACCCTGGAAAAGAGGAGGCTAAAGGAAGACATCTGGATAGGATCTGGAGAGGAGAATGGAATTATGGAAATGGTTATGCTAATGCAGTAGAGTCAAATAAGGTAATGTTCATAGTAATTGTTAGTGACTAGATAGAAACATTTACATATAAGGTAACACAGTTGTTTATTGGTTCTCTGCCCTACAGAAGCTACAACACAGGTTATGTATTGTCATGTTTGCCCCATTGAAGGGTCTTTTGAGGCTGCTGTATGCTGTGTATGGTTTCTCCTTTTTGTTGGCAGGTTATTGAACTGTTTCCCGGGCACCCTCAGTCGCTCCCGTCTCTATTGAATTGCCACCCCGGCTGCTCCGAGCCGAGTCGCATCGCCGGCGACAGAAATCCAAATGTCTGGGGTGACAAGAATCTCCTGAACCAGCTCTGTCATCAGATCAATTAAGACATGGAACTACACCCATCTATTATCCCTCTGAGACAAATCAGTCATTAATAACCATACAGGCCTTCAGTGTAGTGCAGCTGTGAAGAAATAAATTCAGTACATTTACTGTGTCTCAGGAAGAGTATTCAAAGACTGTAGATTGCTGTTATTTTACAAAGAAATATTCTGATTTCATCTGGAATAAAATTTATGACCGGGGTCCAAAAAGAATTGAGTGGTTAGAGGAATTGCTAAAATGATATGGTGAAATCCATCCTAGGGAAAAACATGGTTACTGTACCAAAACAAAGGCTGATAAGGAGCTAGAATTTTTCACTGTAAAAATATTGGGAAAGTAAATGCTAGGAGAGGAAGGAAACGATTTAAGGCTAAGAAGTGTTTGCACAAAAAGCCAGGAAACTGAAAGAAGCAGCCTAAATGTAACAGTCTCAAAACTTACAATTCCTCATCAATCCAAGAAAGCAGATTCCTCAACAGCTGTGTAGTGGGATGAGTTAGGGTAACCCTGGAACCCCAGTGTGCTGCCTGAGCTTTGGAGTGAGATTCAAAGATGCAATATCTGAAAGTTCAGAATATGGACCCAGTGATCCAAATATATGTATACAGTTGTGCTGCCAAACTTCCGTCCACCACACAGACAGCAAAACTTATTAAGGCTGCTCATGTTTACAGGGGATGAGGCAAGGGTTGTGGGTATGAATCTAACAAGAGAACAAAGTTATTTAAGCCATCAAACCCACAGTACCAGTATTGAATTCTTGCACTAAGACTCAGAGGAAATGGGTTTTGTATCAGCTACATATGCAAATGTGGCCCATAAAAGATTCACTTGGCAGTGGCAAAAAAGTTAGGTGCATCTTTAAAAAAGTCACCTTAAAACTCTAAATTTACTGAGTAAATTATTCAGTGTGGATTGTTCATGCAGTTCTTCTTGTGATATGTGAGAAGAATGAATTTAACTATTTTGAAACCATATACACGCTCCTTTTTTAGTCAGTGAAATTCCAGAGATAATAGAATTTATTCATGAAATTTACACTTCAGTGGTGTAAGAAGATATTACCAAAATCATGAATGCAAAAACATGGAATATATTGAAGCAAGCACTGGCCTGTAAGTCAACTGAAGATTTTGTTTACATGTTAAGCCACCGCAAACTCAGTAGCATGGGTAGCATTTGGACAGACCCACACTGACATGTTGGTATTTTACAGAATGGCTGGTGAAATCACTGCCCTTGGGATCGACCCCTTTAAAAGGCTGGCCCATAGGTTAGAGAAAAGGATGGAAAAGCTCTGTCTAATTCCCATGGGCTTTGAACAGGACCTTTAATATTATATAGAGTTTGAAGCAATTTAATTCAATTTCAGAAATGGTGTTCACTCCCATAGCAAGCTGGAGATGCAGGAGTTGGTCTTATTTAATATTTGAAGGAAAAAATCCCAAACATCTGACACTCCCAAGCAGACTTCAGAGATTATGAAACAAAAGGTAGCTTGCAGTCTGACCTTGAGCAGAACACTGGCCATGGATCTTCTTGCTTGACTCAGTCCTTTAGAGAGATAGGATTATATTTTTTTTTTTTCAGTGACAGAGTCAAGAACAAACCGTGCAAGTTGTTACAGTGAGTAATTCACTCTCTCATCATATCCCTCACTTCAAGTTCATCTAATATCTACCTAGTTTACAAGAGTATACCTAACATTTCAGTAATCTCCAGTTACTCTGTGCACCCAGACTGGTACTACTCTGTCCCTCTTGCCACAGCCTCTCCTGTTGTCACATGGTAATTTATTATAATCATGGAACCATTTTTAAAGACCCTTTTCCACTGTTGAAGCAGGACCTTCATTCTTCATGGCTGAATGTGTGGTTTTCTTCTTGTCTGTATCAAAACACGTAGTTTTTCTGCTGCAACCCTCTTACCCTGTTATCCAGATCATTCTCAGTCAGCAATTCATCTTTTTTATTCATCATGTTCCAATTCTATGTGTCATCTCCAAATTCTATCAGCAAGGATTTTAAGTTCTCTTTCAGATCATCAGCAATGTTCCAGAGTTTAGGAAGATGAACAGCTCTCAGCATTCTCTCACCAGAAATTCATATACTTCATATATGCCATTTATATCCATTTGAGGTGTGTCAGGATTTTAATCCTCCTTTTCACTTATCAAATAACACACAAGCCAAATAACCTGTGCAGTCTCTGTTCCCAATACACGACCATGCCCTGATGCAGCCATGCTAGGAAGAGGTGATTGCAGTCATTTTGTAATTACCACATAACATGTCTGGCTGTGTTACTGGGGGATCTACAGCAAACCTATGGTTCTTTAACCATCTAGATTATATCAACAATGTGACCTTTGTCAGCCAAGTTTATCGAGTAATAAGCTTTTGGTCAGTTTGACAAGATTCCTTTCCAGCTGATACAGCCTTGTTATTTTAGCCTCCCTTCTTTCTAAGATAATTGAAACCAATACTAGCTAGCCATTATTTTGTTTGGGAAGACTGTCAGGGTCATATCACCTATTCTATTCCAAATAATAGACTAGCATGAGTTTCCCTTCTGCCTTCTGGATCTTCTCAATCAACAATGTGAGAGGCTCTTCAGAGAAGGCGTCTAAGGTTTTTGAGAGTAATCCAGATGCAGTATTCAACTTTATTTTAATCTAATGCCTTTTATCTTAATTGACAGAAAAGTCTTCCCTTCTCATTGAATAAGGTTATCCTTTCTCTCATTTCTATTTAGTGAAGTAGCAGCACCATCATTAGTATTTCCTCTGCTCTTTTGTTCTTATTATCCTGTTATTATTAGTCTGAATTCTGCAGGCTAAGATTTGTTAATTTCCTCTTTTTATAAGTTTTTATTTTTTTATCAGTTTTCTACAATCCCCAGTTTCTAATTTCTATTATTTCTAGTATATCCTCAACATTTCCATCTGTTGTAAAAATAGTTTTATTATGATATATATTTGTTTCACAACCAATAGACTGCTTTGATTTATTTTGATAGAGAGCCTGCACTGTGCTGTGAATTTCACAAACATATTGGAAAAGAGTTTCCACTTAAAATAGTAGTTTTCTCATGTTTCTGCAGGTCTTCTGCTCAGGATGTGTTCTGTTCCACACTGTCTTGCCTCCATCCTCCAGTGCTGGGTGAGCAGAACATGTGCCCTGTGCAGCATCATCAGAGAGAACAGGTAGAGGATCTCTGGGAACAGACTGGGGAGAGGCTGAAGAAGATGTGAAGGCAGCACTTGAACTGGGAAGCAGGACAGTGGGAGACCAGGGGTGTGATGAGCTGACCTGCTAATACTTCTAAGCCATAAGCCTGCAGTAGTTTCTCCATTACATGGTCCTGCCCCAGGCAATTCCTTCTGGTCATATGCCTGCTCTGTTCCCTGAGCAAATGTCCCCCAAATGTCCTCAGACAGAATCACTTTTGATCTAGCATGTTGCTTATGGCACCATATGAAAGGACAGAGGTTCTCCCAAGGTACTTCTTCACTATTGTGAATCATACAAAGCCAATCACAGAGCTAAACACAGCTTAAATTCATGTGACTTGAAGCTTAAGGAAACATTAACACAAATCTCTGCAAAAGCCAGCCACCATGATTTGTATGTGAGCTTTCCCAGCTGCTTGTAAGGGAACAAATTTTATGATCAGCTTGGTTTTCCTTTGTGCAGGAGGAGGTTTCTCTCCCCTTCTCTTCCTCCAGATTGCCTCAGCAGAGAGAGACAGTGTGTGTCTCTGGGGAAGGAGAGACCTGTGGGCACAAGGGCAGCTGGAGTGCAGATATGATGTCAGATGTGTTTTAACACAGCTGGCAGAACGCTATAAAACAGGATTTTCAGTGTTTGATTGAGGGATTTGCATGAATTCCAGATGTTCACTATATATGATCAGTCTTGCTGTTTGCACAAGAAGTATGTCCCCATGCACGTGTAAAACAAAGCCTGCCTAACCTAGGGAGTGAATAAGGGCATGCTTACTTTCCTGGAAGTCTTTTGTTTGCTTTTCCATTCAGAGCTCATGTGTCAGGTCATCCACTGTTTCTGTCAGCCTCATGAGATTAATACAGGGCTTTATGGCTGCTATGATGACGTAATTCCTTGATTTCACTGAAATTGAAGAATCTGTATGAAAGAAAATGGATTTTAAATTACAACAACTTAAGGTAACCTGTCTGAGCTGATAGAGATGGACACAGTATGTGAAGGCACAAACCAGCCTTTGAACTGAAGATTGGGAAGAAGTCTTCTCCACAGGCAGGTCATGCTGTAATTGGTTCTAAAGCCCTTCTTGTCACATCCTCTAATGAAACTGCTGCTGGCCAGGGTCAGAGACAGTGCTGCAAGAGCTGGGTCCCTGGCTTGGAAAGGTGCAGCAATGCCTGAGTTTCTGTCAGTCACTATGAGTTTACTCCATTATAAAAATTGGATTGGGATCAGGCCCTTCATATTTCACAGAGAGCAATGGTTTCACTCTTTCCAAAAGCATCAGCATTTTAGTGTTAAAAAAGCCTACTGCCCCCATGTAACCCCCAAAAAGGCTCTGCATGAGGATTATTCTGTGCAGATTAAGCCTTATATTTTCATTCTCCACAAGCGATATTACAGCTTAAAGCTACTTACGATAGAAAGGTGACTAATAAATGAAACAGAAACTGGGAGCTGGAAACTACTGGGATTAAAGCAATGCAGAAACCCTAAATCTTAGGTGGAAGGTTTCAGGAAGCCAAAGCTGGCGGATTTGGTTTGTTTTGTCTCACTGACTCTGGAGATGAAGCAGAGAGGAAGAGGGCATTGGGTTTGTTGCTCACCCTCGGGGAGTTATTGCACTTGAAACGGAAAGACTTTCAAGCCAAATATTCCAACTGTTGAAGACTCAGCACTCAAAAGGATCTCCATTGGCTCCAGCCATGGTTATATTTTGAAATCACACCCTTGCCTCATTGCATTACAGTAAATATTGTCATCAAAGACTGGAAATGGGTGGGCCCTGTTTGGGACTGTGCTCCACTGAGGAGCACAAAAACTAGAAAGTTTTCACCTACTTTTTAACCTTGATGTGGACACAGACACAGTGTGGGCAGCAGTTCTGGAACCTGACAGCTCCTCTGCCGTGAAGCCCACGGTGCTCACCTGATGTCTCCAAGGTGGCTGGGGCACTGGCAGAGGCAGCAGTAGTGTCGGGTTGGGAATGTAGTGTCCAGGCTGGAACAAATCCCACAAGCCTTGCTTGAGGTCCCTCACTGGTCTGCAGCCCCACACCTGCACAGCTCAGCTGCTCCTGGTGCCCTGGGCACAGAACTGTCTGGGCACACCACAGGTGTGCCATGCCCCTACTGAGAGCCAGGTGCTGTAGGTGTGACCTCAATTTCATCTTCCCTGAGGGGCCAGAAAAACAAAAAGCAACCAACTGAACCCAAGAACCAGGAATTAGGATTCTTGTACTTATTTATGATCTCATCATGGCTTGGGTTAACTCGCTGAACTAGCGTGATTCAAATTACTCACCAATAAAATGCAAATAACTGTTCCTCACGGGAGCGTAATGAGATTCCACTCACCCTTTTCTATTGCTTTGCAATCCTCACATTAAGGCATTTATTTCTGTGCAGGTGCTTTCCGGGTGGTTATTGTCTGAATGAGATGGAAGCAAGATTTGTTTTGTTTAACATTCACTGTCACACTATTTGAAAATCTCAGTCTGGTTTTACCAACCGGCTATTTTTTCTCTTCATGCAAGAGGAGCATCCTGAATACCAAATAATCCGTGAAGTGTGTTTAAGCACAGTATTACTGGAACAAGATTGCTGCATCATTTGTGAACTTTCCCATGGGGAAACAAAAAGGCGAAGCTGCAATAAATCTCCAGGTAAATCTCGCTACAGTGGAGATCAGTCAGAGGCATCCTTCATTCAGAGGCAACTAATTTATTCCTAAACCAATAGAAAATATTGCTATCAGTGTCAGGATTTTCCAGAGGTTGAGAAAATTGCAATAGTCAAATGAAAGAATATATTACTGACTCTAATGACAGAATAAAATTACAATTGTGCTTTTCTTGGCTGCAAGGGAAACAGTAAGAAAGTAAGAGACCCCATGGTGTGTTTACATGGAAAAAATATTCCTTATTTTAGGAGGATGTATGTGATTCCATGTAGTGACACGGAGGAGAATCCTGTGGAGAAGAACTCATAGGATGACACCTAGATGGTCTGTCCCCTCTGTGGGTACTTGAATGGAGGGGCTTAGCAATGAGAAAAGGGCTGAGTGTTTATACTGAATTATGCCCTGAAGGAGGAAGGTCTATATTTAATGAGGTTTTGTGGATTTTTTGCCATAACATAAGTGGCCCTGAATGACTCACTTTTTTCTTAACAGCTTAAAAGTTGAAAACTCATGAGCCAAAAAGGTGTGATTTCCAAATGAAAACAAAATAGAGGGCACTGCTGTTCTTTGGGCTTCCACAAGGAGCTTGCTCTGCTACACTTTCTATCAAATGTGGTTGCAAAGAGAACAAGGTTCAGCTCCTCTGTTTGTGGCTATACTACAGATGGCTGCATCACAGCTGGTTTTCAGTTCAGCCAAAGAGGGTAGCAAGTGACTCAGCTCACCCCAAAGAAGGCACTGCATTTCACTATAGGAATCATATCTAAACTCTCCTGAATATATCAGGAAAAAGTTCTTCCCTGTGAAATTGGTGAGGCCCTGGCACAGGCTGCCCAGAGAAGCTGGGATGCCCCATCCCTGTGAGTGTTCAAGGCCAGGCTGGATGGGGCTTGGAGCAACCTGGTCTGGGGGAAGGTGTCCCTGCCCATGGCAGGGGCCTGGAGCTGGATGAGCTCTAAGGCCCCTTCCAACCCAAACCTTCCTGAGATTTGGTGACATTGACCAAGACTTCTTTGGCTGCAGGATGATGCTCTTAGGTCAGACACCTTCATTGCAGCGACCTAGATTTCAGCAACGTGGATTGCATAAAACCCAAACAAATAGAGTGTGTCCAAGGTCAGGTCTGCAATCCCCACATGTGCCTCAGATCAGGTCTCCATGTGTCTCCCTACCCTGCTTATGCCCTTTGAGGCACCGTAAAGAGAACTTCACGTGCTGTGGTACAACAAACTTCAGCAGCTGCTTCAATGTATGCAGCTTAATGCCAGGGCAAAAAGTACCATCTACTCTGGGAAAATGCCAAAACCAGCATGCTATGAATATTTCTGGGGTGTAGGGTGGAAGATGAAGTAAAAGGAAGTTGGGTTTTTAAAAATTATTTATTATATTTTCTTGCAAGCATCCACATTTTCTGTGGGGTTCTGTGGAAAAATCATCTGGCTTGGATCCCTTTTAGCTGGGGGGAGTGAGGGGTGGGGGAGGGTGGTAGTGGTGAGGAGGGAATTAAAGAAACAGAATTGCACCTGAATCAGAAAATCTAGTTCCTTTTCTCCATTAGCTCTCTTGTCTTCTCCTCCTTTAAGAAACAGGCATGATAAAGCCTCAAATTGTCATAATTATGTTCTTTCACATTGTCTTACAATTTAATTATTATTAAAGAACCCATTTGGATATCAGTTACAACAGTCTATATCCAGTATGGCTTCTCCAATGTCAATGACATTGCAGTAGTATAAGACTGCAGTGAGCTCAAAATGAGCCCTGAAGCCTTCATTATTCTCTGGGGGAAAAAAAAAAAAAAGTAATTTCTACTCATTTATCTCATTCTGAATTTCAATGAAGCCCTTAGTAATATCTCTCAATTCCAGTTTTAAGTATTGATAGTAACCTGCTGTGTGACACATATAATATCCAGCATTGCCTATTGCACCACATGAATCTGTTTCCAGTAAATAGGAATGAGCCTGAGGTAATCTTTGAAAGTGTATATTCAGTTGTGCTAGAGGGCACTTTGTGGTTAATGGCTGTAACTGTCATAGTCTTGGATTCAAATCCAAATAAATTCTACTCCATGCCAACTCTTTTGGTAATTTGCCAAAATCATAAGGCATCAGTGCAATGTCTTATGATGCACACAATGAGGAGAGTCCAAAATGCTGGTGATTTATAGAAATGGTGAATTGGGCAACTCTCCAAACTGAATTCTTGTTTAGGGTTTGCTCTTGCCTTCCACTGCTGTAACACTGAGGCACTGGGGTTGTTCCCCTGCTCTTCTGATTATCCTTTCATGAGAGAGGCAGCTGTGTGGGAGATTTGGATGCAAAGAGCATAGAGATCAAGCCTTGACTTGGTGTGGAGTTGTTAAAAATGCTTAGGGCCATATTCAGATCAGCTGTTGAGAGTTACAGCTCCATTAGTGTAATTTAAGGATGTATTCAAAAGTAGAAAAAATCTTCTCTTTGGTTCACCTTTTTAACCCAATGTCTTGATTTAAAACAGCATTTTGAGGTACTGTAAATGAATCCACATCCAGAATTACATTGCCAGTAGCAACTCTCAGAAATGTCAGTAAAGATAACTTTGAATCTGACATATTGTTAAGTTTGGATCACTCCCTTGTCAGTGAGACTGAACTTCTCTGCAAAGCATCATTACCTCCTGTCTCCTCTAGGCAGAAGCATCAAGAATTTTGTATTTAGGAAAAAAAAAAAAAAGGAAACAGTAGTAATGACTAGGAACATCTGTAGAATGAAACTCCTTTCTGTGTCTGTAGTTAGGTACACAAACTCCCATAGTAGCATGCATGATCCTTTTTAGAGACCTTTGCCCTCCTCAGACAACGCCAGTTCTGAAGACATCAAATAGAAATTTATGGAGTTTCTGAAATTTGGCATATCAGTTATGATTCCCTTCTGTTGCATTGATCAGATCTCTGCCTATCAAAGAGAAGGTGGGAAAAAGTGCTGTGTAACCTCTGCAAAAATGCAAGCAGCATCATTAGGCCAGACTAGCAGATGCACAGAGCTGTCACCTCTCCAAATTAGTGAAAATGAGAAAGAAAGGAATAGGCACAGGCAAGCAAACAAAAAAATTAGAGAAATAAATAAAAATGAAAACATGCCTCTACCTCTCTGCTTTTAACATTTTTAAATTGGAAAAATTCTTCAACTCCAAATCCAACGGTTTGTATCCTGTAATTACTGCCAGCCATATCTGTTCAAGCAGATATTATTCTAAATGGCTAAGCATAAAGACTCTGATGCTCTTGGTAATAAGTGTGACTGAAAGAGGAATATCATTATCTGTTGATTTATATTTACCACTCCTTGTCCAGGTGCTTTCCTCCTCTGTTAAGTATACTGAAGATTATATGCAAAATTGCACTACTTAATGGGCTGAAGAAGTTTGATGGCAACACTTAAATTGTCACTGTTTTTCCAGCCTTCCTCCTGCAGGTGATCTGTTGATGTTCACAAAGGTCTATTCTAAGAAACCAATTGCAGAAGTTCTAAACTTTGCACATTCCTTGGTAGCAAGGGCAATTTTACAATTTTAGGAAAGTTAAAGAAGGAAAAATGTTATTGTTAGTATTTTTATAAGGAAATGGAAGCCTAGAAGTTTGTATTTCTCTTTGTTTGGTTCAACCAAACAACTGGAGTCCCAATGGCCTTGATTGATTTATTCAAACTCACAGTCAACAGTTCAGAGCACATCCAGATCCCAATAAAGTCACTGCAAAGACTCATTTAAATCAGAATCACGGGGTGCTGGGACTGTAAGTATCCCGACCAATGTTATCTGGTCTGAAAATTTAAGAGATTACCACAAATCTCCTGCAATCCATGACTTGCACCCTGTAACCTGCCTGGACCACAAGGTAAAATAGAGCATGAATCTCTTTCAATCATCTGTAAAGGAACTGCAGGAGGCACTGCTCAGAGGATGAGCAGTACCCCATCACACATCTGCAGTTCAGTTGCTTTTACTGGTGTGTTGAAACCCCAGATCTTTTTTGCTGCTCTTTTCAACCCATTTATTTTCTTTGGGTTTCCCAGTGGCAGGATGCAGCTTCATTTTCACTCCTATGCCTTAACAGTCAGGACTGGTCACTGATTTTTGTGCAGTTAAAGCACAAAAGAAAAGCTGCATAGGAAGTCTAAGTAGGCTATGGTTAAATTCAGGGCTGCTTTGTAGAGGATGGGACAGGTGGACACAATCACTGAGTGGTTCAGCCTCCTGGAACCAATGACAAGTACTAACAGAAAAGAAATTGAAGCCAGGGTCCAAAAGGGATCCAAATATAAGGACATTATCTCATGTGTCTCTGTGTTTCTGGTGGTGTGTCAGAGCGCAGTGATGTGTTGCATCAGATTGTCACATCCCAGGTACTGGATGTCATATCAAATAAGTGAAATACTGCCTAGCAAACACCAGACTTAATATGATTCATCACCCTGAATAATCAGTATGTTGAAACCCTCTGTAATCTGTGCTTAGAAATATGCAGTGGTATTTTTTTCCCTCTAATCTGTAGCTGTAGAATGGAAACCATAAGGTCAGATGTGAAATATGTTGGAGATAAGCCAGCTGGTGAATGGGGGAAAAAAGAGGTTTTAAAAGAAATAAACTCACAGAAATTCTTCACTCCTTAGGAATAAAATTTAAGTATCTTTCCAGGTGGAAGGATAAAATGACATGTCAGCTGTGTCAGTAAAGTGGAAGGAAATGATAAGTCCCTCTTCTCCACAAACATCTCAGGCGTGCCTCAGTTTTCCCCAAATGGACATAATATTTTAATGTACCACAAGGAGACAAGGAAAATAAATATATTAGTGAATGTGAAGCACTTGAATCCTGTGTCAAAGAATGCACAGAAAAATGAGCAGAAATTCAGGGGGAAGACTGGACATGTGTGTATTGGAGCCTTTCTTACTGAAATGCAGACTGTAAAATAAAGAAACAAACAAAAAAAAACCCCATAAATTGACACTGAGGGGCCAAACTTGTGGGGTTTGGGTGTTTCAAGAGTAGTATCAGTTTGAGCCAAGATGTTTTCCCTTCCTGAGGCTGTAGAGCTGCTAAATTCTGTCTTAAGGAGAAACCATTATTTTGCCAAGGAGAAAATCAATTGGGCGTTAAAGAGCCTACACTTCCCGCTGTTTGCCAAGAAACCCTTCAGTAGTGTTAGAATTACAAATGGAAGTTACTAAGTATTTATTTGCATTACAGTGTCACTTGAATCTAATACTAGGACATGGTTTGGAGACTACAAAGGATGCAGAGATGTCTTTATTTCTAGACTCTTTTGTTTCAATGAGCTGATACAATGTGCTTTTACAATGGTCCCACAGCATGTACTGACACCTATAATCATTACTACATTTTCACTATTAGCCTGGATTAATAATTCATTAATGAATGGAATTAATTTCTTAATGATTTGCCATACTTAAATCCTGCACATATTAAAATTAGGAAAAAAGGCCAAGCTTAATGAAGGGTTTGGAATCAGTTGGTGTAAAGCTAAATAAAACTGTGTGCTACAGAGCACTGGAACCATGATTTGAAGTCAGAATGAAAGGGAAGGAAATCAGAAATCATTTCCTGATTATTGCAGCATATAAAATCATGAATGATCAAGATTTGCTAGTATATTTTAATTAAGAGTAATTTCAAAGAACACGAGTCCTGAAAGGGACTATCTCCTAGTGTTTACAACACATGAGGAAAATACTGCACTCAGTTGCTCTTGCTGTCTCATGCAGCCCATGCTGAAGAGATGCCCAATATCACATCTGACTTTCCCCATGAAAAGGACGCTCTCAATCACCTCAGCACTGCAGAAAAGTGCAGGTCCAGAAGAGGGAACTGCCCTTCAACACTGATCACAAAGTGCCCTTTGACTGTTTTTTCACAGGTATAAGGACAGGCCAGGGTTTTGGTACACATGAGGGCACGAGAGGGAAGCAAGGACCCCTCAGCTCAGGGATGAGTGTCACAGTGTGACTGAGATCTTTGCTCCAGATGTGTGGATGTGAGCTCATGTAGGTTTGTGAGTGGCAGCTGCTCTGCTCTGTCCTCGGGGACACAAGTGCAGTGTGAAGGTGACAAGGCATTCCCTGCAGGGGCAGCAGTGCACAGAGTCACAAAACAAACTGGTTTTTTTGGTCTGCTCTCACTGGGTCTACTTGTGAGCTGCAAAATAACAACTTGAGTCCATCTAGAAACCACAGCTGGATTGCAAACATTGTCATTAAACCAACAACAGCGGCACCATCAAATGTGTTCTCTGAAAACTCTTTCCTTGTGCTGGGTTAGTGCACAAGGGAGACACAGCAAACATATTAATGATTTCAGGCAACATGTTGCTCTTACAGTAATTGCTTTTACTGTTATCTTGGAGACTTTGAAATGACTGCAGCAGATGTATTTTGTGCTGCACCCTGGTACAGTAATGCTTCCATTTATTATTTATCTCTATTTGGCTCTCTTTCACATTTTTTGTGTATTTTAATGTCTGTTTTATCTTGGTTTCAGAGGGCCTGTTCCTGGTTTTGGAAGGCACCAGGTTACTAATTTGACCTCAGGCTAGGTGCACCCTTGGTATTAGCATTATAAATAAAAGTAGAATCAAAAAATCATAAAATAATTTCATTTGGATGGGACCTCTGTTGGTTTTCTGATCCAACCTTCTGCTCAAAATAGGTCCAAGTTTAAAGCTAGATTTGGCTGTCATGGTAGATCAGGCTGCTCAGGGCTTTCCTCTGACAACTTTTTTAGGATATTTAATTGTGGACATTTCACATCCTCTCTGGGTTACTGTTCCAGTGGTTAATCAAACTTCTTCACATTAAAAAACAATAGAAAAATAATCCTAGTATCTAATCATTGTTGCTCTTGTAACAAAATGTGAGTGTTGCATGGTGTTCCTCAGCTGTGCTCTCCTGAGAAAGGTCAGCTACATATTTTCCATAACCTCCTATTAGGGAATTAAAGGCAGAAAAAAGAAACCCCCTTAACCTTCTCTTCCTAAGGCTGAGCAACCTGGTTCTTACCCCCTCTCCTAATATAACTTGTGCCTTGAAATTTTAATGGCCTTGTTCTGGGCCCACCCAAACCTCTCAATGCCTGTTTTGTACCTGCAGCCTCAGACTAGGGATGTGTTTGGTAAGCATCGCTCTGGCAACCCTGAACTCCCAATGTGTCCCATCAAAGTAGGTTCTGACCAGAGTCCAGAGTGAACTTGGAACTCAGAACTGTAGGTACAAAATGAGAGGCTTTAGTAGCTGAGGAGGTGCAAAAGAATCTGTGTTAGAAACCAGCATGGCTTGTCTCTGTTTTTCCTTCCTGAAACCAAAGGTCTCAGCACTTTGTGAGCTTAAGAATGTAATTTAGGCTGTAGAAATTGGAGCTACTCTGCATTTGAGCAGAGAAGGAAAGGATCAGGTAAGTACCAGCTCACAGTGATTATTTGTCTCCTCCAGTGTTGACTGTTCAGAATTGTTTTAGCTTTTGTAAACCTACTTCCAGTTTGACACATTCTAATGCTTTCCTTGTCCCCATAATCAGTGAGGGCAGATACAAACAGAGTTATCTCCAAAAGCCAGAGTCACCTTCATGCAAAAGCCACATTTAAAATGCAGCGTGCAAAACGCAGTTACACAAACACAGCAGTGCAGGATCCCGGGACGAGGGAGGGAGAGGACATCCAGAGGGGCTGGGAGCCACAAGGACCTTCAGTCCCCCTTCTCCTCTAGAGCACAGAGATTCCAAACATGCCCTTAGCAGCCCACAGAGCATCTTGGGGCTAGGCATTCTCAAGGAAAATTAAAACATCAGTCTTCAACAGATAGATATAAGTGGTGGAATGATGAAAGACTCAATGGCCAGAAGACCAGAAGACCCATTACCATTGGGCTGCATTTGATGCCTTAAGTTTTAGCTTCCATATTTTTTAGGTTCTCTACTGCCCTAGTGTGTGACTCTGAACTTCATAGAAATTGTTAGTAAGTTCTCTTCACAGTGTAGTTAGACAAAACAATCCTTTTCCAGCATGAGAGCCATGGACAGCCATTATAGCCTCAGGCCCAAAAAGCATAAACAACAGCAAACTGAGGAGAGCAGTCTGGGAGGGTGGGACTTCATAACCTGAAGCTGTAATTGGACAATTAACCCCAATATGTAAATGGACCAGAACTTCTAAAAGTGTGAAAACTCGTGCCCAGTTGTCCATCTTGCATCCATTTTACATCCATCTTGGGTCCACCTTGGGTGTGGACACAGCCAGGCTCTTGTACTGCCCAAGGTGTATCCTTTGAAGTCCATTTAATAAATACCTACTTTATTCCTTTAACATTGTCTAGCCTGTCTTCCAGTTCAGCCTCTCTAGGCATCACATTAAGCAGGCTCCTGGAGTTTTTCTGGCTTAGTTTTGCCTGAAAGGAGTTTGGTCTGCATGCCCCAACACCCCTCTAGTGTGAAACAGAATACACTAAGTGGGGAAGATGGGCCTGTTCACTTCAAAAGTGCTCTTCTGATCTGAGCTGAAGTGCTCAGGTAGAAGCACTGAAGTCTATTTCCATTTCACCTCCAGTCCAAGGATATTAAACAAAGTAGATGTATCGTCCTGTTGTCTTAGCAATGGACATATTTATTTGACAGCAAATAACATGGAAAGGAAGAAAGTGTGCTTTGGGGCCTCATCAAATTTTTCTAATCGCATTTTAGTGTGCAATTTAAATCATGTTTTGCAGTAAGCAAGATGATGTAAAAGATGCCCAAATCTATTCCTTCCATTGTACAAATCCCTTTGCCTTTGGGATCAAGTGTAAAATGTGCCTTACCAAATTCACTTCCAATTGGGGTCAACATCTGGGATCTGTATATTGGCACAGTACATATTAAACATCACTATTCTTCACAAAGTGGTATTTCCAAGCATAAAATGTTATTATTCTATGAGTCCATGATTTGTCTAAATTGCCCACAATTCATTAAGATGATGATCTCTAAATATTGCTAGGAGGTTCAATTGTGCTCCTGTTGTTGGAATTTATTGAGTATGACTCTAGTTTCCTCCGTATGAAACACTGTAATAAAACCATAAAGCAATGCATCAGAGCTGTGATATAAAGGACACACTTTTTATGATCAGATACGGTACCTGTTATATGGAATATCTGTTCAGAATAGATGTGACAGACTCCAGAGACCGTGAATCACTGAGCTCTGCACTTCTCCCAGTCTCTCTGCTGGATGCTCTGATACACCTGTATACACTTGTATATAACATCAACTCACTTCTCCTCAGCAACAGAGAGAAAAAAGGAGTGAGGACAAATGTCAGGGAACTGCAGTTATCACTAAGGAAGTACCAAGCCAAGGAAAAATTTTCTCTTATTTCCTTTCCAGAAATGGAGGAATACGTTCACCACCAACAATTTGTGATTCTCTCAAATGTTTTCATGCCACTAGACACAAAATAACATCTGTGAATAACCCTCTTTCAGTCACCAGTTCACTGTGTTTGGCTGTTTCAGCTGCTTTGTGTAGCTCATGGGTCAGACGCTGCCTTTGTGCACCCTCAGCTCCAAACCTTTTCCCTCTGCAAGTGTCACCACCAGCAGTGCATATGTTGAGTTTCAGGATGCCCCCAGTTGATCCAAGGGGATTATTGAGTACACTGTAAATCCTGTCCACAGAGGTCAGTCCCACCTGCAAATGAGCAGAAGCCCCTGGGCTTTGGCTGTGAAGGTCCCTGGTAGCTGACATGGGGTTTGTGACAGTCCCTGTGTATCTGGCAGCTCTGGGGTACCCAGCAGCTGACCTGCCTGCTTCCCCCATGGCATTGCCACCTGTCCCACATCACCTGACAGGGTAACCCCAAGTAGTGGCCGTAATACCAATGTGCCACTGATGCTGTTTCTCTGGGTGGATGCTATGTTTGAGAGCCAGACAGAATTAAGTCTAGAATTCGTAAAAGACAATGATTGTGTTTCATAAAGCTAAAAAAGCAATAATGCAAAGATGTCAAACTAGGAAGAAGATCCAAGTAAAAACCTGCCTTTGAGCAGAGATTCTTTGGGCTTACCTGTTGGCCAGCTTCCTCTACTTTAACAATTTTCTATTGCTATTGTGGACACTACTGAATATATTGCACTGCTTTCTGTAGCTGTCACAGGAATGGCAGGTGGTTGTGCTCCTTGGGGATGATATTCATCCTTCTGTCTGTCTCTAAATGTGCTAATACAGCTCTATTCACACTGTAGCTTGCAATCTTTAGTACAGTTCCCCTTACAACATCCCTGGGAGGCAAGCAAGTACTGGGAGGTGAGGAAGTGCTTACCCTGTTCTATAGGCCAAGTGAGACAGGAAAGAAATACAGGAAAGCTGAGGTTTTACAGCACATAAGCATCTACTGCTCATTTAGAAGAAAAATAAAACCTCTGCAGAATCCTCTGTGATTCAGGCAGTGTGGGAGGCAGAGGAGGTGAACCCCAACACACCACCTTCACCCTCCAGAGTGGGCTTCTCCTGGGAGCCCCACGCTTCCTCTCCAGACAGAGGGGAGTTCAGCCCTAAGGGGCAATGATACCAGGGGTTTTCCATTTCAGCTTGGCATGCCATCTACAATAAACCTGTAACACAAGGAATTCCTCCTACAGGGTTCAGTTACATATCACTTTCTTATCCAAATAAATCAACACTTTTTTTTTTAGAGAAGATTGCCTTCTCTAGATAAAACATGCAGAAAATAACTACAATGAAGAAAGAAGTCTAGGAAAAGTGTGCAAAAGCCATACAGAAGTAATCAACAGCATTCAGTCCTCAGGGCAACCTAACTAGGTTCATTCTGTTTTGCAAAAATATATGGGTTTAATTGTCAGATAATCCACAGCTGTCTGACTTAGAAGTATTTCCTTAGTTATCCATGTATATCTTTAGATAAAACGATATACTTGGCTAAAAAAAAAAAGGAAAAGATAAGGGTCAGTAAAAAATATTCTACATGCCTGCTTCAGCAGCAGAACACGTGAGGCTTTAGAAAATAAAGCTTCCTGTGGAAGAATCAAACATTTTTCTCTCAAGTAGGGAAGTCATTTTGATAGCCTGAATCATTCCATTTATCAGCACAAAGCTCTTTGTTTCAGTTCAAATTGTGTTGTGTAGCACTAATGACATCATGCAAAGAGAAAGCAGGAAGAAAATAAAATAAATGAAGTGCAGGAATCCTGCACTCCAGCTTTGCAGATATTTTGCATTGTTTTAGGTTTTGTTTTGATCAAGGAATGAACAAATATTGGAGTGAAAGCATTTCCCACTCCATAGTAAAACCTTGATTTACTACAGCCTTGATTTACAACAGACTTGACTTACAACATTAGGAAAGAAGGAGTTTATCCTTCTTTGACAAATTTAATTTAAGTTTGCCTCTGAGGATGTAATTTTTAAATAAATTTAAGTGAACCCAGAGCAGGATTATACATATTAAATAAAATTCTTCCGGGGTAGAATTTAAAATTTACATCTTACTCAAGGAGCAGTTTTAAAGTTCTCTCTTCTCTAGAATTGCTTCTAGATGTGTGGACTCCAGTCATACAGGTTGTCCTTTCTACCCACCTCTCCAAGTGACTGTCAGCTTATAACTGTGATGGTTCTCTGCATCCTGTGTCTGGCCCAAAGGTACCTTGGAAATAACCAGCAGGTAAGAAAGAAAGTCCCCTGTATTGCCAGTGCCTTCAATTGCATCCCAGCTCATCCAGGTAAGAGAGCCCAGTGTTTCAGTCTCCATAAAGCCTGGCATGTTCTGCACAGCTCCCCTGGGACAGCTCTGGGTTCGTGGGTAGATGGTGCCATTCTGTGTACATCTGTGTCATCTGAACCAGCAACAGTGCCACTGCAGTCACAAAACACATGCCTGTTTTCCAATCAAAAAGGAATAAGGATGCAGTATACCTCATTCTAGTGTTCTGCTGTACCGGGGTGGTAATTATGTTAAAAGGTAACAGTAAAGATCTATTTCCAGTCCAAAGTTAGGACCCAACCTGGGTAAATGCTGCTGCTCAGAAAGTTTGTGAACTCTTGATTTTTTAACCCAGCTAAGGTGGGTCTATTGTCTACATTCCTTCAACAGCTGGTGACTCCACTATTCCTTGTATTATAAGGAAACAGCATGGAGCAATTGTTTTCCCAGAGGCTTTATACCCTAAACAGGTAACAAGGAATAAAGAAAATATTTTCCACAGATTCCTAAGGGAACACTGATCTCTGCATTAAGTGACTTTACCAAATGAATAAAGGGGTGGGGGAAGGTCAGGAGGAAGTTACTTTTGTAAGACAAATAGAACAGATCTAACTTTGTACCATAATTCCCATATCAATTATTCTTGAACACTTAAGCAATTACTTTGCTGTAGCACAGAACACCAAAACAGTGCATATTAAGTATGAGATCATAACCAAAGAAAATGAACTTTAGGTGCTTGCTGTGCACTTGGGTCGCTGCCTGTAGTTAAGGCTGCTTGACAAATTCCATTAAAAGATCTTTTTTTCAGCTTTCAGAGGAAACAAGTTCAGGATGCAATTTCTCTCACCAGAAGTGCCCTTAGGCTGATTTTTCTCTCTTTTTTTTTTTTTTTTTTTTTTTTTNTTTTTTTTTTTTTTTTTTTTTTTTTTTTTGAGAAAGCTTTAGTTAAAAATAGTTGTTACATTTCTGTGAACAAAGGGGAATGGAAAACATACTTTAATTTTGCCTCTGAGTAAAAAAAAAATACATCTGGAAAACTGCTATACCACAACAAGTGGGAATAGAGACTTGAAAATTAGGCTGCTCCCTCCACTGTCAAAAGCACACTTTTTATTTACCTGGTGACTATTGATTTTTTTAATTCAGTCAATATGTGCTCATAAAAGGCTTGTTAGAATTTGGAAGCTGAAGTATTTGAAGAGCCCATCTGCCCTGAGCTTAGCCCACTCTTTAATCTGTCAGATAAATGCACATGCAGTTCCACAGAGTAACTGAGTGCTGTTATCTTGGCTGTGATGGCTGAGCAGAATTTCCCTGCAATTTGTTTCAGCTCACAGCTGGATACTACTGAGGGAGAAAGCTTAGAACTCTGAGAAAAGAGATCTGTGTTCTTTAGTGCTGGTGATGCCTGTGCTGTACAGAAGAAGAAGAAAAATTCAGGCACAAATGCGGAAGTAGGGATGTTGTGCAGGAAATTTATGAGAAAGAAAAAAATGAGGAAAAAGAAAAGCTGATATGTGGCTAGGACAGGAATTTGCTTCTATGTGGGTTTTCCTGATGTGTTCATGTGTTATGCACAACAGGACAGAGAAGGATCCCAAAGGCATGTTATATCCAAATACTTGATTGCAATGGTAACATTTTTTCAGTAAATTGCTTGGCTTTATCCTTCTTCAACACAATTCATAAATACAAATCCTGAAACAAAAATTCAGATGCTGACAATGTCTAAGAAAATCTTCTTATATATTTAGTTCTGAGTGCTGAATAGAAAGAAATACATTTTCAGGAGCAACTATTTACAGAACTATCTGGGTGTTATTTCCAGCAGAAATGTAAGTTCCATAATTTAACTTTCTTGTTAGCCAACTCATTGCTTGTTCTTGCTGGACCAGTTGAATGGATAGCTTTTCTGAGATGCTCAGTAGTTTCATGGTAAGAGTTTTTCAGTTACACAACAGGCACTAACCAATTTAAAACAGCTGTCTTAAATAACAATAATTCATAAAATCTCAGTGCCTGTGGTGCAGGATCAGCTGCATCCCAAAGTGGTAAGAATCAGGGGATAGACCTGAAAATTGTAATTCAGTGGAGATCAATAAACTACAAAGGAAAATCCAGAGTTACCTGAACCTCTTCAGCAGTTTTGTTATTAGTCCATGGGGATGTTACTGGTGCTGGTGGATTTTTCTGTCCCCAGAACTTGGCCACTTTCCTTCCCTTTTTCTCTGTTTAAAATCCCAGACTTCCAACCTGCCCTTCTCCTAAAGAGATGATGTATAACTGCATTTCCTCCTTCTCAAGCCCCCATAACATCTGTCCTTGAAAACAATGCTCACTGAAAGCACTCTGTTTTGTCTTGCAGGAGGATGACTTTTTTTTTCCTATTATTTGACCAGCTCTGCAGATGTGGAGTAAAATTCATTATGGATGTTGACATTTTCCCTTCCAGTTCCATATTCACAAATAAACATTTCATTACACAGTCAGTATGAAATACATTTTAAAAGGTGATTTTACATGGTCAGATGCAGCTCATTCATGTTGGAGGGTAAAGCAGGCTGATGATGGAAATGTGTGTCTGCTGTTTTGAGGTAACACCATATTGGAGCTGAACCACACAGACTGCCATCTGATTAATAGGCCCTCCCACCCAGAGCTGCTAAGATAAAATAGATGGCAGGTTTTTGTTATTTTGGGCACACACTTCTCCACATGACACAGGTATGTCAGCCAGCACGGTGTGTGCTCACACACACTGTTTACATTACTTGATCCACACTACCTGTCTAGGTTTCCAAAACTAATTTTTTTCCTTTACTGACGACAACAATGTGGATGATCCTAGAGGAAGCATTTTATTAACTAGATTTCAGTTCTTTCTTGTTATTTTTCATGTGTTTAAAACAGCAGCTTACACTATGTACTGTCAGAGGAGGGCACACCCCAGTTTGGCCCATCCTCATACTCAAAATCTCCATGAGCACACTCCAGAGCACAACACCTAGCAGAATAACAAGATTTTTTTTCTCTTGTTGCTTTGCCCAGAGTTTTAAGATTCATGTCTCTACTTCCAAACACCCATTTTAACCATTTACTGCAGACATACACACACAGCTGTGTGAAATCTCCACGAAATTGTCAGGCAAAATCCATCTAGGCAGTTCCCTGGATTATATGGCTGTGTTGTAGCCAGCTGCTCCAGGCTAGATGTACATCCAAAGGGCACTGCTTTAAATTTCAAAGCCCTCATAGAGCTTCCCCTGAAACTGCTTTATGCAGCCAACCAGCTACAGACCCAGGAAATGCTGTCAGCTGCTACTCACTGTAAATCCTCCCCTCAGGATCCTTTCTCCTTTTTGCCACTTCTAGACAACACTATACTCATCCATCCTAACTTAAAGAAACCTATCTGAAAAACTAGCTTGAATATACCACCATCTCTTATCCTCCTGTCAGTTTGTATGCATCACAAAGGACAGAAAACACTAGTGATGCTGAGCAGGAGCAACAATGGATCAAACCTTTGATTGATCACTGGTTATTCTCCTATACAGAGAGACCAGAATCCTGATGGCCACCTTTCCACCTTGGCCTTTGTAGGCTAGACATTGGAGACTGGTCACTTGCTGTGATTCCCAGGCAACCAAGCATCAGCAGGACTGTGTGCCACATAACACTCTCTTCTTACCTTAACAGGGAAATTAAAATATATGATGGCTAAATGGATGTCAGGTCTTTGATTTGTGTGGATGAGGCTTGGGTTTTTCTTCCCTCAAGGTCACCACAAGAAATGCAGATTATTTTTACTTATGATAGCTTGTCATATCAACCATTTTTAAGAAAATGGCTCATTGCTCTAATTTATGGAGCAGATTTCAAGGTACATCATCTACTGCTGCCTCCTCTGTCCTCCCCCATGATGTACACTGCAATTTTGGGAGGATCACAGGGCTGTGGGAGCCAGTCTCTTGATTGTTTAATGTCTGTAGTTTATATTTTTATTCTCTTTACTCCAAACCAAGAACAACTGGAAAGGATATGTGCAGTTACTTGGATCTTCAGCAACACGAAAATTGTACCTCAAATATTCCTTGGTATTTCTTGATCTGGTCACTGCTGCTGAGCAGCTGTGAAGTGCTCCCCAGTACCCTTGATTTTCACCACTGGTAAAATTTGGTTTTCCTCTGATTGCTCAAATTATCCATTTTTGAGAACAAGAAATTTCTGGGTTTTGAGAGCATATTTGTCATTTTGTGGCTGGAGCACCATGGCAACTGAGATGAGGGATCAGTAATGACAACACCTTTCCTTTTCCTTACCTCTGGTTCCAGTCACATTATGCCATGCCTTGCTCTGGGGAGGGAATCCAGGAGTGAGAGAGAATCCAGATCATTCTGTCTCTGAGGTGAGCAAGCCTCTGTGGTGCATCATCTCCAAAGAGGGGAAAAAGATGCCAAGTACTATTAATGCCAGGCCTGGGATCCTTGTTGAGGACAAAAAGCTGTTGCATACATGGATGATAGATTTTTCCACAGCTGCCTTTCAGTTGCTGTCTTTCAAGGAGATGAGGGTGGTCTAATACATATGTGACCTCTGGTGCAGGGAATGAATTCTGTATTTGCAGGTTTCATGGCTCATCCAAACCCTCCAGCCGAGATCTTAGCTCAAAATTAAGGTCTGGTTTCAAAGTCCCATCTACTGATTCATCCACATGCCTAACTAATTCTCTGGCTCATCTCAGGCATGTTTAGTCCTTTGTGCCTAGTTTTCACCTTTCACAGTTGTTAAATGTGTTAAAAATTTATTGATGTGAAATCCACATCACTCCTTGGCTTGCATTTCCAGACCACAGAGTCTGCAACTGGACCCTGCAGCCTAAGGTTGTTGCTTGTTGTAACTCAGGATTTACCCAAAAGTTTTAGAGTCTTCCAATGCCAGGGGTGTGATGTTATTCCTGCCACATGACCTGTCCTGCTCAGTCTCCAGCTGCACAACTGAGAAAAGCAGAAAACACCCTGGCAATGCTTTTATCCTAATATGCCAAGCAAGCCTTAGCCCATCTGACAGGGAATTACCACAGGGATAGGCATGTCATACGTAAATAATGTGATGGTTGGCTCTCACAATTACAGGTGAACCTGTTAAGAGAGGTTCTGCAGATGACAGGGATGTTTCCCCTCCCCATACATTGTTACCATGGGATAGTCCTAGTAGGTGGGGTATTTGGGAGGGTGAGCTTGCTCCTTTGGCAGCTCCTGACTTCCAGTCAAGGTGTGAGAAAGTGATCTCCACCACTGAGCAGAGAAGAAGGAGCTGATTGACAAGACTTTAAGAGGGGCTGGGGGTATAAAAGGTAGAACATCCATTTTGTAGGCAAGCACATGGTGGTTGAGCCCTTGCTCCTAGCACTGTTTGTTTCTCCTTATTCAATCTCCTGTTGTATTTTACTAAGGTTTTTTTTTTAATAAACCTTTTGAAATTCAAAGGTGAGCATTGTTTTTCTAACAGGCATAAGACTTTCAGTCATGAGTGACATCTGCTTGCCAGCATCTCTCACTTGTTCAGGGCCTGTGGGCAGGGAATCAAGGTAGGACAGCTTTCCTCAGTGCTCTCTGGACTCCTTCTTTTACAAGCTATGGAATTATCAGTCTTGAACTCTTAGGATCCAGTTAGGAAGATAGCAGGACCCTTTTCTCTTGCATATTTTCCATAACTTTCTTGGCCAATTTTATCTCAAATTATTATTATTATCTCCACGGGTCTTTCTTTTAAGTTTAACTTGGTCAGAAAAAGTATGATAGTGTTTTTTCACCTTCCTAAAAGGGTTTAACAGGCCTTTAGGGCATAAGGGATTTTGCTTATATAAACACGTGTATATACATATGTATATATATACATATATACAGAATATATATACATACACATGCCTCTTCCATATTTTACAGGATTATTGCCTTTAACTTATTTGTTTCAAAAAGTTATTGGATTCATAGGAATATTCTCTTTACTGCCTATTTCTTCACCCAGTGGCAGTCCAGGTTTCACTCTGTCATGGCCAGCTCCTTGTTCTTGCTGGTGGTGGAGAAGACTTCCCATAGGATAACTGAGATATCAGAAGTAGTATGGATAACCATGAGTCTTCTGTCTGGCTATTCTGGTGCCCAGTCGTAGAGAACATTCATTTTTCTGAGCTTTCTATCTTGTGTTCTTCGGGCCCTCTATCTTGCACTCCTTTACGTCACCCTCTTTCTAATGGGTCACATATTTTGGCATCTTTTGCTATGCAAAAACATGCAAACAAGCTTATACTGAGCAGATTAGTTATGGCTGGCATCCAAAAGAGATCAGAACATTTCAAGTCATGGCATAACACTGTAAGCCCTGCACAAACATGAGATTTAAGCATTTTGAATTGCACAAAACAAGATCTGGTCGGATAAACAAAGACAGAAAAAGTGAAAGACAGGCAGAGACCTAGGTGGCAATGTCTCCTTCCATAGAGGGAATTTTAAACAACAGCATTTGACTAATGTTTCCAGAGATGAGACTGGTTGAATGCCAAAACACGGTTTTCATAACCTTTAAACCTGAACTATGTAATTGTTGTATGAATCAAAAGAAAAAACAGTGACAGGTATGAACAAAGAAAATCTGTCAATCATGTGGAAAGGGGAAAGATTTATGCTGCAAGTAAGACAGCAAAAAGAGTTGGGGAAGTTAGAATGAAGAAAAAAAATAGTAACATTGAAATTAAACTATTTCCCCAGGTTGAAAAGAAATTTCAGTTGTAATTAAAAAGCCTACACGCATGTGACCTGCTGTCATTTAGAAACAATTATAATCCTGCAGTGGCTGAGAAAACAGATGCAGTCCCCCTGACTAGCTAAATTAAACCCAGTTCTTTCTCCCCCTTTGATAAGGCATCCCAAAGTGAGCCAGAGTACACAGCTATTACACACTAATTAGTGAGACAAGGTTCCTTTACCAAGCAACCAAGAGACCACTCAGCTGCAGCCCATTTCTTTCTCCTATCTGCCCCCTTCCAGCTTTACAGTGCTTCAGCAGAGTCATGCAATAGTGCACCAGCAGCCACGGTGGTCTAAAGGGTCAAATATCATAGGGAGAAGTAGTGTCTTTATATATCTTTATATAGCTGAAAAAACTGAGCCAACTTCAGGCTCTTTAATCTTTCCCAAAGGCTTGCCTAACATCTTGTCCTTTTTCCCAGCTATGCCTGTTACTTTAATAAAAGATTTGGTCTATCCCCACAGCCTTAACATCAGAGACAGGACAGTCTGAGACCATTCACTCTTTGCTTAATCCATGGGGTAGAGGCAATTATTCTACAATTTTAGGAACTGATATGACAGGAGGAGAAGAGCCAAACTGCCGCTCCACATGCACTGCGTTTCAAATGTAAATGTCTTGCTGAGCTCTGGCAATATTAAAATAGCCTCTTGGCTGTCAGAGGCTGCCCATAGGACAATCTTTCTCTAACACAGAGTGAAAGTGAAACGAGATAACCCTGTGATGGGAACTGGGGCCTGAAGTAATTTCTCTTACACCACAAAGCTGCTGAAAAGATTAGTAATTGGAAACTGCTCTTAGAAGGTTCTTAATAGGATTCACCTCTGTAACCAGTGTGGTAGCTGGTAGGGTTACCTCTGAGGTCATTAATTAGTCACTGCTTTAAATGAGCCTCTTTCCGTGTAACTTTATCCTTCTAAACTTTGTAACTTCAGTGTAGTCTCCATTTCAGGCATATGGTTTTCCCTCAATGAGGCTGTTAGCATGGTAATTCCCCCCTTGCCAACAGCAATCAAGAAGTAATAAAACAATTTGGAATCTTTATTCATGCATTAGATTTTCCTATCCAATGGATATATTTACATTTTAAATGTAGAATATTAAAAAGCTGATTATTTTAGTACTATGTCAAATTTAGCAAAGAACACAGTGTGTTTACTTCTAAGGCTCATCTCTGCTTTTCTTTTTTTCCAGAGGCTTAGAAAGACAAAGTCTCTTAATGAACCTTTGTTAATATGCACATTTGTATGATCTGATTGGCCCCTGCAGCAGCTTAGGAAAACCTGTGAAAAGGCAGCTGACAGAGTTACCAAAAACCCCTGCTAATCGGAATTATTAATTGTTTATAGAAGCATTTAACACAAAGAGATGAAATAAAAGGCAGTGAGACAAAACCCCTCAATTTTTCAAGCAAGACAGTCTGCTAGCAAAATGGGAGTGAAAACATGTCACTTCTAAATGGCATATGATCAAATTCTAATTATGTCCTTTTTTTTAATATCAATCCTACAGGTAAGATCAAAGTCTGTAGCTTCGAGATCTGATGCTCTCTGCTCCAGGAGCCCTTTCTGCCACAGGCAGCTGAGTACCTGCAGAGGGTGCAGCCCAGTCAGACACAACAGGCACATGACTGGTCCCACGGGTGTTGTTAGCTTTTGCTAGACCTACCTCTAAGTGCTTTGCTGACTTGGCTCAGGGTCACTGGAGAGGAGCTGGCACAGACTCAGAGCCAGCAGTGCAGCTGGGATCTGCACCCTGGGCTGCAAACCTCCTTCCTTAAATTGCCCTGCCCTCCACTGTCAGCCCTTGCTACTCAAAGCACAGGATGATGAATTTCTAAATGAAAAAAAAGAAGAGCTGATGAAGAAATATACAGAGGAATTGTAAAAAGCTTGGGTATTCACTCGTGGAGGAGGGGACTTTGGCTCCAGCTGGGCTTGGTCCAGAGGATAGACAGGAGATGCTCTGAACTGCCACACTGGGATGAGATTCAGGACTGAGAGGCAGCCTCTGCCCCCTGGAAGGGCTGCCTGAGGGAAGGATTGAGTGTTTTGCATTGCTTTTGAACTGGGGGACCCAAACTTGAGCTTGCTAAGGGCAATTTGCCAAGAGCCCGAGGGCTGCCCCTAATCTGTAAAGGCATTTGCATTAAGTGGTTTTTGTTGTGATTTCTAGGGGTTGGGGGTTGTTTCGAATTCTTGAAAATGCTCTTGTTGTGTTGGCATGGTTTCATGTGGCAAACACTCTCAGTACAGCTCATACATCTGACTCTGAGAGGAAAAAACAGTTCACAAGCACCAACACCTCACCCACTGCCTGCTCTGGTTCAGCTCTCCTCAGGGAGAAATGCCTTTGTGTACCCAAAAGGGGGATCTTCTAGGTCTCTAGCACTCATCCTCAGGGGGGATTTCTACTTACCATGTGCTAGAAATACAATGGAGCAGAAAGGAAAGAGTCTGAAAGATTCCTGAGTGTGTAGAAGAAAACTTTCTTACACAGCTGGTGAGGAGTCACCTAGGGAACGTGCTCCCTTAGACCTGTTTGTGAACACAGAAGGGATTGTGGGTGATGTGATGGTTGGAAGCCACCTCTGGCTTCCAAAGATCATGAAATGATAATTTTTGGTTCTTGGAGAAGTAAGGATGGAGGTCAGCAGAAACAGCCTGTCTGAGATGAGAACTTTGGCTTCAACTCAGGAAAAAATTGAGGGTTTAAGACCTTTGGAGGAAGGGGCAAGCAACACAGGAGAAACACAAGGATGCTGAGAGGCTGTGCAGGAAGAAAGTTAGAAGGGTTAAATCCCTTAAATCCAAGTTGAACTTAATCTGGTTGCTGCTGTAAAAGACAATAAAAATGTTTCTACAAATACATTCACAGAAAAAGAAAGACTAATGAGAATCTCCATCCTTTAGAGATGTGGGGGGAAAGATAGTAAAAACATAAAAAAGGATGAGGAAGAGGCTGAGGTATTTATTAATATCAATATTAATGCCCTCTTTGCCTCAGTCTTTAATGGCAAGACCAGAGATGTTCCCCAGTGCTTAATGTTCCCCCAGTTATTAATGAGGCCAGTCCTCATTAATAACTTCACCAATGATTTTGATGAAGGAATCAAGTACATCCTCAGTCAGTTGGAAGGTGATGCAGCACACCCTGGAATGTTACACCCTGGTCTCCAAATTTATGGCAAAACTTGTGGGACGGAGGAGATGTTCAGGTATCAAGGCCAGGCACGAGGTCACAGCCTGACAGAGTTCAGGAGGCATTTGGAAAATACTCTTGGGAACATGGTGTGAATCTTGGGGATGGTGCTGTGCAAGGCCAGGGGTTGGACTCGATGATCCTTGAAGGTCCCTTCCAATTCAGCTTATTCTGTGGTTTTGTTATTTCAGATGTTTTGAACATTTTAATGCTTCTGTGCCTTAAAGGAAGAAGAATACTTCTCAGTATTTCCATGCTCCTTAGAAATGTCCCAGCATATAAATCAGCTGTTCTGGCTGTTTGCTGGAGATAGAATTTGTCTATTTCCCTTTATTTGTTTTATCTTCCAGAAGAGATGATTAGAAACTGTTTGTTGATTGAATGTTTAGATGAACAGCTTTCTCCTCACTATGTAATACAGGGAGCAGTTCAGGAAAATTGCCTCATGAACTTTAAATAGTGGGCAAAATATGATGTTATGTCTGCTGGATTCATTTGAGTGCGATAAGCACACTGTAGGAAGTCCCATATCACTGAGATCTACTCAGGCTGTGCTGAAGTCAAAATAAGCCTTCATTTCTAGTTTCTTGCAGCAACTGGGCATTTGCAGGCCCTGCAAGGTACTGGCAGTGTGACTGAGTGGGGAGGAAATAGGGCTGAGGAGAGCCATTACGCTTCATTCTCAGTTCTGCCGTGGATTTCTTCTATGTATTTGAAAAGCCTCCTGTAATCCTTGAAAATTGTCACCTCCATAACCTGCCTGGCAATAAACCACCCATCCTCCCTCAGGTTCCTACAGCTTCTAGTAGGGGCCATAAAGCACTTTCTGCATGGCAAGGACCCTTTCCTGCAAATGATGAGTGAGGCAAAAGGACATTTCTGGGTGAGGCAGTAGGTGCTGGAGAGCCTGGCAGAGATGGGAACGAGGGGAAATGTGATCTGGCAGACTGCAGTGACAAACCACATCCTTGCCTCTCAAGCAGTACTGGATATTCTCCCTCCCTTTAAGTTGCAGCCCAAAGCCACTGTGGTTTTACTTGTGTGTGGCCAGAGGAAGAGGTTTGAACAAGGCAAGGCTTCAGTGCACAAACCATAAAAGCTCAGTAGCCACCCAAATAAAAAGTGGAAATGAGCAAATGAAAGAAAATCCACCACTGTGTGTATTTCAATGTCATGTTTAAGGCCCTTTCATACTTGAAGGAAAGCAGGAGGATGAGTAATAGCGAGTAAATACTTGAGGCTGGCAGCACAAAGACCTTTTGTTTGTTTAGGAAATTAATTTCAAGGTCATCCTCCCTCCACTGCTTTTCCACAGTGGTAGGTCCAGGTTGCAAGCTGCCCCAGCTCTGACACGCAGGAGCCCTGTGGGTTGCCTGACCTTGCCTGAGGAGAAGCTGGACCTCCAGAGTGCAGTGAGTGTGGAGCACAGCTCCTGAGGAAGCTCCTGTGGCCCAGAGCAGCTCCACGAGCATTGCCAGGAAGCTGTGCTTACAGCACCTCCAGCAGCAGATGACCTCTGTGCTCAGCAGACCTGCACTTTGTGGCTCAAGAGTTTGTGCCTTTTTGTGCTTGTGCCTGTGGAGGCTGTGAATGTTACACACTCAAATCATGACTGAATTCCAGGCTCAAAGCTCTGCTGAAGTGACATCACCAAACAGTGCCAGCCATGACTGTGGGGTTTATGCTGGTCATCCAGCTGGGAGCAGGTCTGGAAGTCCTGGTTTCATTTTGAGTTGGATAATCTTACAGATAGTTTCAATGCAGGCTTGGGTTCAGCTATTCTTATTTTAAACCATAACCTTTCCATCTTTCCCAAATGTGATGCTTTGCTTGTTGTGGTTCTTGTGACTCAAAACAAGTAGAACAAAAGTACTGCATTACACACAGCCCCAGGGGAAGGCACTGAGACCCTCCTCCTCATTCTGCAGAGCCCCCAGAAACTCTTCAGTCTGACAATGCTCCCTGGGTTTACTCAGGGCCAGAAATATTAGAAATTAAATCTCTCTCCTTATATCAGTGATCCCATAGAAATGCACAGCTAAAACTACTTTGGCTGCAGTTTCAGGAAGTCTGGGATGCAGACTGGGTCTAAAAAAGGATTCAACATCTGGCATGAGAACTTACAGATGAGAAAATGCATCTTTGACACATGTAGCTCCATTGTGTCCACATCTCTTGTAAAAGGCTATTTTACAACTGTCTGGGAATTAAAGTGCTGAGACAGCCCAGAGATGGTCACCAGCAGCTCTAGAGGTCACAAAACTCGTGTTCCTATACACTGGCACATGTAGGCAGTCGTTTTCTCTCCTCTCTGCTGGCCCAAAACTGGTGTGCATGAAGAAAGGCATTGCTTAGGGACAAAAATGACACCATAGCTGATAAGTCTGAAAATCTGGAAGTAACATAATTTTGCATTATTTTGCCAGTGAACATTTTTTTTTTTTTTTCCCAGTTGACTGCACTTTTGTAAAGACCAGATTCTGATGGGCCTGAGAGATCTTTGTGAGCTTCCATCATTCTGGGCTTTTTAACCCTTGGAATTCTGCCTTCATCACTTTGTCGTTGTCTTAGGTGTTTCTCTCTGAGGAGTTATTCCATCTGAAAGGCATCCCAGTCTCCCTCTTAGCCCAGACTCCCACAGCTGTGGTACAGGTGGAGGTGGGGTTGTCTGGTGGTTGTAAGGGAAGGTACAGTTATTTCAGGTGAATTCCCTAAAACCATTGTCAGCAATAAGCCTTCCTGTGCAAGCTAGACATACATTCAGCTTTAAAACTACGAGCAGGGATCACCTGTCTACAGCTTCTCCAGCCCTAAGGAGGTTTAAGAACCCATCTTGGTTAACTCAAGACAGAGGCTGATAAAGACAGGAACTCACTTTCCTTAGCCTGTTGTTTTCACAGAGTGCAATGATGCCTGTGACTCCTGAAAACTTGCCATTCCTTGTTGTTTAGTTCCTCAAAATAACATTACCTCATCAGATTACCTGCCAGGTCCCTTCCTTATCTGGTATAGGGTCTCTTTTGCTCTTCACCTCCCTCTCTCTGAACTGGGAGCTGCCTGCCAGTCTTTCTCACTGATAAAAATATCCTTATCTTTATTGGCATACCTTGTTTTCCTAGACAAACTGGGGCCTACATCCCCATAGATAAGTCCATCTCTTCTTTAATGCTTCCTATATATTCCTTTCCTACGAGTGGTCTGGTCATCCTAGCTGGCTCTTCTGTGTCTACGTGGATTTTGGAAGTGTGGAACAGAGTTTAGCCTTAACAACACACATATTATGGGGCTTTAAATCCTATCAAGGATAATATTCCATCTACAACCACAATATGCCATTAAGCACACACTTACAGGTTGTTTTCTTTGCAAATTAGCAATGCAACACCACGATCTGTGTGTAAATCAGCAACAGATTTATTAGCCACCCACCTTGCCTTAGATTGTAATGACTCTGATCTCATTGTTGGAAGCCCAAAAGGATAAATCACAGATGTCTTACAGGTTGTGACTTCAGTTTTTCACTGCATTTAGGGGGTGAAACAGATTTATGAATACTTCAGCAACGCAGATTAAAAGCTGGAATTCATTGGCAGTAAGTGCTGGTCTGTTGTATAAGGCTGTAATGATCATCGGTATTGATTAGGGAGCTGCACAGTATCTGTATTCTTTTCCATATGTTTTAGCAAAAATGTACAGTATATCCCTATAAATATACTATGATATCTTCTTTCTCATGGTATTAATAATACATTAGATCCTGAGAATGAACATTTACTGCACTTTACTAGGTAAGTGGCTGCAGATTTTAGGCTTCTCAATTTGAGAGCAGGGATGATTGACTCCTGGAAGAAACAACATATGGTTTATTACAGTAAAGCACATCACTGTGGGTTGTGTTAATGGGAAGAACTTTTCAACTCCTTTAAATTGTATGCTAGAGGGGCTGCTTTGAATCACCCACCCTATTTAAAGAGAAACTGATGTCTGACTTATTATCTGGCATCTGCATACATAATGTCAATCACAAAGTCCAAAAGTGAGAAAAGCTTGCTCCTACCCTTGAACCTCTTTAGTATACCCATTTTTTCCTCTAATGTAGTCAAAACATTCTACAGTCCCCACAATCTCAGATTCAAGTAAACACCCCTTCAGAAATACTAGTTTCCTCATCAAAAGCTTAAGTTGTCACCCAGTTAAAGAATCCAGCAAAGTCAATGAAAAGTGACAATGAGGATCAGACCTCAATGTGAGGGACAGACTGCCTGGTGGGGTGGGAACATCAGCCCCTCCAAGTGCAACAAGAGATGTTTCAGGTTCTCCTGCAAGAATGAGGCACTGGAATGGCTCTGGCTTTCCTCTATCTGAGTGCTTTGAGCTCAGCACTGCTTCAGCAAACACAAGCAGCACTGACTGCAATCCTGTCACTCTGTCCCAACACGGCTTTTAAGGGATCTCTGCATTTACCCATACCTTGTGCTTCCAACTCTGCCCAGGTCTTGCTGGCCTCTCAGTCCCAGCCTTAGAGTATAGACATTTATGGTGGCTGGTAGACTGGTAAAGAAAATTACCTTACTGCTGGGAATGTTTTCAAATACTTTTGACCAGAAAGAGATCTCTCAGGAGGAAGTTGTGTTTGCTTTGAAGTGGATTATTCAGCACCATAATTCTTTTCCTTCACCATCTCTGAACAAGAAAAGGATAGGCACTATGGTGCAGTATGCTGAACACATCTGAAAAGTCTTCTCACATTCAGAGAGAAAAGAATGATTAAACGGTATTCTTCCCAAGTGGGTATGTGAGATTTTAACTACCTGAGAGATGGAAACCCTAATCCCAGTAAAAGGGAAAAGAAGTAGAGTGAGAAGATTCACGACTGTTAATAGTGCTTGTGTGGGCAATCATTCAGCTTTCATTGCTAGAGCTGAATCAACCTCGTGAAGCCATCTTTTGTTGCTAAATCAGTGTAACGTTTTCATGTTATTGTCACCTTCGGTGTGTTTGTGACATTTACATAGTGGCTATACCCCATACGCATTTTCTGTTTAATATTCTCTCCTCCTGTCACAGTGTCAGTCAGGGTGTGCAGGGTGAGGTGAGCAGCCTCATGCTCACCCACGGTATTGGGGTGATGAGAACAGTCGGGCAGTATTTTGTATAGCACTGAAATCCTGGCTTATGCTCCCACTGACAGGGGGAAAAACAGCTCTGGGCTTGGACCCTAGCTCTGCAAATTCTTGTCAGATGCAGGGAACACGGCTGCTAAAACTCACCCAGTGAATCCCTCTGCCTCAAGGCAGGGATAATTGCACCTCAGTCATTCCCGATAGCTGTTTGTCTCATCTACCCTTAAAGACATCCCGTGCTGGAGACTACACAATCTTGTCAGACAATCTGCTGTGTGCCTCACAGTCCTTGCCACTGAAAACATTATATTATCTACTAGACATTTCACAGGGGATGGTTTCTTCCCGTCTTTATCTCTCATTCAGGACATGGGTCAGGGTTGAGAAGTTCATCCCAAAATGTTCATTCCCAAATATTTTGTGTGCTCTGCATGCTGTTCTGCTGCACCTTGGTGAAGCTGAACATACGCTGTTCATTCTGTGAACTCTCACCTACACCACAGGAAGAGTAACAGCATACCGGGTCAACAGAGCCTCTGGTCTGTTCCAAACATTGCACAAAGCAGCCTTGAATAACTAGAAAAACTAGCAGGCTGGGATTACTCCTACAGTGTCCCTTGCTAAGCATCACAAACCAGGCTCCTCTGCACTCCTCTATGTCTGGCTCGCCATGAGGCTGCAGTTGCTCTGCTGTTCTGCACAAAACTTTTATTCCAAGAGTATGTCTTTGACTTCACATAGTTCTGCAGTTCTCCCATGTGAAGCTACCTGACAGGTCTGCTGTCTGTGTTTTAAGGTTTTGGCTGGAGGAAAGTTGTGGGGTTCCATGGTGCCTCTAATTCTCTCTTGAACTAAGGTTCAGGCTCATGCATGAATAGAGGGGTAAGCCATGCTGGAACATGGGGGCACAGCTGAGGGGAATTGAGAGGATGACATGCTAAAAGCAGGCCCCTTGCTCACTCAGAACTCTGCAAGCCATGCACAAACATTAAATCGTATCCACAGTTGTGGATAATTTAGCCTCTTTATCCTCAGCACGGTGAGGAACACCAGTTTTTCTTGCTGTAAGACATTGTTCCGCATTTGTAAGTCAATGACTGTTTGACCCTTTGGTTGTCAGAAGACAGGAAAATAGCCTTGGAAGCTTGACAAGACATAAATACCTTCCTCTTTGTCCAGAATTATTCGGATTATACGCAGGGTTGCGCAGGAAGGATTATCACATGAATGGGTCTGAATTTTGCTGGCTCTGTGTGCAATTCTGTCATTTCTCTTCCTGGAATAGTACCGAAATTCTTACAAAAGTGTCAACAATTTAGAGGTCATAATAAGCAACTGAAAGGTAAAAATAATTTAAAACCTGTTTCAAAATGCCATGGATGTCATACGACTCCAAAAATCCTCTTCTATTTTCATTTCCCAGCCAAGGGGAGGGGGTATTAAATTATGTAAATCAGTCACAAATTGCTTAACCTTTCCATGAGTGCACTGAAACTGGGGAGGGCGAAATAAGCCCATTATCAGCAACAGAGCAGCAAGCCCTTTTGGGCAGCTCCCGTTGATTCTGCTTACCCCCTCCAGTGCTGCTGTGGAAATTGTTGTTTGTGAACTGTGCCTCTCTCAGTTCAGCTCTTCTTATCCCAGGGCTAGAGCTGGACAAAACATCCAAAGTGCTTCAAAGACAGCAGTGTGGAAAGCACCATATTCCCAGCATTCTGTCACTGCATCCGCATGGCTGTGCATTAGTAATAACTGATGACAGCCAATAAAATCAAATAAGTACATGTGCAAATGGTAATGGAGGAAAATAAAACTAAATAATGCCTTAGCAGGCCCTGATTACCTTGATCTTGGCTTGCTGTCACACTAGTCTGTCCTCATTGGGGAAAAGACATGAAGTTCTACAATCTCTTCAGCAGGAAAGGTATGCATGAAGGGGTTTTCATAGGTAATTATTTACAAATTCCCTGCAACCATGCTGCCTCTGTTGTTTTTATTAACCTAGTAAAATATATTATCTGGAGAAAATCTTGGTGCATATAGCAGTTAAATTTATATGTGTTATTCTAGTATGACAAATATTTTGTTATAGTTTGCTAGCAATTATTCAGAATAACACAAACAGCTTGGTATGATTGTAGCCTTGTGAATTGACATTTGAAATATTTATAAGTACAGCCATCCTGCCATATGGGCCCTCTTTGGAGTTATCAGTCACCGCATCCTACTGCTTCTGCAACTTCCCATTCTAAGCTGCCTGCTTCTGCAGCTCGAAGGAGCAGAGCTCTGGGCAGCACAGCATTCCCCATCCTTCAGCCACAGCTGTCAGCCCTGACAAAGGGGATGGAGGCTCGTGGAGCACATCCCTGGCTGAGGCGTTCTGCAAACACCTGCTCAATGCCCGCGCGCGCCGCTCAACGCCACGCGGCTGATGCAGCACAATGGGCCCCTCTGAGCGTGAGTTTTAAATGCAAAAACACCCATCACTGATGGTTCACTTTTGAATGGTGTTATTATAGATTGGGGAAACGCAGGGCATCTCTCCTTGGCCTTGTGGGGTCTCTCCTCATCATGTAAAATGCAGGTGATGGCCCAGCTAGCAAAAGCAGGACATGTCAGGGTTTTTTTTTTTCCCTTAAAATGAGTCTTTCCTCTCTCACATCAAATAGCTTATGAACAAATAGCTGGTATTCACCCTTTTAACAGAGACTCACATCTGTGCAAAACTCTCACTGCTCTCAGTGAATTTCCACTCAAAGGAATGATGACAGGGTATGTCCCGAGCACAACCAGGCACTGAAACACGTATGCTGCGTTCTTTGACCAATTAGTTGTATGTACAAAATCTTCTGCATCAAAGAATGAGGTGGAAATTCCTCCTGGTTAATTCATTAAAGTCTTGGTTTCAGTCCTGGGAATTTCAATCAAGTGAAAGATCATTGGAAACTCAGGAGGGGGGAAGTAAAAAAAAAAAAAAGGAAAGGAAAAGAGGAAAGAAAAAAAGTATTTTCTACACACATAAAGACTCTTGCCATTTTGAAATCTTGTTAACTTAGCTGAGAGTGATATTTGGTGACTGGTGCATGTGTGTGTGTAGAAAAAGAAATCCCAGAGGATTCCCAGCCTTGGTGTATCTACAAAAGAGACAAAATGGGTAGGAAAATAAAGGTTTTGCTAGCTCTGGGGAATTGCTGCAGCCAAACTGGGCAAACAGCTCAGAGAATTAAGCTCCCAAAAGTATACTGTCTCCTCTGAGTGCAAAGGACTTTACCAAGCAATTGACAACTTCATGTCCCCTTTGTCTGCATGGTGTTCGAAAAAGCCCAGAAGAACAAGGATCGGTGAAAGAGAGACAACTTCCTAAATGAGACAGTGAAAGTAGATGAAAAATGCTTCTTTGTTTGATAACAAATACTCCGGAAGGTGAGAGACACAATGAAAGCCTGATCAAAATGTCTTCAGCCAGAGGGAGCAGACCTAGCAGGAGCCAGATCTTCTCTCCTTCTTTTTGCTCCCACTTTGCTGGTCACCTTACACTCAGTGTTTGAAACAGTCTTGGTGAAAAGCCTTCAAAAATTGTCCAAGAAGGGTCCCATTGGACCACAAAGGCCAGGAATATTTGTTTTTCAGAATTTGTCTTGAGACAAATAATTCAGAAAAGCTTCTGTTATCTGTGGTTTTGGCCTTTGCCCATTTTGTGTTAGATGCTTTTACAATTTCTCCACCTCTAATTAAATACACACCAAACTGAGGGCAGTGAAAGAAAGCAGAGGGGATCTTGTCTTCAGGGAAACTCTCCAGTCTCTCTGGCTAAGCTACAAATCGGAAGGGCCCTGAGCATGTCTCCTGAAATAGAGGAGACAAATGAGAAATATGGGCTTTGTTCGGAATAAAAAGCAGATGAGGCTCAAAGGCACTAAGGCACAAAAGGATTAGGACACAGCACAGCCTTTCATTTGTCATGTGCAGCTCAGCTGGGACCCAAACAACACCTTCGATGCCTCCTGCCCTTCGTCTTAGAGGAAAATCCAGAGACTCCCTCCAATTCATACATAAAATGATGTTGACAGAGAGCCATGTTTGGAGACATAGTGGCTTTTTGTTCCAGATAATTAATCCCCTTGTACAGGCTGACTGTCACCAGAGAAAGGATAAATTGGGCCACAGTGCATCTTCTGTCCAGGCAAAAGGATCAACTACTTGGATAGGATGCTAGAGGGTTAAGGATAGATGGCAGGATGTGACAGGGAAAATGGGTAAAATAGTGTTGGGTCTGGCTAAGTTTCATCTGTAAATGGTTCTACCAGGCTGCTGTGAGTCAGAGAGGCTTGTTTGAGTTGAGAACCCCTTTTAAAATGCCCTCTTGCTTTCCCAAATGAGTGCACATGTGAGCCAGCCAGCAGCACCGGGCTCTGCAAACACCAGGGAAACTCCTAGAGGGCTCAGACCCTAAGACTGCTCATTCTACCCAGCTCTTGCACAATACAGACTTCTGGTGCTCATTTCACTGGCCAGCCAGCGTGTTCTGTTCTGGTTACACCACAGACTGCACAAAGCATCTTAGTAAAGAAGCATCCCAGGAGGTAATTTTTATGGAAGTGAATCAATCAACAACCTCCAAAAAGATTTTAACCTGGTATAAACCAGCCTTTGCCCTGATGACAAAAAAAGCAATTTCTTCCATTTTTATTTGCTGTGGATTGATCCCTTAGTCAGTTATTTTTTCATATCATACAAGATGCACAGGAGTTTACAAAGCCCATATTTATTAATTGCTCCCCAGACCGTTTAGACAGAAATGTCTTGATTTTCACCTTGGTTCTCTGCTGCAAGACAGGAGCACTCCCAAAGAAGCAGGTGAAATTCCAGTGGTGTAAAAGTGGTGGAAGCCAAAGCAGAATTGAGAATCAAGAAGTCTCATTGATCATTGCTCACAGTGATCTTTCAGCTACCCTTATCAAATATTAACAATAATGACTTATTTATATAGCACCAACTGAGAGCTAGGTGCAGGAGGATAGGCGTAAGTCCCAGAGAACTAACAAACTAAATAATAAATATATATCAATCTAGAATAATAAATAATAAATCCCATATTCCAGAGTCACTTCATTTTTTTTTTCTTCAGAGCTGTTTGCCCTCACTTTCTCTGATCAGCAGGAGGGCTTGGTTAAAAAGATCAGATTAGAAATTAATCTCTTTGATGTTTACAAAGGCAATAGGGCTTTCACACCTTTCTCAGTGCAATCCAGCTGCAGGTAAAGAATTCTGCAGCTTGTGGAAGTGCTAATTAAAGCCAGTAATAACATGATTCACCTTCAACCCTGCTCTGAAACGCCCAGTGGTTTTTTGCCAGAAGGAGTGTTGTACCTCCAGAGCACTACTTTTGAGGAGCTCTCTTGTTTCAGGGATCTGCAACGTAGCAACCATACAGGCTAGAAAGGGAGGAAGCCAAGTTGTTTAAATCAATCCTTGTCACAGGATCCCACTGTTTATTGATATCCTGGAGGTGAAAGGTTAATGCTTTACTCAGGAAACCACTCATCCTCCAAAATACTATTATTGTTTATCTTGCCGAAATCTATTTTTATATTTCCCAAGACATTTTTATTTAATTTCTGTTCCAGGTTGTCTTTACTGTGTTTTCATAGTATCACTGTACAGACTTAATCCTTTTCCAATCTGATACTGCAAGTTGTGATGGAAAATGCCAAGTGTTTGGTATTTTTTGAAATAGAAAGATTAGCAGAAAGAAAAATTATTAACTTGAGGCTACTTGTTTTATCCCAACATGAGTTATCAGGGGTTCCAATCAAGCACTGGAGTTGAAAGTAACAGATCAACTAGAATAAACATTTGTCCCCAGGAATAATATGTCTTGTCACTTTAGTAGCTTGGAACATGTTCTCATTTATCCAGCCATTTTCTTGCCAGAGCAATTATAAATGGCCAGTTTGAAACGAGATGTGTTTCCATTGATTTTATTCTGCTTTTTTTTTTTTTTTTTTAAGTCTTTGTACCTTCTGTTAATAAAAGAGCAAGGAAGTGAAAGGTACATAAATCTGCAGTGTACACAAATAGCATTTCATGTGGACAGCTTGGCCTGTGAAATTCAATGTGAAGGAACTTCAGGTGAAATATTGACTACCTAGACTGTAAATAACTACGAACATGCATGATAATACCAGTAACTGAACGTGTTGCTTCAGAACAGGACAGTGTCTGTGATGCAGATCCAGAAATAATTGTCCTGTTGTCCTTTTCTCAGCATTTAGGATCTTCCTCTCCTCAGGGCTGGCTACTGGAAATAGTTAATAAATTTCTGGTCTGATGCAGGTTGGCAAATACTACATACCTACACTCATTAACCTGTAATTAAAATAATATAGTGAAAGGAATCAAAGAACTTGAAGAATATCCTTTCTTTGTTAGAATTGACATAAATCATATGCTGTTAAGACCATAGAAAATACCAAGGTCCAACTATAACCACTGAGAAGTTATGGAGAGACTTTCTTTGTATGACCATTTTTATAACATTGTCAAAGGTGAAAAAAATTGCTTCATTTTTCAATGCCTACTGATTTCCCAAGTATTAAAGTGGAGTCTGTAAATGTTATTCTAATCAACTAGTAAAGCTCTTCCTAAACAGAACTATTCATTTAACATGACAAAACTCCTTGCATCCTGAGAGATGTTTCTTCCCCTTTGTTTAGACTGAACCCAGGACCTACTGCTTGACCTTGTCTGTCAGGTCTGTCACCCCATAGGACAGCCAAGAGTGGCTTTACCACCACAAGGTACATTTCCACATTCAGTCCCAGAGACCTGGCAGACTTCCTGGGAAAGCCTGAGTACTCTCCAGTGCGTTTTGCCTGGACAGAACTGGCTGGAAAATCTTCCTCAGAGGTGGCCCTGCTGGCTCTTTCCCTCTGGGAATCACAAGCTCAGCAGTACTTGGAGACTTTAATGAGGGGAGAGGGATTAAGCAGTTTGCTCTGTAACATTCTGGGCAGCAGCATCTAGCTCAGAAATAGAAGCTGCTATTCGGATCTTCCCCTTAGAAAATAAAACTTTTGTATTTTTATAGGATGCTCAGAATTGGACAAATTCTTTTCAATTTCAGTAAAGCAAAAAAATTGTGATTGCTGATAGGTCTCTTGACTTAATCTCCAAAACATGGGGTACAGCCAGAAACTCACAGCTCAGACCTCTTTTCATTTTGTACTTTCTTCTCCCTTAATCTGCCCACTCATGTTCTTTCCTCCTCCCCTTGCTGGGAAAGCCATCCCCTGCATGCAGGGATGCCAGTACTCATGTTTCTGCACACAGTAAATCTTCACAAAGCAGCCTGCAAGATATCAGCCTTCCAACAGTCACAGCAGGCAAGGATGTCTTCTGTTTGGGTGCAAAATTGTGGAAAGGAAGGAAAATAAATTTTATTTGCCAAAGGGCAAAATTTTGCCTTCAAGTCACTGGCCCTGAACTGAAGATTTATGGAGGGCAGGAATAAAGTGATATAGTCCTTGAACCACATCCTGTTGGCCCCCAGGGTCCCAAAGGTGAGGGCCATTTTCTGGCCCTCCAAGTTTTTCATTGGATGGCTTTGCTGACAGGCTTGAGCATCCCATGGAAGCCACGCAGGCAATGGTTCCTTGGACAACTACTGGCAAGTGCAGTCTTCTATGAGTTGCTCATTAATTTCCACTGCTGAGAGCCGGCCATTAGTTCTCCTTTCCTGCAATATTAGAAATTAAACTTTGCCATTCCTATTTGCATCTTCCCAGTGGTTCTCAGACACTTCCCACTGGGAATGATTCTGTTACGTGAGGCAGATCTCTGCTGCTGTGAATGCAAACCTCAGGCATGACCCCGGTCTAAGGCATACCTGGGAAAAACAGCTGTCAAAATGAGAGATACTTTCCATATTGGCAAGCTGCAAATCCTCCTGCTCTTCCTTCTTGCTCCCAGAGGTTGTCCCGTGTATTTCTCTGTTCAACCAAAGCTTTTGCACCTCTTCCTCCTGCTCATCCTCACGTCTGGATGTGTGCACACATGGCTCCAGGTGCCTTCCCAGAGAGCTGAGTGTCAGTAAGACCAGGTTTGGCATATGCTGCTGGAGACCCTCCTGGAAGAAATGGCCCTGCCAAAACCCACAGAGATCCTATAAAGGAGAGTAGAAGTTTTACCTTGTTTGAGGCTTGATTTTAGGTAGCTTGTTCCTTTTGATTCTCATTCAGTGACATCTCACAGGCAGAAAGAAAATGCCTGTATCATTGATCCTCATTAGACGCAAGCTTTGCTCTCTGTCCTGAGTGAGGCTTTAATTTGCAAAACACACATGGCATAGAAAAGGAGGCAGAGACTCTGAGCTACATGCTTTGCCTGTGTTTTAGGAATTTCTCACTTAAGCCTTTCCTTATAAAAAATCCCAAATGCTTTCTACTTCCTCCCTCCATCCAGCAGCTGATCTTTCTCATTTACTCCTAAACTTCTCAGTTGCATCACAACCTACCTCTCAGCATTTCTTTCTGAGAAAGCAGAACATTTTCATTTCCAAATGGTAGCTCCAAATGCTGGTTTCCAAATATTAGATTATTTCAAGAAGGCAAATGTGCACACATTTTCTCATTAGAGAACTGAAAAGGTAACTATCAGCTCCTAAATGCCACACACAGTTGCTACTCCAATTCAAGCACAGCATGTAATACGAGCGGCTGTGGTAGGCTATAACATTATAAATGACACCCCATTGGTGATGGAGATAAATCAGATTATGTGTGAGTAGGTTATTGATTGTGCTTAGATTTCTTAATCTCTTAAATCAATGAAAGAATAGTAAATAACAGAGACAATGTGTGCTTGGACAGCAAAGCATCTTTTAATACTCAGGTTTTAATGAGCATTTTTTAATGGTCAGTAATATCCTAACTGGAAAGATGCTTAGCCAGCTCAAAGTATAGGTTATTATTTATTACCAAGATGCCTCGGTCTAGATTTCCTCTCTGTTTATACTAGACATCAATTCTGATTTACCTCTTGTTGAGTTAATGAAAACATGTTATGCAGTTTTATTAAAGAAAATAAAGTCTTCAATTGACTGCCTCTGAAACAGTACAACAAATTCTGAGGAGATTAGCATAAGGATTAAACATACAGATTTTGTTGCAGGAGTTGTTTTCATGAATACACTCTTAATTGATTGTAGCAAAACAAATACGCACTTTGGTAATGCATGCTGAGTCTCCAATTCAGCATTATTTTAATTAAGTCTTTTGAATGATGAATTTCAGTACAGCAGATGTTCTTGAGTATTCAGGTATATAAATACAACCAGTGTCAGCATCTGATAAGCCTACAATTTGAGAGTTTAAGCACATATGAAACTCGGCCAATTGTCAAGAGCTGAAAATGGAAGGAATTTGCTAAACCACTGCTTGCACCTGTTTTGAATTATGATGTTGTTTCCTCCATACTAACCTCGGGGGAAAGAAGGAAAGAGTCTTGTGTGCAGTGCCAGAACACGGGGAAGGAGATGTGTTCACTCCCCATTTGTAATTTCTCATTAACCAACTGTAGCAGCTGATCTTTGGGAAGAGGGAATTCCCGCGTATTTTAAGTACTGAGTATTTTATTCAGCAGATCTCTCTGTATAGCCACAAGCATTTAGTTACAGAATTGAAGGTGAATAAAAAAATGCCAAAGCCTTTGATGAAGTGATTTTCAGGTTAAAATTATATCTCCTCACAAATAAAGATATCTTCTGTATGCTAGGCAGTCATTTGTCTTTCAAATAAAATCTGCTTCAACAGGGAGTGTCTAATGAATTTAAAAATGTTTGATATCACCTTGAGCTTTAAATGGGGCAATAAACATTATTGGTCATCAAAGTTTTTGGGTGTGTTCTCATTAAATTTTCATATAGGCTTTTAATCAGTGGATACACTTCTGTGCATGGCGTTCTTGAGCCTTAGCTCCAGGCTGTTCAGAGTCATTTTATTTCCCTTTTGCTGTGGGAAATTTGTTGATAAATGGAATTGGCTTTCTTTGGTAACTTGACATTTTTATTGCTCTCTTCTTTAAAGACACATAGGCAGAAAAACTCTCCCTGTTTGGAGCATGTCCAGGCTTCCACGGAAAATCAGCAGAGTCTCTCAGCTGTATGTAAGAGACTGAGGAAATGCAAGGGTGAAAAAGGAAACTCAAAAGATGCAAAGGTCTCCTATGGAATAATATCTGCTTTCAAAGAGCACTTCTCTATCCAGAGAACTTTTGGGCTCTGACACTTGCAAGTAAAGATGAGTTCAAGTCACCAGCTGATGCAGACATTTGTGGAGCAGAAATATTTCTTAGAGCAGTCAAATAACACTCTGAAAGAATATAAGGGGGGAAATCAGGGAGGATGCTGTATCTGAGCCACTGTAGGAAGGCAGGATGTCAGACTGGAGTTGTGATTGGAGTTTAGGCTGAATTGGATGTAATTGTTCACAGGTGTTTGGTCTGGCACCTAAAGTGAGACACCAGGAACTGCCAACCTGGGCTAAAGGTCATGAGGAAGAAAATCACCTCAGCTGTCACCAGCACTGCCACATTAAACACCTTGCATTGCCCAGACAAATTTCTGTGAGCCAAACATTGCCCGCGAGATACCGCAAAGACCTACTGTGAATTCTGGACACTGAGCCTATTACCTGCCCTTCTGCCCCCTTCTTTGTCCCCTTCAACACCAGGCTTATATTTAGGGAAACCTGATGGTGTGTTTGATCAAAAGGAACAGCTCTTCACACAGGTACTTTTCCATGATCCCAAATCCACATTGGCAAGGACTGAGACAAATTACCTGGTGCAGCTTGGTGAAACAGTTTCCCAGCCTGGGCTCTGCTCAGGGCTCACACCTGGCTCAGGCCATGGTTGTCTTTTCCAGTGGACCAAAGTCATGAAACCAAACCAACCCTACAGCCTCCTCAGATTCACAGATTAATACACACCTTCAGTATTTCACTAGAAACACTTCAATGCATTGTTTTATATTTATGTCCTCCTTCAGGATGAATTTCAGTACAAGTTGTGTGTGTCTGAAAATTTTCCTTTTCAATAGTCAGTATTCATATTCACACCTTTCACCCTCCTTTTGTCCCTTTCATTCTCATCCTGGGCTTTGCTGCCTCTGGAAGCCAAAGATACCCATCCATCACAGCTTGTTCGCCACGGAGGCAATTCACAGTCTCTCAGCTCCTGGCATGTAGACAAATGTGTTGGAGCAACACTTAACATTTAAATAATGATTCACCATTGAATATTATGAGAAATTGGCTGACAATTTCAAGGTAATGTCCTTCCAAAGATATACAGTATTAATACTTTACTACCATATAACTGTACATTCACTTGGAAAATCTTAAATAAAGTTTACACTTTGCAATTAATTTAGTGAAATTCTGAGTTAAATTACTTGCTATAAAAATATTAAACATATTACAACTGTCTGTACATGGCCTTCTAAATGAAAAGGAAGTTTAATTATTTTAGAAGAGAAATATAAACAGTGTCAAGATTTAACCGCTGCTCAATTTAATGCAACTTCTTCCTAATTTTACAAATCATTATTTATACAGTTAACATGCATTAAAAAATTAATAAATGACCTCCATAAGATTGCTTTTGGTATAGTTAGCAGTGTAGGCAATTATTTCAGTAATGTTGCAAAAAACCACAAGGGAAATCTGTAGTTGTTTCCCAAACACAAAAATCATGTGAAGAGAAAGAGAGGAAAAAAGTATAAAAAGGAACTTCATTGAGCAAAGCTTAGCCATGAAGTCAATTTTTCATCTCTTCTTCAAAGAGTGGGGAGAGCACTTGAAAACAAGGCTTTGAGACAGTGTGGGGTTTGCAAGCAGAGAAACAGAAAGGTGAAGCTTCCTGCCACCTTCCTGCCATCACAGAGCAGCGCCAGGATGGAATGGGGGCTGGAACCTGCTCCCAGCCCCACGGCTGCACTCACAGTAGTGAACCCTCCTGGGCACTGAGAGGTCTGGCCCAAACCCAGCCCAAGCATTAGTACTACAAAGCCTCTTATAATGGGTTGGGGCATGGGAGGAAGCACCAGAGACCATCAAATTTTCTTTCTGCCTGTGAAGTTTCCATCAGGCGCCATCTGGCATCCCCAGAGAAGTGTAGGCAGTGCACAGGAAGGACTGGGATACAGATACAGAAACTTGCTCTCTATTACCATATTCTGGTGGTTTCAGTGTGGTCCATGGGCTGTTCCTAAGGGTATGAGGCTGTTGGTAGCAGACTTGCAAATATTCTGAATATTGTCTCCCTTTACTGCAGGGATCCAGAAATCGAGCATGCAAAGGTAAAAAAATCTTCATTAGAGAAATAAGTTTTGCAAGAAGGCTTCAAAGGCAGCTTGCCTGTGTCCAGGGGCTTTATGGAATGGACTGTAAAGGTGTTACCAGGCCACTGATAGGGCCAGATATATCCAAACAGCATGGAGGTAAGCTCAGCCCTCCTGAAGTTAGTGGGAGATCCAGCAAGAACATGTCCCTCAAGCTTTGTTCTGAAATGCCCACTAGATTTTCAAATAGAGTGAATTTTCAACTGTTTATTGCACTCAAAACCTTTGCCTCTGCTGTCAGAGTGCTATCTTCCCTTTCTTCCTTCCTGCTGACCTTTACACTTCCCCACCCTGCTGATTTACATCTGGAAGTGTGAGCTGCTATACTGGGAGGCACCCACTGCATAGTAAGTACTTAATTCCTTTCCAGAAAGAAAGGAAGAAAGCAGGCAGGACTGAATGCAAGTAACATTTCTAATGTTTCTTTGCACCAGCACACTCAAGTGATCTGATCTCACCCTTATTCCCAACAAGAAATAGAGAAAAAGAAGGGGATAAACCTATTGTACCTCCTTCTGAAGCATGATGTAAAATAAAAATTATCAGGAGAGGGTATTGAGCTACCACAGGGGCTGCTTCAATACCACAGTGCTTCAAAGATGCTTGTTTGTCAGAGCCCTAGGTGGTACTTCTCTGTGTTTGCAGGATGAACCTCAGCCAATAAAACAACTGTGCAGCACTCTTTTTCTCCTTTATTAAAAGGCTTCTGGCAGATACTAGAAAATTATCTCTTCAGATACTGCAGAGGGGTTTTACTGCACTAGACAATATAATAAAAGATACTAATTCTTCCATAAAATTACTGAGGGTATTTTTTAAATAGTGTTTTGGAAGGTCAGCAGGCTGAGTCCCCAAAACATCCCTCAGCAATGTTACATGCAGATTCACCTCCAAGTCATTTTCAAAAGAGGAAAAATCGCTCCACACTCTTTAATATAGAAAAGATTCAAACTATTTCCTCAGGGGAAAAAAATCGAGGCTGTTCTTAACCTCTACTCTGCAGGTCTCTGCTATGTTGATTATTTTGTTGGCTGAGTGATCTGGACAGACTTGCTGAGTTGTCTCAGGAGTCAGAGCACTGGAGAGAGAAGGGGACAGGGAAAAGAAGAAACGGGCAAACAGGGAGTTTGAAATCTCATCTTGAATCAATAGATGCTTTACCATTGGTTTCCATGGAGGACAAGAGTCAGAAAGAAAAGTCAAGAAGGTTCAAAGTCCAGGCATTTCACAGTTCTGTATGAGGAAAACAAATCATGAAAGTCCTTGATTTCCCTACTTTCTCTCAATTGCCTGATATTAAGTTCCCAGACCCACTCACCTATATCGCTCTTCACTTTTTATTCTTACTGAAGGCAGGGGAGAAAATCAAGTTGCACTTCCAAGTATGGATTAGTGAGATTCATCAGGGCTTTGCTTTATTTTACCAGGAATTCAGGCACATGCTGGGCTGTGCCAATTAAGATCCAACCATTACTCTTAACGGCACCTGGCAATGAAATACCAGGATATGATGCCTTCACTCCTATATGTCCACATGAGAAAGAGCATTTCCTTTTAGAAAACTACCGTGCAAATCCCAAATCATCAACAGAAGAAATTTATGCACCAAAAAGCCTGTTAGCCTGGAAAACCACAGCTACATGTGGTTGCTCTCTCTAGGCAAGCTTATATTTCAGTGCAGAAATATGCACAATGATTTAGTGAATTGCCTGGTCTCTGGGAAGAGCAATATCTCTTTATAGTCTAAGTTCAGGAGGGTATTTAATCATTGTAGTTTGTCAATGCTTTGCACCACGCTATACAATAAGCCAGCTTAACATGATATTTTCTCTCCTGCCCCTCACACTTCCCGGCACTACAAAGTCTGACACAAAGCCCTGGATCCAGCCTGTTTGTGCGACTCGGAATCCAGCTCAGCTCTGCATTATGCAATTAATCTCTCATGTCTCAAATAGCTCAAAGCAGAACCACAGATCCTCTTAACCCCTAAGCCTTGGCGTGTTTCAAATCCAGATCTTGACCAGTGTGCCAAAACTGTGAGGCGGATGAGGCACAGTCTGAGAAACTTAGTGGGTATTGTTACGGTTATTAGGAGTCCTTCAAATCACTTGAGAGCCAGAGACCATCTGGGTTCATGATATTGAATAAATCCTGCCAAAAAGGTGCCAGCTGGACATACTTGCTTTGGACTATTACTGTAATGATATTTTGTAACTAAGCATCTTATTCTTTTATTAGCTCCAATAGTGATTTTTTTTGTGCTATTCCACATTGCATTGAGTTTCCATGGCAAGGTTTCAGTTGTGAAGAGGCTACAAGGATGGCTTCTGTGAGAAGCTGCTGGAAGCTTCTCCCAAATCCAATCAAGCCAATGCCTGCCAGCTGCAAGATGGACCCACTGCTGGCCAAGGCTAAGCCCATCAGTGATGGTGGTAGTGCTGCTCGGAAAACGTATTTAAGAAGAGGGGGAAAAGCTGTTTAAAAGCAACAGAGGTTGGAGAGAGGAGTGAGTAAAAAAAAGCCTTGCAGACCCCAAGGTCAGTGCAGAAAGAGAGGGAGAAGGTGCTCCAGGCACAGAGATGCCCCTGCAGCCCCTGGTGCAGACCATGCTGAGGCAGCACGTAGAGGTCCAGGGTGGAGCCGATATCCCCTGCAGGCCCTGAAGGACTCAGCTCTGGGGCAGGTGAATGCCCATTGGAGTCTGTGACCTTGTGGGAAGCCTGCACTGGAGCAAGCTCCTGACAGGACCTGTGGCCCCACGGAGAGAGGATCCCACTCTGGAGCAGATTTGCTGTCAGGGCTTGTGACCCTGCAGGAGTCCCCACTGGAGCAGCCTGTTCCTGAAGGACTGCACCCTGCACAAAGTAACCTTCATAAAGAATTCCCTCTTCTTGGGAAGAGCTCACCTGGGAGAAGTTCATGGAGCACTGTGTCCAGTGGGAGGGACTCATATTGGACCAGGGGAGGAGTGTGAGAAGACCTCCCCTGTCAAGAAAGTAGCAACAGAGACAACAAGTGATTAACTGACCACAGCCCCCATTCCCCATCAGAAAGTTCTCCTCGAGAGGACAGAGGTAGAGAAATAAGGAGTAAAGTTAAGCCTGCGCAGAAGGGATGGGTGGGGGAAAGTGTTTAAAGAATTAGTTTTTATTTCTCACTATCCTACTCTGATTTGATAGGTTTTAAATTTATTTTTCTACAAGTTGTGTCTCTTTTGCCCTTGACCTTGTCCTGACCCATGAGCCTTTCATTGTATTTTCCCTCCCCTGTCCAGCTGAGGAGGGGAGTGACAGAGCAGCTTTGGTGGGCACCTGCTGTCCCGCCAGGGCCAACCCACAACATATATAATGGAGATGAATATAACTACCAAGTTTTAACATGGCCTCAGAAACAGTATCCTGAAAGCTTCCAAGATCACTGCTGTAGAAAAAGTATCTGATTTTTAGGACGTAAAAATATACAGCAATAACAAATTAACCTTCTCTGGCATGGTCTGTTCCTTGGCATTTGTCTTAAATGTGTTATCAAATGCTGATAGCAATGCAGTCTCTGTGTCTGCAGAGTGTGGGTTACAGTCCCATCTGCTTTGGATGTTCATGCCTTGGCTGTCTTGAAGAGGAAGGGATTGAAAGAGTTGACCCCAGTAGTCCCTTACACTTCCATGATCTTTATTACAAAGTTCTCTCTAATCCACGTGTCCTGGAGGAGCCATTTGTTCCAGAAGTGTTCTTCCTAAGGACACAACTATTTTCTGCCCAATATTTTCCCTAGTTTGATATTGCTTTTTTTTTCTTTTTTCTCCCATGAAATCTCCATGTGTGGAAAACCAGATTTTCTGTTTGATCTAGGTGCTTATACTTGCTCCCTCTGCAGCTGACTTGAAGGCTTCGACTTGTGCAGGCTGCTGATAAATGATGACGTAGGCTGGCATTTCTAAGAAGGCAAAAATGTCTGATGTATGAAAAACCTCAAGAGAGTGCACAGAGCACGTCTGTGTGTGTATGTGCCTACTGGCATGGGAATTCAGCTTTGTCTGCACATGTAAGTGCAAGGATTTGCAGACAGAAGGAATGCAGGAGCCTTTGGGGTACAACTGTCTTATTCTCATCTTCTGTTGCTACCAGTCTGGCCAAGACTTGAACTCAGGAATAAGCAGCGAAGGTTAAGAGTAGTGAAGCAACCCCTCTCCCACATTAAAATTACTTTGGCCTGAACTTGTCAATGTTGTATAATTTGTATCGCCACATCACCAGCCAAGTCACACACAGACCTTCCAAACTATGAGCTCAGCCCACAAATCACACTCATTAAGGCTTCAAATTTTTTCAGAGTCCAAAAAAAAAAGAACTTTTTAACTTCATTTATGCCCGTGTATGAAATCTCTGCAATTCAGTCATTGTTCCAAAAGTTGTCAGGCAGATTACAGATGTTGGCACCTTTGCTATCCTAAATGAATCACTGAGGATAAAATCTTTATTAAGCTTATACATCTTGGCTCTAAAGTAGCCATGCTGTGTGTAAAATCAAGGTCTCAGAAAGCAGCAGCAGTGTTTCAGTGGGTCCTGCATGATCCAGGTGGAAAGGGTGATCACAATGCCAATAACGAACTTCAGCAATGGCAAAATAAAGAGGAGTCAAAGGAGTTTTAATCTTTAGGAGACCACATGGCATTATCTCCCCCAGTCAAAAACATTAAAAATTCAATGTTTTATTAAACAGGTTTCTGCAGGGGAAAATGCTCTGCTGCTAATTTGGAATGAAATATTAGCACAGTGCAAGCAAGCTTAGTATAAGTTTCCAAATTCTCACTTGCCTAGTAGGAAAGGTTACTTAAAGGATGATAAGTCTAAAGACTGATTAGGTGTGTAATCATGGTGTTATTATGCTAATGATGGATTTGTTTGTTGTCGTGTTATCAACAAAAGATTAAGCAAATCCCTACATGAAAGCTTGAGGTGAAACAGTCGGCTAGAGAAGGGGTTTGGGCAGCAAATCTGTGCATTATCATCACTCCTTTACGGAGTAATTATTGCTGTACGGGGTGCTTTTCTCTCAGTTCTCACAGGTGGCAAACCCACAGACTTTGCTGAGCAATTTTGCTTGCAGCCGTGCTGCTCCTCGGAGTGGCTTGGTTTGCCACGGCTGCGTGTTTCCGTGGGGCCTAACCACCGGGCCGGCAGCCGGGAACGTCATCCTCTCACACAGAAAGGCATCTTCGGATAAAGAAACAGCCGGTGGCTGGGTAAACTTCTTAATACTTCAAGCCTGAAAGCTCTGCCGAGTGTGGTCCTCTCGTGCTGGATTTGATTGAGCTGTGTGTCTGGGCACATTCTGAACTTACCCTGCCTGCGAGGATCTCTGTTGCGCCCTGGGTGTCCTATCCCTGCCGGCAGCCCGGGCTGCTGGCTCAGGCCTGGGCCTCCCGAAGCAGCCATGGAAATGAGGTGGGTGACCAGAGGGCCTTTGCAATGAATTCTCTCTGCCTTATCAGCATGTGGCCGATAAGTCAATCGTGTCTGTGCATCAGTATGCACCGGCCGGGAGGGCAGAACTGCGGTTTGCATTCTGATGCAAATGCCCTGCTCGGGCTCGGGCTGCAGCCTGTTGCGATGTGTCTTGCAAACACTGATGGCTTGTGCCTGTTCCATCCTGATATGAACCACTGGGATTCCTCAGGGGCTTGAATTTTTCCTTTTAGGGCTTTTTTTTTTTTTTTTTAATTCTTCCTACACCTATTTGTTTGGAACCTTCAGCTTTTATTTTATATATTCCTTGCAGAATACTTCCTGAAGAGTTCTGGCTAAACACACCTGAGCTGAATATCTCAGTCAACAAGGACGTAACTTATTATGACAGCGACTTGTTTGGGATGGGGGCTTGTTCAGTTACCACTATGGTTGCCCTAAAGAACTGAAGGAGGATTTGGACTCTTTGGCTGTATGAACTCTCTCAGCTTTCTTGAAGTCCATACAATGCCAAATTTCTCAAGATCTGAATCTGATCCTCTGTGCTTACAGACTAGGCAGCAAAACAACCTCCCACATGACAGTGTCTGGAGCTGGTCATGGATATTTGAGAGTCATGTCACTGTAATGGAGTTTTCCTTTAGGAATACTTCACCATTTCATTCTGGGAAAACCAAAAAAATACATTTGGTTTAATTTTAGTTTTTCAATGTAGGCATATTTTAGAACATTTGAGGTCTTCATAATAAAATTTATTTCAATTTCAAAGTGTTTTCTATTTTTCTTTGCAAAAACATCTTGGTCTATATTTTTTTTCTAGAAGAAGAGAACCTAAAGCACTTGAGAAGCAAATACCAAGTGAGGCAAATATCAAAATTACAGCTGGCCCATGACAGAATTCTAGCTCAATACGTACCAAAGACCTAATTTGTTTATCATGATATGAAATAGAAACACATCTATATAGAGATCACAAACACTGAAATAATCATGAAGCCAATTATGTTACCTCAGTGGGACACAAATATTTCCAACTTTAAGCATGCTAAGGGCTTTGCTGACTAGGCAAACTGAGTAAGTTGATGGATATCTGCAAGCTCTAAATAAATAACAGTGTACTGTAAAGTGTGAAGGCACCACTGAGACCTGCGAGTTATCACTGGAGCAGTAGTGCCAGCCACAGTATGTTTTATTTTTCCTTGTCAATAACAGTAATAACTTGAGGGTCTCACAGATTAATGGACACTGTATTGACCAAAAATGGTATTTATCAGAGAATTATCTATAGTGAGCTTAACTTCCAGTCTTTTCCAGTTCACATCTGCATTCTTATTATGAGGTTCTTGTCAGCCCAAGCTGGAAAACATTTTGGGCATGGTTTGCATATATTTTGCTGGATTTAATGTAAAATCAGCCATCAGTTTTGCCCCCTATAGAAATACCAGATATACAGGGGTGAATTCTGGCTGCCGAACTTGGAAGGTGGACAGGGAAATTGCAAAGGTTGGCTCTGCCACCAGGGCAAGCCAGTCCCAGACCTCTGGGGAAAATTTGAAGAACAGTGCCAAGTGCAATGTGGCTTTCAGTCACCATAATTGTATTTATAAAGCTACCAGGCCACCTGCTCAAATGCTTGAGCTGCTGCTCAGCCGATTAAAACACAGTAGCCAGGTCATAAAATATGTATTAAAGAACCAGACAACGTGTTAACTCGTGGCACCGAGAGGGAGCAACCTCACCCTTGAGCAAACACCAGCAAACACAAAACCTATAGATTGCCCCAAATGCGGCGTCGATGCGGTCTCAGGCCAGGGGATGCCGAATCAAAGGGTGAGTTGGGAGCTGCGGGTGATGGGGCTGGAGCTCTCAGATGGTGCCTGCCAGGCGCTGCAGCCCTCGGGCACTGCTCCAGGGCTCTCCTTGAGCGGCAGCTTTGGCCGCGGATGTTCTGCACCGCGCCGGGGACTCGCCGTGAAAGGTCTCCTGACACCCCCTCGCCCCCACCACAAAGAGGCTTGCAGGATATAAGTGCTGCTCTGCCGCAAAATGGGAACATCTGATCGCTCTCCCCAGTCACCATAGTTACCTTTTCATCTGAAGGAAGGAAATTGTGCTGCGCGGGTTTTTTTTTTTTTTTTTTCTGTGGTTGTTTGTTTTGCTTTGTGTTTTTCAAAGGAAACTCAATCAAGAGGAAGCACTGATTCAGTTCTGAATCAAACACATCTTTCCCGTGCTTCATTAACAGCTTTTCTTTGTATATTTAAGTAACTGAAAACTTTGACAGTTATTCAGGTACAGTGAAGTCTGGATGTGTTTTCACTAGGTGCCTTAAGTGCACGGAGAGCTGTTCACCAACCTTTTCCCGAGTAACTAAATGACTGTTTTGCCAGAAAACATTATCTTAATATTCTCAGATCTACTGTAAGGTCAGAATCAGCAATATCCCTTTGCAGACTGAGCACTGGCCTTGCACTTTATTTGTTACAAACACTGGCCAGTATAGAAAATCAGAAAATAAATTTTAAAAACCATTAGAACATAAAAAACTGAAGCAAACAAAAATAAAAACATTTAAATGGTTAGGTGCTTTGGATTTCTTACTTGCTGGGAGCACTAATTCTGAAAAAAAAAAAATAGAATTCTTGGAAGGGAGTAGCTCTGCTCTGCTTTTGAAGCAGGTGAGGATATTGAGAAGGGAACAGGATATAAAGAATTAAATATAATTAGGAAAGTTCATTATTCATGGTAATAAATGGGAATCTTCCTGTTCAAAGATAAATACTTAACATTCATGTGAAGGAAAGGAAATTATAGGAATGACAGAGTTTATCACAGAAAACATGAAAAATATGCTGTAAAAGTAACTCTTATATGGAAGAGGATTGCTCTTGGAAAGTGTGTGACCCAGTAAGCCAGTCTCTGGCATTGTCCTATGCCCTTTGCTTTGGCAAACCCAGCGAGAGCCACCAGGAAATTTCTCTTACATCAGGACTCCTCTGGGAGCAGAAGGATGAAACCAGACCCTCTGTCCCCATACCATACCTGCCCCCTCTGGGATGAGGGAATGAGGGGATGTAAAAGCATCAAATCTGGGTTGGCAACATAATCCCTGGGATTCAGCTGAGCCTGGCATCATTTACAGTGCCCCTGAGGCTTCTCTCATCCACGTGACCAGCTCCCTCAAAACCTTGTTTGTCACCTTTGTTTCAAGCCTTTCTGTGTTATGCCACTAAACCAGCCCCAGGAAAAGGCATGTTCTCTTGGGGGGTAGGGGGAATGATTAGCATTTTCCATAAGAGAAAATAAAAAGAAAGCATTTTGGCTTTCTACTCAGAAGCATTTTGTTCCATGGCAGCACCCCAGGCTTGCCCAGGAGACCACAGGGAAGGGATCACAAAATCCAGTGCAGCAGCAGCAAAGCATCACTCCAGCTGAGGTGAGCCCTCCTTACACCCTCCAGCCAGCTGTTCCACCTGTCCAAACCAGGGCATTTGGCCCCCACACTGAATACTACGCTTAGAAAACAAATGGTGAAGTTTTGATCTGCTTCAGAGTAACTCCAGATGAGGCAGGGTCACATTAAGCATCTTGAATCAGAGCCGTTTGTTCCTAAGACCACCTGCAGGAGCCAGAGGAAGGGAGGTGTTGGACAAATAATTCACCAGCCTGGAGAAATGTGGTATTTGGGCATCTGTAAGAGTTTCCTGCACACCAGTAATAGTGACCTTCCTCCTCAGCCTGGTTTGATGGTCCTGTTCCTGATAGATAGATAGATAGATAGATAGATAGATAGATAGATAGATAGATAGATAGATAGATAGATAGATAGATAGATGGCATCCCATTTGGAACTTATCAGGAGTTTCTTGAAATTCAAATATTTACTCTTTCAAAACCTGCTTGCCTCCATTTTCTAAAATCACTGTCCTAAAGCAGGGCAAGACTTCCCAGCAGAGGTGATCTGTTCCTGAACTTGGAGCTTTCATGCAAGCTTTTATTGTAAACCTGAAACCATTTGATAGAAATTACTGCCAGCTCTGAGCTGGTCCATTTGTGGCAGGGACACCAACAGTACACACCCAGATCATGCACATGGTCATTCTGCCAGACATCTGTGATTTATGGTTCCAGGAAAGACCAGCCCCTCTCCCTGTAACTGAATAATGTGCTCCCAGGTCAAAAGTTAGATACCTAACCCTTACACTCAAAATCCTAGGGAATACATACAAAGGTGGTGCTTCTGCCATATACCATCTCTTTTTTGTAACATCATTTTAGGAGGTGGAATTGAAATGCTCAGGCAGTTTGCCTACCTTTCTGTTAATAATAAGAGGAAAGCAAAACAAAAGAGAAAAATTAACCTTATTTCACCAGAACAGGATAGGAATAATATGTGGTTTCACACTTCTTTTTTATTTACATGGTTATCTCATGCACTTCATTGTACAAAGCTGTTCTTGTGTTTTACCATGATGTTGATAACTATCATTTTCATATTAAAAAGTCCCCTTTTCTCTGACAGGTTACTTTTCCCAAGCCAACTGCAGAACCATCAACTTACTGGTTAATGGGTGAGATATCCAGCCCCTCAAAAATGCAGACTAATTTGGATCTTGCCCTGGCAGAACAGAAAATAAATCCTAAACCTGTAGAAATTCTTCTGAGTCTCTTCCTCTATCACAAATAAAGAACCACTTGAGGAACATTCATGTATATGCACATCTGTTCACTCACATGCTTTATTATGCACAATACAAATAACTGAGAAAAGAAATCTATTACTCAAGTAGATTTTTTTTTCTGTTAAATTGTAGCTGGAATGTATTGCAGCATTTTGATTTGCAGTATGCTAAGCAGAGTATAGAATAATGTTGAGTATAGAGTTGAATTCAAACCAGAGGTTTTTTCCACTGGATATTATAATCAGAATTGCAAGAGTGAAATGGTGGAGCTTTTTGCCCAAAGAGGCTGTGGCACCTCAGTCTGTTGAGGCTTTCAAGACCTGTTTGGACTGGGAAACCTGGTCTGATCTCAGAGCTGACTCTGATTTAAGCGTGATGTAGGATTGGAGTCCTTTCCAATCTGGATTATTCTACAGTCCCATGACATGAGATATCTGAAAACTAGCAAAGAGGGCGCAGAGACTGGATGACAAAGGAGGCAGAGCTGGAAAACAAGCTGTGTAGAAGACTGTTAAATACTATTTTAAATAGGAAGGGATTCAATTTGTCATGACAACCAGGTGGCACTAATACCCAGTGGTGCCACTTACTGCTTACAGTTGGCTAGGAAGTTGTTTGCAGAAATGTTCTTTAAATAAGAGGAAAAATTTTGGGGAAAAAAAAATCACTTTGTGATTATATAAATATTCAAAACTGGAAACACAAATCTTAGCAACAGAGGAACATAAACTTCTAAACTAGAAATGATGATCGCTCTGGGATTATTCAGCTCATTTCCATGGTTATTAAACCTGGTTCTTTATTCTCTGAGATAATTCCATAAAACTATTAGGGTGGTAGACATACATGACGCCGCATCTGCCTTTACCCTAAGCAACTCGATTGTTTGTTTTTCAACTATAAACGTGGTAAAGAAACTGTACAAGTATTCCTTAATGTAATTTACTATCCTACCACCATCTGCTACTTTTGGCACTGAATGTGTAGCTGAAAACCCTTTTATAAGAGTGCCCTGAACCAGGAAGCCGACTCAGACCAGAACCAATTAACATTCCCAGCCTCTCCCAAGGCACGCGGCAGCAGAAGCGCACACGCTGATGGTGCCTGCACTTACGAGTGTTTATGTCTTGTGAGCATGAATATGTTGAGGAACCTGTTTCAGCTCTAGCACTCTGTCCATTCTGCCCATCCCTGGCACCAGCAACGAGAGGGCAGTGGAGAGAGTCGCACAGGGCCCGTGCAGCTGCTCGCTCGTGACCGGCGGGAGCGGACGGAGCAATAGCTCCACGGCAGAGTGTGTCCCTGTGTCTTGTACATATGTTGCCCATTGCTGCTCCTGAATGTGAGCCAGACCTCGGGTGAACACTAAAGAGTTGGTTTAGGATTCAAGGCTGGATCTCCAGCTGGTGCAAATCAATGTGGCTCTCCTGTTTCTTACAGCTCTGTGCCCTCCGCCTCAGCAATCCCCTGCTGGGTGATGGGGTCTTGCCAAGCTCTCCTCCACTCTGTGGAGCACTCAGCAGCCATGCCCAGCTGATGGCACCTGGGATTTCACAAAATCCGTGAGTCATGCTTTTGGCAAGTACTTCTAATGAAACCATAAGTGAAAGCATGTGAATCGGCAGCCACAAACTCGCTCCAGCTCCAGCAGTCTTCTGAGTGGTGTATGAAAGGAGTTCAGGCTCTGGTGTGGCCCTTTGACAGAGAAAACCAGAAAATCTCCTGCTTTCTTGGAGATTTGTTGGAAATTTCTCCTGAGCCTGTAACATGAAAGTTGGGAAACCTCCCCTGAGGTTGTGGGATGAAAGCAGAAATACACAGCATTCAAGATGTGACTCCAAAAAATATTCAGCTGTAAGTCATGCTCCAAACTCCTCTGGATGAGACCAAGGGCTGACTGAACATATACATGAGGTCAGTGATAACATGGTGATTAAGAAAATCAGTGGCACCATTACTTTTTTTAATCTTCTTGACAGATGTTTTGGGTTGTGGTTTTTTTCAGTTCTGCCATACAGTGGCTTATCACCAGTGAAAATGCTTTAGAGTTCTGCCAATTAAATAATTATGCCTGGGAACTACACCACTTTATGAGAGGTGAATATCTATTATTGGGAAAAGAAGAAAGGAACCAAAGGGAATATTATTGTTGAAAAAAAAAGGTGCAGATCTATTCAACAATCAGCATCAGGGCAGAAAGCCAAGATCTTTTCCATCTGCTGATCTTAAAGGAGAAGAAATACTAAGAACAACAGCGATCAAGCCTAAAAACACCAGAGGCCAAAAGAAGTGTTAACAAAGAAAAGCTGTATCCACATGCTTAGGAGGAGGCATTGACAATAGAGGGCAGCCTCAGTAGCCCAAGTGATTAAATACAGAATTATCACTGTGAAGTGGATACTGCACAGTGGGCTTTTGGGGAGGGAGGATGGGTGTCAGGTGTATGAGATATTATGATCTACACAAAAATCGCTACAAAGCTGATACATAAATGCTTGAAAAGCCTTATGTAAGGAGTAGTTACCAATAGTCTGCTGTCAAACTGGAAGGTCACACCATAGAAGCTGTTCTCTGTCCATTGCTATTCAATATTTTTATTAATTACTTGGATCATGGGATGGCGAATACACATAAAAAAATTGGGGATGACACTTTACGGGAAATCTCATGAGAACACAAGATTAGACTTCAAAATAATCACAATAAATTGGATAAATTACCTGAAATCAATAAGATTAAATTCAATACACATGCTGTATTTAGGAAGGAAAATTGGGAGACTGTCTTAGAAGATATTATAGTAGTAAGGAATCTGAAGGTTTTAGGTGATCACAAAACTGAAAATTACCAGCAAACTGGAGAACCTGGAAGAGTAGTAGATGTTCATTTTTACTGAGCACTAGTGGAATCTCACCAGATCAATCTGGGTCCTGCATGTAAACAACACCAGACACCAATAACAAAAATGACAAGCAGATAAGAAAGCATCATCCCTATGAAAAACAATCAGATCTTGGTTTGTTGGTTTTTGTTTGTTTTTTTTTTTTAAACCAAGAAAAGAGAAATATGAGGCCTATAGGGGGATAGTGGAAATAAAAGGTGTGTAACAGCTTATCATAACAGAAAACATTATTCTGGAAGGGGTAGAAATCAATTGTTTTCCATATTCACAAGGAACTGGACAAAGAAAAAGGTGCTACGTTTGCAAGAATGGAGACTTACGTGAGATATCAGGCAAGCAATTTCTGAAAGGTTGCTAAGGATCTCTGCAAGGTAAGGGTAAAACATTCAGTAGAAGAGATCCTCAAAAGCGGTAATTGCTAAAGGGAAGGAAAAGTTATTTGCACTGGGAAGGAAGGTAGTTACCTGTAGGTACTTTTGCTTCTGTCTATTCCATCCCAATATAAATGCTGTTATTAGGATTCCACCGTTGGTTTTTGCCCTGCCAATTTAAGAGCAACATCTTCATGCATTTCAAGGGTTTGTGTTGTTTCATGTTGGTGGAGTATGGAGTGATTGATAGGTTGGCCCAAGTTTGTGCAGTAAACTGACCACCTCTGGCTGCAGGTGGGCTACCAAGTGCCCCTGTTCTTCGCTCAGCTACTCCCAAAGGTGGGACACAGATTTCTGTAGGGTCTGGTTACCAGGAAACTCACTGGATGGATATGCTGTTCATGGTGCTTCACCATCTCTGCTGAACTGACACTGAAAACTCTCTCAGTTCCTTGGGATTAATGAGACCCAGACATTTTATCTGACCTCATTATCCACCTATTCTCCACCCAGCATCCTCCTTTGCTCATTCTTTTATTTGTCTGCATCACCTCTCCTGTAATAAATGAGATGCCTTGAATAGGCAACCACCAATTTAGGCACAACTGGCTTTTCCAGTATGCAGGAGTTTTGTATATTTGTGGGGTGTGGATAAACATTGATAGCCATTCCATTGTTCAGTTGTTTGGAGGGAGCATTTATCACTCAGATTTATTATCTCATGAATTAAAGAAGTGAATGCAGTTTGTCAAATGTATTTATCTGTTAAGGGCATCAGAGTTTTACCTGTAGTCCTTTGTGTTGGAAAGCTTCCTGCTTCCATTTCTCCCGCTGCAGTCAGGAATAAAATCCTCAGATTTATTCCCGAAGTCAGTCACCTGAATATCAAAGAGGTTTGGAAGACAACTTAACCTAAATTTGTATAATGTGTTCTGTACCTTAACATTGTTTTATCAATATTTTCATCTTACTCTCAATATTTTGTATGCAACTCTTTAAACTTAGGCTTAGTCCTCAAGAGCAATGGGAACTGAGACATCAGTGTCTATTTTAATTTAGGCAGTAGCTCTGAAAGTAATGAAGGCATTTACAGCAGAGATCAAGAGTAATGAGAAGGGTCAGAAGGTAGGGAACATACCATGATTACTTTTAGCATATATGCTCAAACCTGAAAAGTCCTGAATTCCTTCTTATACAGTTTATAAACTTGGCTCCCACTTCAGATCAGAAAGAGCATAGGGCACCACCCTTTCACTTGGACTTTGCCCTAAATTATAATATCACCCCCATCAGCCTAATTACAACACCTCTTTCTCTGAATTTCAAAAGCCCTCTCTCAAAAGAGTGAAGTTACTTTCCTGTAACAGAAATACTATGGGAAAAATGATAGCCCTGTTTATAATATTTGCAATCTATGCACTCCTTTTCTCCCTAGTGCAGGCATCATAAAGGAATAATATAAATGTGCACATGCAGAGAACAGAATTGTCATTTCAATATCCAGCCTAGCTCTATATTTTCAGTTTTTAAGAAAAGAGAAAAAAGGCGATGCTATAGAGGCCAGTACAAAGAAAACAAATATTGTGAAGACCTATTTCTTCAAATAACTTATGACAGCAAACTTCATTATAAATACCCTGTTACTCCTTCAAAGGGGAGAGAGAAAAAGAAGATTGTTCTCCCCTAGAAAAAGTAAGAATACTTGCAAAGATATTGTGCAAAGGATGAGTTTCAGGGACTGTCATTTTAAGAAAGGGTTGGATTGTGGCTTTTATCTGGGTAACATTGGTGGCAAGACTTCTTTGATTTTGACAATACTCAAATCAGGCCAAAGACAAGGCAAAATGTCACCTGAAGGATTGTTTTGTTTGCTCATTTTCAGAAGTATGGAAATGTTGCTGAAGGCAGCTCACTTCAAGGCAGATGAAACTCTCATTTGCCAGGGATGCTGAGCAATACCAGCAAAGCTGGGCAGTTTTCAGTAGAGGTACCTACGTACAAGATACAAGAGCTGATTGGGTCACCCTGGGTTCAGTAAATGGCCTGTTGGGAGGCTACAGATATTGAGGAGTGTGTGATTTAAGCACACTTTAATTCCCTCTTCATAGAGCAAGAAAAGTTGTTTCTTGTCTGAATAAAGACTGTCTCAGAAGTGAGATGCATTCAGTCCAAATTCAGGATCCAAGCTCTATAAAAGTCTGATCTGTAAGCACAAGCCAAGCTTGAAGTATGGGAGGAATCTCACCCAAGTACCTGGAATAACTCTTTTGCTTAAAATTAGGTCTCTTCCAAACCACCTGGGGAAGGAAAGCTTTAATATTCAAGTCCAAGAGGCTGAGCAGCATCTTGAGACCTCCACTCTCCTTGGCCTCACCAGAGCTGCCAAGCCACTTCTTCAAGGTCTCAGCAGCACTTCCTCGGGGCTGAATTCCTGGCTCCTGTGAATATTCTGTTGGTCTCTCCAGACACTCAGGCTGAGATCTGTACAAGACCTGGTTACCTGGCTAGATTTGTGCCCATCATGATTCATACTCCAGGAATCATTCCTTTTCCATTCTGTAAGGCATATGACATTGCTAACACGTTATTATGAAATGTGATTCTGAAACTGCAGGTTTTTTGTTAGAGGATTGCTTACTATATTCCAGTTACCATAAAATACACGTCCCCTTGCTAGATTTCCACAGTTGCAAGTTACTGTATAATTTCAGTTAATGTGCTTCATTTGCTTCAGAATTATTTTATGATCCAGTTGAATGTTTTAATGATATTATGAAGTCTTTGTGACAATCCAAATAGCTGGTCACAGAATGGATTAAACAAGACCATGCTCAGTGTGTAAAGAAAATAATTGTTCAAGGAATGAGTTACTACACGCAGTGATGAACACTGAAAATTGAAGTGAATGGATGGAGTTACCATGTTATTTTCAGTAGGATTATTCTGGTTTATATCTGTTGAGAAATTTCACCAAAACAACTTAATAAATGTAATCAATGGCATTGCATGAGAATGAAGGTGGTGACAACATATTGCTTTCACTGCTGCTTAGTCCTTTCACAGTCTCTTGTGGTAAGGTTTGTTTTGGAAGGTTCCAAACTCTGTAGAGAAGAGGAATGTCAGATTCTTATCAGGTATAAATCAGCACAGCTCTGCTAAAGTCGACAGAGGCTGCACCAGATGAAAACCTGACCAGTTATGTTAAGCAAGTCTGATGGTTTTAATATTCCTCGTCTTGAAGTGAGGTTTATGGCCACTTTGTGATATAAAGTATAAATTGAAGTTTTCTCAGCTGCATGCTATGAATCTCATGCAATGACAGTGCTGTCGAGCTGCACTATTGTCTTTTACTGCATACATCAGGCAAGGGATTGCTGTAAGTAATTTGTTTTGGAAGGCTGGCAACCCTAATGGGGCATGTTTGATAGTGTTCAAAGGTTCTGATTAGGCACAGTACACAGAGATGTTCTTTCAACTTAAATCTCCAAAGAAAAAGACTTAATTTTTAACAAATCACTTTCCTCACAGCTTCATCAATTTGGTTTCTTTGAAACTCAGTAGTAAGATGTATCAAAGGAACAGATTGTTTGCCCAAAGCCTATCAAAAAATGCTTTTTGACTGAATATACCTAATCTATTTTCACAACTCATTTAGAAATGATCCTGTAAGGACTATTATTGCTATAATGGTTTGTGAAGCTGGAGCCCTAAGAAAGCAGCAAGGTGCCTCTGTGCAGCTGAGATGATATGAGCATGTCCTGGACAGCTTTTCCACAAGGACTAAGGGGGAGGAAGGCTCTGGCTCTCAATGCTGCACTGGAGAGGTGAGCCCGGGCTGCTCCCTACTGGCTGGGACAAAGTGGTGGAGAGCCTGCTGGAGCTGATCCGCTTTTCCGTGATGCCATCGACTTTCTGTCAACTACAACGTCCCTTCTCCCCCAGCCCCTGCAAAAATACAGAAATTCACAGTTACCCAGCGCTTCACCTGAGCAAATAAAAGCACTGAGATGGCTTCTTGTCTGGTTTCACAGCATGGACTAAGCATTAGAGGACATTATCTGTACCAGATCGAAATAAGGGGGGCCTTTCTGCTGTTAAATCTGTCATTAATCTCCCCAATACTTCCCACTCCCAGAGAGCCAAATCAGGAGAGATGACAGTTGGAAATAGCTTTAAAAGGATATTATCACATTGATTTACAAAAGAGAGAGCTTTTAGCAAGAATATTGTCCTTTCTGTGTGCTCAGGCTCCATCTTTAATGTTTATTCATTTGGCTGCTTCACAGGGGAATGCAAATCAGAGAAATGCAGGAGCTGTACAGGAGTGTGCAAAATGAACACCACACGGCATTCCAGGCTTCATCCCCTCCTAGCCCAGCTTCTGAGGCACAGAGCTTTGTCTGCTGAGGACTTTGGGAAGAAAAAGCAGCATAGCAGGATTATAATATCCCCTTTTCAGGGAGATGAAATTCATGTGATTTCCTGGGATTTATATTTGAACCACTGCTGTGCATATGTTTGTTTGTTAGAGAATCTGGCAAAATAATTTATTTATAGTCACTTTGAGGGGCTTCTGCAATGCCCCTGACCTTTCTTTTTGAGGCATTGATACTTGTAGGGGAAATCTCTGAACCTTCAAAGCTCTAGTCTGTTGTTAGAGGTGTCTTAAACTTTCTTTGATAAATAAAGCGGAGAAGCAGCTTTAGGAAAGAGCTGAGATTAAGCATTTACAAGCTGGGAAATTAGTCATCTAGAACTTCCTTGTGCAATTTCTTATCTAGAAAGAGCTGGAAACTGCACCAAAACTGGGAAATTCTTCTCTCTCAGCATCAGCTGGCTCAAAATGAGACTTCTGGTCAGTGGAAGGAGATCAGCGCCATAGGAGGCGTTTGCTCCCATCTGGTTGGTATACTGAGGCAGGTTGGATGGATCATCCTCTTGAGGCAGATCAGCCTAGGTGAGGCAAGTCCCTCCCAAAATGAAGGCTCCAAAGGCAGTCCTTTGGCACTGCACTTCACAGCTATGTATACTTACCAGAGTGTAAAGAAGATTCATTGCTCTGTCAGTCCCCACTGCTATTTACTTCCATCTGTCAGTTCAGGTTACAGAATAACTGAACAAGTTCCAAAAACAGACATTACCTGCAAAATGATGAAGCCTTTGGCTATTAAACCAAGCATAGGTGGCTAGCAGTAGTTGTATGGTCAAGCAGATACCCGAGTAAATAGGTAATTGTTATGCATTAAAGTATTCGACCATTTATTGTATTTTTAGCACACTAGTGCAAAGGATTTAAACCAATTTATCAGAGCCAATAGGGAAATTATATTTTCAAGAGGAATTTTAAGGAAAGAGAAAAAGAGTCTCTGTTTTGCCCAAAAAGAGCTACGTGCAACATGTGGTTGATGAATTTATCCTTACTTTGTGCCAGTTGGGGACACAGAGCAGAGAAATCCACTAAGTGCCATATGTTCCTCCCCACTCCCCCTCCTGGGACCCACATGCAGTAGGGGTGACTGAGGTGGTGTCTGCCCCTGCCAGTTTTGTGTTTGTTGGGCATTTGCTCTTACCCAAGGGATCCTCTGCTCTGTGTTTGTGGATGCAGTTCATTCCAGTCCACATACTCGAGTGGCAGATCTGGGCTAAAAACCAAAGTCAAAGCCTATGGTGGTTTTACGTGGGGATAAAAAAAATAACATAAATACATATATTGTGTACAAGGTCAAAAGACTGTTTAAGGTATTGAAAAAAAGCAGCACAGGCACAATAGTCTATGAAGTCAAACCTGGTCAGTGGAAGGCCCTGGGGTACCAAAACACTGATGCTGGTTCTGGGTTCATTCTGTATTTTCATTACTCAAGTGAAATAAGAAAGTGGAGGATGTGTTAATTAAACTTGCAATTGGACACTTCACTAGGAGGTGTCAGAAATACCAAAGAGGACCAAAATAAAAGGGCTTGAAGAAGCTGAAGAAGGATGAAACAGGATTTAGCTAAGAAAAAGCATGTGCTAATGGCTGAAAGAAAAAGTAATAAAATCTAAGAGGAATGATGCCAAAATAGGTGTATTATTATGGTGCTAGAGAGCTCTGTAGCTCTAATCTCAGAGTGTAGCTTAGATCAAGTGGAAAATTGCCATTTGAAAAAGCTAATTGAGTTGGGCTCTACATACAAAGGGTTTTACCTTAATTTCATAAATTAGAGAAGAATCTATTTCAAAATGAGCAAAAAGCATGTCTCAGATGCCAGCTTCCTTTTCAAAGGCAAGCTGTTTTAAAAATGAGATTTATATTGGTAGAATTACTCTAAAATATGAGCATGTAGGGCTCTTTTCAAATAACCTGATGGCTAAAATGCTGCCTTACATGGTTGGAGAGCTTATTCCCTTACCTGTCACTGAACTTTTAAGGAGGGGACACACTGCAGCACAGTGGAGTTTCTCAGCCTTTTATTTGTTAAATACCACTAAAACTCATCAATAGTATTTTAAATATACCCATTTCTTAAAAAATGCTGACTGTGGGGCTGATAATCCCACTCCTCAAGGCTTGACCCTTCACTTGTTGAGATGGTGCAAAGGCATCCAATGTGAGTACTTCACTAAATTCAGGGGGAATTTTCACCAAGAATATACCTTTTACATAATAGTTTATGCCTCTGTGGGTGCGAATATGCTATAGCAAATGAACTGTGCATTTTGCTCCCTTAGAGTCATAAGATAAGCCTTTGAGTCACTCTTACTGTGAGTTAGAGTTGTGCTGTAGTAAATACTATAAGAATCTTGCATTAAATTGTTTAAATCAGGCTATCAAGTAAGTGCTGTTACTTTAAGAGCTGTTGAAACCTTTAGGCCTGAACTGTTAGTCAGGTCTGAGGTTAAGTTTAGCAAGGGAGTCCACTCCTTGTGAGCCCTTGTGACCCAACAGGAGGGTCTCCCTTATTACTTTTTATCCTTACCTTTTCCTATACTTACCTTTTTTTCATCCTCAGCCTGCATGTAGATCATTTTTGTTTGATGTTTGTATAGATTGATTTTAGATTTTAGTCCAATGTGCTTTCCCCATGTGCTTTAACCATCTAGTAAGTAGTGGAGTGAACCTTGTCAATGAACTTTGTTGTACTTGTGCCATGTTATTAAACCTGCTTTTGCTGATATCTTTGCTGGAGATTCTTTGAGTGACCTAAACTGTTCATTTTCACAGATTCTAAACTGTATGGAAACTATTATGTGAATTGCAAAATTCCATCAATAAGGAATTGTTGCATTACAACACCGTAAAATTACTGAAACAACTCATAGCAACTTAAAAATTTTACCAAGCTTCCATATGCAGAGAAGACTGTGTTTATGAAGCATGAAGTGTACAGGAAACTCTTTAGGAAGCCCACAAATTGTGGCATGGTGTTAGTCTTATTTTTAAAACAAACAAACAAAAAAAGAAACACCCAAAAGAAAACAAAACAAAAAAAACCCACCAAGGCTACTATCCATCTTTTAATTCAGTATTTGCTTATATTTGTGTATGAAAGGCATCCTCCCTGTAAGAACTTCCTTCACACTGCTTTGAAGAGGCAAGCAAAAATTTCACAATTTCACTATTTTTCTTGAAGAATTATTTTGCCTAAAAAGACTGAAATCCAAAGTCACATAGTTATTTTCTAAGGATTTCACATTCAAATGCTGAACATTATGATAATGCTCAGCCAGCCTCAAGATGATCAGAGTTGAACAGAAATTTTCTGTTAATCAGAAAATCTCTTTAGGTTCAGTTGCCACTCAGCAAGAGTTTGGTTTAACCCAATATCAAAGTTAATATACATTAAAGTTATGGCTTTTTGCACTCCATCAAAGGCATAAAGGGAAGTGTGCCATTATTCAAAGAAGTCATTTCTATCTTGTACCATGTCCCAGATCCATCTGCTATTAACTGTGTACAACAGTGAGTAGATCCTTTGCCTCCCAAGGCCTGTTCTCTTGCCCAGAAATTACATCAAATGGCTGTCATTCAAGACACAGAAGCATTTCCTTTTGCAAGGACTATGAATTTGTCTCAGCCACAAGCTCTGGTTACTTTGGGAGTGGTATAGTAATTACATAAATTCTTTTAAAGGTGCAATATGAAACAGCTTCTCTTCAGTGAGGATACAAGTGTTTGCTGCATGTGGGTGCTCTGCGGAGTTGGTAGCTCCACAAGGTGTCAGAGGGTGCACATGCAGCCTCTGCATTATCAAGACCTTCAGCAAACAGGATTTCATTTCCTCCTCTGGTGTAATCTGCACCTGATGGGTGCTGCACTCCGTGGGCTGATCCTGTTTCCAACCTCAGGCAGGCCAGAAGGGCAATGTCCTGTCATTGACATCCCACTGGAGTCAAGGATTTAGTGTTCACAAATATCTGAATATATTTACATACATTTGTATGGGCTGGTTTTTTTGCTTTCATTTTCATGATGAATGGCTTCTGCATTAAGGATCTTTCAGCAATTAGATCTTTCCTTCTGTGAAATTCCTCCAAGCAGCAAATTTCCTGTCTGGTTCCATGCAGTTTTAGGAACAGTGCGTGGCAGTGATGTTACTCAGAGTGGAATCAACTTCTTTCTAGCTTGATGTTTTTTAAAAAAGCTCTGTGTTTCCAAGACAATCCCAGCCATTTCTGTTTCCTCTGTTTATAATAATTCTACACCCCTTCGCAGAGCAGACTTGGAAACCTCTCATGCAAGGTGAATCTTTCTAATGTTGTATTCTCCATAAAACTATGAACCCATGCCCTTCAAGGGTTGAAGCCAAATCAATATGACTTCAGCTCTAGAAGTAAAGATCCAGAAAAACCATTTAGCAGCTTCACTGTTGCATTTGTAGAGTAAGTTGTTCTGGGGTAAATGTTTTGTCATCCGTTTTTACACTTGACAATTTTTAATTATTATATTGCCAGGATGGGTGTACTGTAAGATGTCATTAAACTCCTACCAGGTTTCCTGTTTGAAAATTGCCTTGTTAGGTCTATCTGACTCACAGCACATTTAACTATTAACAGGACACAATCAGCATTTTGATGTACGGTTTGGGGAAGAGAGAAAAAAAATGTCTTGCATCTTGTGATTCAAGGGTGTTTTCCTCCTTTTGTCCTGATGGTCACTGAGATTTTGTGCATGGTTAATGTAAAATGGGTGTGAGTTGTGCATGCGTGTATTCACACACATGCACACACAATGGCTTAGACACAGCCACAAGGGGCACTGAATAAAGCAAGTAATTCACATTCTGAGGCTTGTCTTGCTGGCTTTTATCACAGTTTTCATATCAGCACTGCTAGCTTCAGCCCACTTGTAAGACTCTCATTAATCTTAATTCATCCTCCATCTACCTTAAAATGTGCCTCGAAGTAAATTTTTCCCCAGCCCTTTTAAACCATGCTCAATCTCCCAGGCTAAAGACAAATTTATCAACCTTGTGCAGCAATGTCCGTTGTCCAGGAATATTTCGGTCTTTTGGAAAAATCTCTTTGGGTCTTCACATGGCTTCTTCTTCAGCCTTGTGTTTCTAGCATTCCCCCCAAAACCCAGGATTGTTTCATTAATTACCAGCATTGCCACCACTGCAATATAAATCTCCAGACATGAGGGCTAAGTACAATTGTTTTAGAAAAGATGACTTGTCTTTGCACAGACTATGTCACTTCCTCATTCATCACCCTCAAGTGATCACAACTGAATTACTCCTCACCACTGCCACTCATTTTTCAGGCCTCTTGCTAATTCATGGGGGCTTGTTAAAATGCTGCAAGCAAAGGTGCCCTTCTGATCTTTCCAAACATTCACTAAATGGTTTGAATTTATTCATTGGACTGAGCTCATCCTGGATCATGTCTCTTTTTTGTGTCTGTCTCATTGACTTTTAAATTTCCATTAAGGCTGCAGTGTCTTTTTGTTTGAAGCCAGATCTGTTGAGGAAAGTTACTGCTTTGAAGGGAAAGGGGTGGAAAAAATCTACAATAAATTGCCACAGCAGAAACAAAACATGACAAACAAGCAATTAGCTTTGCACAAAGCCATCAGCATCTTGGACTAGCAGGAGCTTGAATTTGGTCACAGAAGCATTTGGGGAGCAGCTGGTTCCCCTTGAAAGCAAAGGAGATGATTCTAGAGAAAGGGTTCCAACAGCAAGAACTGCCACTTTAACTTGACCTGCGTTTTAAATTCAACCCAAACAGAATTTTCAGATGAATGACAAAAATGAACCCATAGCTCATGATGATGTGTTGCAAAGTTCCCACCTGACAACACCTGATTAGTTCAGGCTTCCAAGCCTGCTTGCATTCCTGTTTCTCACGTATTGAATTTCAGAGTTGCGAGACTGAGGGGAGTCAGAGGAGGAAATGAAAGAGGTCTCATAAGTCAACAGAGGTTAGGGCAAATGCCAGCTGATGGAAGGACTGACACAGTACCTGCCTCCACCATTGTGAAGATGAGACTCAAAGCCAGTGATATACAGCAAACAGGAACAGGAACAAGCTCCTCCTTTCCCTGACCTTGTCACACTCCCCGCCTGTCATGGCGATGTTGGGCGCTGTAATGTTTAATCATCTGTCCCAGAAATACAAGCAACGGAGAAAATTTAAATGTTCCACTGGGAAAGAAAGTTTTCTCATCTTCAGCATTGTTCTGACAGGCTTTCCTCATCTTGTGGTGGCTGCTTGGAAATTATAACCACCTGCCTGGCAATCAAGGGCCATAAGCAACAAGGGCAGCAGGCAGAAAACAGCATCTGAACCCCTCCAAGCCAATATCCTTTTTTTTTTTTTTTTTTTTTTTTCCAAAATAGTTGATGTTTGGGCATTTTGCTGCTCTTTCAAAGTAAAACAAAACAAAATAAAATTCTCAACAGCATTTGTAAATGGCTGAGCCTTTCATGGCTAAGGGAAGAATATTTATAGCAAATGTCTGCATGCCACAGTGCCAGCCAAAAGCCTTATGTGTCTGACAAACCTTTCTAATTAAGCAGACCAGTTAAAATTGGGTTTTTATGATCTAATTTGTGAGCTGAACCAAAACNAAGCAGACCAGTTAAAATTGGGTTTGATCTAATTTGTGAGCTGAACTAAAATTGCTGGGGTGTGAGCATTGCAACTCTCCTTAAATCCCACCCCACCACCCCTGGGTTAAGATGTGTCAGGGTGTGCTGTGTTGTGGTACCCAGCCCCTCCCAGACAATCTCAGCGATGGACTGCAGAGCCATTTCCAGGGATCTTCTGGCATTTGCCCTCCAGAAAGCAGATCCACATGGCTTTGAAGGTCCCATCCTTCTTAGGCACACTAAGCACTGTTAGAGATGAAAGGGTTATAGCAATGTCCCTATGAAAAAGGGAGTAGCTGCTTTCTACCACCATGTTAGATGCAAGCCTCAGCTGGGAATAGAGGAGAAAAGTTGTGTATACAAATACACTGTGATGTATTTGGTTTTGGAAAACTCGTCATTGTTGGGCACCCAGAATTCTGGTCCTAAATGAAGTTAGAAACTGGCAGGTTCTGAAAGTCTGCTGTCAAAATTTCTCTTCAAATGAAAAGTTTAAAGCCTATTGCCTTTTATAAATAAGAGTAAGGTCTGATAACACCAACTCCAGAACACTGAAACTTGACTAAACACCAAACCCTTCTCAGGAATGGCACTGACTTGGAAACAATCTAATAATTTAAACCAGTGACATTTCAAATGTGAGAAGTCAGAGTGATTTTCCATTTTCAAATGTGGAAGTTTAATTCAATATTTATTTAGGTGACACTCCTCTGAGTTAAACATGATGATTCCTTTAGGATCCTTTCTTTTCTCCAGGGTAAAAAAGTCAAGACTTGCACTAACCTCTTTGAACATTCATGGAGTGTTTATAATATGCAAACACACCTTTATTCCATTATTTGGCACTAACAATGTTTCTACAGCTCATTATTTCCTGCATGAAATAATGCTTAATTAGTGCTGAATTACAAGGGAATTGCTGTGGAACTACATAAGCCATCCTTGCAAATCCCCTAATTAATTCAATGTGATTGCTGCTATTGCGCTGAATTCTAAATGGATTCATAATGATTAGAAACCTGAGGCATACCTGCCTCTTATTGATCAGTGTGTGACAACAGGATTTCTTTATAGAGAGATCATGTGGACAGTATGTTGATACCAGTATCTGAAGATTTTTAGTGCCTCTTGGGAGAAAGCTGGTGAATGTGGCATTTAAATCCAAGGCTACAGTGATAAATGAATCAAATCTCATCAGTTTTCCCCAGTCCTTCGGGGGCTGCAAAGTTACTAATCCTGCTGAGTGCACAAATAAATTGAATTTAGGTTTTGGTGCTGAAGACTATAAACTCAGGTGATCCTGAATTTAATCAGAGAGACACAACACCTGGGTTCTCAGCTCAGGTACAGTGCACAGGTTTACAAGACTATATTTCCACGAGTCTCATTCATCTGCCATAGAAAGTTTCTCCCTGGTTTTGCTGGATGTTGGGCAAGATCCTAAGTTCACAAAGTTGCTCTGCAGACATGACTTCATCCCTGAGATGGGAACAACTCTGTGTTTTGCCATTGCCACCCTAAACTGGAATGTGGGGAACAGGGGTTTGTGCACCCCCACACCATTCAGCCCCAGCTCTCACCTCTGCACTGGGAAGTTCTACAAGCCTGGTGATGTGTGAAGAAGCATCACCAATCCCACAGTTTGGACATCTGCCTTCAGTGTAAGCTGGGAAGAAATTTGGCCTGCTGTTTCAATATTCTCATTCCTTATTTGTCCAGTTGTGTTTATGATCTTGGGGAAGCATGTTGGGACTCAGCTCTGCCTTCTTTCACTTGCAGGTTGTTAGCTTCTCCTTTCTAAAATTCCTGTTTTCACAGTCTCCCATGCATTGAATCCTGCACCCTGGAAGCCAATGCCAAAACCACTGCTGATTTCAGTAGGAGCACTTTCAGGCACATTTTGTGGGTTATTTTATTTTTACATTTCTTTTGCCTGTCTTGTAACAGATCCTCCCAGTTTGTACAATACTCTAGACTCTGACATTTGGAACAGGTTCGGCTGACACAAACATTTCACTTTTATACCCCCTGTGTAAGATTTATTCCCACAGACTTATATTGGTCAGTGTTCAAATTAGCAGTGGTTCCAGGCAGTCTGCTTCCTTGGGCTATGCTGGCATAAATCTACTGACTTTGGGGGAGTTACTTTTGATTTTCACTGATAAATACAAGAAAGGACTCAGCACTCTCCACCTAAAAGGCTTAGATTAGATTCCTCCTGGCCCCATTAATATTGCCACTGGTATTCTTTCCGTATTTCTTTCTCTGTGTACGTCAGTAAGTGCTTTCTCCCCACCTTTAAAATTCCTTTAACTATTAAGAGAACTGAAATGCCTTTCCTTAAAGAGTTCCTAACTGATCTCTCAGTCTGAGATACACTTGAATGCACCTTGGCAAAAACTCTCTGTTCCTGAACTACCTCAAATGCTGGAGTTAGAGAGGACAGTCTGGGTCACTGAGTCTTATTTTCCACAATCTCAGCAAAACATGTAAGGGATGTTTAATCCAGACTGGCCTCAGAACACCCCCTCCCAATAGATCCCAAACCAAGAGAAGGTTCTCTATTTAAAAATGAGCACAGGAACATTAATGAACCACTTATTTCCACAATGTAAAATCTACCCGAATTATTACAAACATCAGAGGCACATACTGTGCTTACAAGACACCGTACTTGAGTGGAGCAGTGCTGAAGGAATTGGGCCCATGGGGGATATTTAACACAACTGAGTCCAGCCACCAGTGTGTGCTGATGTGGTGACGGCCCCAGAGGCAGTGTAGTCATGGCTGCACGACTACGTGTCATCGATCAGAGGGACAGTGGGCAAGAATGGCTACAAAGTTCCTACAGCTCCTCAGTCACCCTTGCACGAGGTATTTACAACAGAATCTCAAGAAAAGAAAACTTCCCCACACCTCCTGGCTGTGAAGTTGGAACCGGGCCTTGAACTTCTGTGCTAGGACTATCTCTGTTTATAACCCACGCTCCCAGTTCTGGGCTGTGTTTGCACAGGCTGGCTTTGGCAAGATGCAGATGGCAATCTTCCTGGCTTCAAATGGGAACTTGCATCTGACTCTCAATGGTGAGAACCAGCAGTTGGGTGAAGAATCCTTTCCATTCACTTAAACCAGGTCAAGATACAGACATGTGCTGTGTGTCCCCACGGGCAAAGTTTGAGGCAATTATACTCCCAGGTAACTTCTGGAGGATTTGATCTGCTCCTAAGTCTCATTAAAATTGTTTGCTTCAGACATGTTCTGGTTTGCACTAAGTATTCAGTACTTTAAAACTAATAACCTGGTGGAATATCCTTCCCACAAGATATTCCCCTCTCCTTCCAAGAGATGTAATCTGAGGCTGAGACCAGGAAGCATTTTGTGCATCCTGAGCACCCTGCTGCTCAGTCCACATGCCCAGCAGCGATGCAGACAAGTCCTGCAATGATGCACATCTCAGAGAGAAGCGTGTGAGGACATCAGGAACTCTACAGGCATTTCACACAGAGCACTGCCACTCTCTTGCCCTCTGCTGCAGATGCTGCTGCTCCCTCCTTGACAGCACTGAATGTTTGACCCTTCCCAAATGGCTCTGCACATTTGACGCTCCTGTGGGAGGTGGAAAAGGTTGAAAATGCAAGTCTAATCCCTCACTGTGCCACGGTGGAGCACAGTGACTCTCAGCAATGGCAGGCAGTGACTTTAAGTGGCACACATGAAAAATATGCAGCCACATTAACCAGTCAGGCAAGGAAGCAGAGACGTTTCCTGAGGTGGGAAATATATTGAAATGCTAATCGACCCCGGCAGGTATTTTTAGTCCTTTGGGGAAAGATACCTAGGAGGAACTTCTTAATTGTATGTTCACCAGATCCTTTCAACAGATCAAAAGAGAGTGCTGATATGAGCAAATAAACTTTGATATCTGCCTTTCACTATTGGTACTAATTGGAAGGAAATTCCCTGGCCTGTGGACCAATACTCAATTTAAAAATATTGGAGATGTTAATTGAATAAGGGGGCAAGGTTGATTAGAAGCATGACCTCATGTCTAAAATGTTAATGAGGGCTCTTGACACGTGAACAACAAAAGGTCATGATGGTATAAACAATGAGATGAGAAAGAACCACCAGCTAGAGCCTGACAGTGACATACAAGTCTCATGTGAGAAAGAGCTTTGGGCAGAGAGGAAACTGACAGCTTCAGAGTTGAGATAGATACAACACAATCTGAAATAGAAAACCCATATTCTATACTCATGTACTGCCACTCACCTTTATTAGTTTCAGGGCTACAATTCAGGCAGAGTTTTGGCCTAAGTGCTTTGTTTTCTGTTCATCAAGGACCACTGAGTCCTTTCTTGTGCAACCTTGGACCTGCTTTACTGGGCAATGTACAGGTCAGAGAAGATTTCCCCATGATGAGGAGTTAGAGAGGCTGACAGATAACCCTTGGATAACTGTCTGGAAAGGGTTTGCAGAGGTATGCCATCTTTTCCTACTCAGAAAAGGTCATTCCTTTGCTTTCAGCAAGGAGAGTCACATAATTAGGTCAATAGCTGGATTTCTGCTGTTGGGAGAACAAGATTTGGGGGTATATCTCATCTCCTTGACAGAACGTAGTCTGTGTCTTGTATACAGACATGCAGCTGGAGAAAATCAGAAGAGAAGACACAATATAGAATCACAGAATCATAGAATATCCTGAGTTAGAAGGAGCCCACAAGGATCATTGAGCCCAACTCTTAGTCCTGCACAGGACATTCCCAAGAGTCACTTCATTTTTGGAAATTTTCTGCATAGAACCTGTTTGCAAACTGGTGAACTCGTGTTTTTTAGATTTCATTTTGTCTCTCCTTAGATACTTCTGTTAAACTATTTAGAGAGCATGTTTACAATATATAAAAAAAGATCATGTAGGACTATGCTTTTGGGTTTTTTGGCTCAGAAAATGGTTCCAAGACCAGGCAAGGGCTATATCTTAAATTTCAAGATTTGCTGTATTACTATTATTATTATTATTATTTTATTTTATTTTATTTTATTTTATTTTATTTTATTTTATTTTATTTTATTTTATTGTTGGGATATGTATAAATAACAGTAGAAACCCAAACAGAGTCAAAGTAGAGAAAAGGATATAACTGATAACTCAACATTATTCCACCTGGAGATTCTGTCTGTGAGATGACAAGTTTGTATGAATCCAGTATCCCTGGATTTCCCAGCTTCATTTTCAGTACTGAAGCAGAAATCCAGTGTCGTGAGAGGAAGGTTCACTAAGTGGAGAGATGATGTGTGGACATGCTTTGAGAATTTGTGTTTGGTTAGTAATTTCCCACACAGATTATGTTTGCAAACTGCTGAACCTCTATTGAGTATATATTCCCTCTGGACTTTCACTCTGCCTCTCTTCTGAAGTCTCTGTTATTATATTCTCAATCTTGTTTGCAGTCTTCAGATTCTCTTTACAAATTCTTCCAGCCCCCTTCCTCCTTTATTCCCAAACCCTATTGATATCAGACCTAGAGTGCATTTAAGTCTCACTTTTTCCTTTATACACACGTTACCATCACTGCCTTTCAATCTGGTGGCTATGCAAGAAAGCTTTCTTATCTGCCTTGCTCTACTTTATGCAGTCAATCAAACTATTTCTCCTGATAATTCTGGTTTACTGTTGTATTCAGTTAAAATGATTTGTTCTTTTTTTTTTTTTGTATCCATTCTGATGATCCGTGGTCCTGCATTGCCAGCATCTCTCGTTTCTTGCCAGATTACTGTGTATATAGAATTAATTTCACCAAATACAGTGTATGCCCCTGATTCTTTTTGAAAAAGCAAAAAGAGAGAGGAAGGAGTGAGGAAAACCAGAAGAAACTTGATTAAATGTGACATCAGATACACTTAGAGCAATCAGCCTATAAAGCTTAGTACAACTGTCCTCTTTCTTTCTTAGCTTCCTTAGAACAGGATATGTCATTGAGGCATATTATTTTAAGAAGGAAAAACAAAAAAAAAAAAAGGTATTCTGCAGCTCTGATAGAATCCCAGAGAATTCCATACTTTCCCAATGCAGAACACCCTGAAGGACAGTGTTGCTCAGGGTGGCTCCATGACTCATTTTCAAGCTGAACCCCTGCTGGTTTATACTTGGCCCCCAAAGCTACAGCAGGCAGCCAAAGTGGAGTCGTATCTGAGCCCTTAAAAGGGTTTATTGTCAGCAGGAAATCTGCCACTCACATGTCAGAGCTGAGGCAGCCAGGAAATGCTCTCCCAACATTGACTCACACAAGTGCCCAGCAGTCCCCCACGCGAGTTTGGATTATCTGGGAAAATGGAAGGAAGGAGCAAAACAGAGCAGAATAAACAGTGACAGTGACATAAGACAATTAGCACTGTCAATTTCTCTCTATGCCAGTGTGGTTCCTAATTGATTTGACACATCTTAAAAATGTAATTGCTGAGTGAACTTGTACCATGGATGCATGTTTAAATTATTGCACTCAACAAAGATTTTAGCAGAGAGCTGTTCATGTAGCCACTGGAAACTACCCTGATATGATGAGCTGAGAGTGGGAACAATGATGCTGTGAAAGCAGACACCATGAACCTGTCTCCTCATGGGTCCAGATTCTTTTGGTATGCTGTATTTCAGAGGATGCCAAATGCCAGATTTCCTAGTTTATTTTAGAAGACTTGGAGGACAGAGGACTCAAGACCTCATGCTTTATAATAATAAATTATAATAAAAGAAGCATTCCCAAATGGGAAAAGGCTGTCCTAGAAGAGGGATGATTTGTTTGAACTAAAAGCTAAAAGTAGGCTGGGTTTCCTTGTGGAATGGCATTTTGTTTTTCAGCCACCCATTCATTCTCTTGCCATACTGCCCTGCTACAAAAACTAGATACCAAATCAGACACTGGACAGGAAACAGCTCCATGCTTGACTGGTTGTAGATGTGGATGCCCAGTTCTGAGCTGAGATGAGATGATGGAGCAACATGACACTGAAAGAGCCTTGAAAAGAGGAAAGCAGAATCAGGAAAATACATTAAGGATCAGTTTTCCAGCATCTCAACTCCTACTTTTGTTTCAATGCAAAAGAGCCAAGAACTCTGGTCTAGACAGTTCCAGACAGTGTTTTCCTTTCAAACTCATGATGGCAGCTGTGACTGTGACATCTTGCTAATGATAATCATTGACAACTGCCAGTTTTGTTTAGAAGACTCTTCTGTGCAGGACCACTCAGTGCTACAGCTACATCAGCCAGCCACAGTAGGAGGTGGGGTTGCCCTCCTTAACACGTCCCAAACCCAACAGCAGTGCTACCTGGACCCCTACCAAGCTGCCTCCCCGCCTCTCCTCCTCCTTTGCCCTTGAAAATCTGAACTACCACTGGCAAAATAACCATGCTGAGCTCCCTTTTCAGCTGCTGAAATAGCTCAGTCACCACTGAACCCTTCAAACAGTGGAGGGGACCCTCTTGGCACACCAGCCCTACAACCCCCAGAGGACTTTGAGGGGATCTCATTTGCACAGGCTCTTCCAGTGGGAAGGATGCTGCTGATGTTCACCAGCAATGCTGCTGATGTTATCATCCCCTTCCTCCCATCAGCACTTCCAAATAATCTGGTCTTTTTACTCCTTAGCCTGTCCCTGATAATCAACTGACGTTTTTACAAGAAAACTTTCCTGCTGACTGTTGTGGTGTAAGGTTCTCTCTCCAGGGACAGTGGCAGTGGTGAGATGTTTAAAATTAGACAATAGACTGCTCAATGTACAAATAAGGAGCAATTCTTGCCCCAGCATGGAAATGGTTAAATGATGGAAAATCTTCTGCCTGTAACTTCTCTAAATCTGCCCAGTGCTGTGTTCCCTTAGACAGTGCATCCTCCCAGACAGTGATCAGACACAAAGCTGCCAACAGCTGCAAAATGGATTAACCAAGGTCTTAAATTATTTTTGTCTCTCAGATTACTCATTGCTTTGTAAAAGACTGAGTGGGGAATGACACTAAAAGTTAGAGTAATCCATCCTCTTCCAGAACATTTCATGGGGTCGGAGCATTTGCAAATAACTGCAACCACCAAAAAAAAAAACCCCAAAAAACCCACCCATTATGGGTTTGGGGAAGTCCCAGACATATTCCTTTTGCCCTCATGATCTGCATCATCTTCACACTTCTTTGTTCTGGTTTTCCTTTCAGTGCTTTCCAGGATCTCTGTGCTGACATGCCCTGTGGCAGGGAAGGGAGGCACAGATCAAGAAGAGGGAGGATTTCTGAAGAGCCTGTGCAATCTTTGCGGGCTTGCCCTTCAGCAGCACTGTCTTCAAAGGATAATGACATTACTGGAGTTACACTGCAAGAGTAGCAAAGGCCCTGAATGGCAATCAGCAGCTTTTTTGCTTTGTTTAAATAAATTGCTTTGGCTTAATGTTACCATACACATTCAATACTTTCCTTCAAAGAAGAAGTAAGTTCCTTTAGGAAATTAGCCCAGGTGCCAATCACATCATCTTTCTTGTCGACGTGGTTATGCTTGGCTTCATCTTTACTTAACCAGTCTTTGGTGATTTACCATTGGTTAGATCCTATGAGATCACCTTATGATTTCATTGCAGTTCAGCACCAGAATCTATCCTGTACACCACAGGCTGTTTCTACCTTGCCTGCATTTTAATGGCTCTTCCAGTTCCATGGCTTGGACTCTATAGCCCTTCCCACCAGACACGAGCACGTTTTGACCTCAATTTGAGAGGAAACAAAGTGCTGCAAATGACTTTTCCATGACTGAAGCACCAGATAATTTTTTACAAATGGAGAAGTGAGCCACAGAGCACCAATTATGTTAGCCATCTGTTTAGAAAAAGAAAAAGAAAAAGAAAAAGAAAAAGAAAAAGAAAAAGAAAAAGAAAAAGAAAAAAACAGCCAGCTGTCCCACCCCTTCTGACACTGTCAGACATTGCTTTGCAGATTCACCTTCTTCCAGAAGTAATGATTAAAATTAACGACTCTTCAGATGACACGGTTTAAAAAAGCAGCTGATACATTACAGAGGATATTCTCAGCAGCTGTCAGGCAGGTTTTCTGTTTAGTTGAGCACTTCTTCATACACAACCACTCTATTGTAGCCATCCCAAACTCACAGGCTGCCTTTTTCTAGACACAAATTAACATGAATCTTATTCCTCTTGCAGTTTTTGCCAGTGACTCAATGCACAGGCTGAGCACAGAAGCAGCAGCATTTTGCTGTTGGTGGCAGTTTTGGAGGCTGTACTTATAACTGAACAGATTTGATGACTTGTGTGGACATTTACATTCACAGCAAGTCCAAAGATATTCCCAGGAGGAGCAATAGTTAACTCCAGTGTCCTTGACAAGTATGAGCAGCAGCATGTTTGTGGCAGGGTAAATTTCTCCCTGTGGCATTCTCTGCTTCCAGTCCTCCCATGCTGTATAGTCTGACCTATTCTCTATTAAAGTGGAGTCAGGCAGGAAATTCAGAACTTCTTAAGATTTTTCTTATTTTTCCTCTTTGTTAACTGAGATATTTGTAAATTTTCTGTGGAAAACAAGAGTGAAGATAGACCTGTCACAATGCTTTGTTCTTATTCACATTCTGGGTTTTAATCTAAGCTCCAATTTGGTGTCTCACTTCTAGAAAGGAGGTTGTACCACTGTCGGATCAGTCTCTTCTCTACAGTAACATGGCAGGAAGTGGCTTCAAGTTTCGCCAGGGGAGGTTTGGATTGGATGTGAGGAACAGTTTTGTCATGGAAAAGGTTGTCAGGCATTGGAACAGGCTGCCTAGGGAAGTGGTGGAGTCGCCATCCCAGGTATTTAAAAGGTGTGTAGATGTGGAACTTAGGGACATGGTTTAGTGGTGACCCTGGCAATGCTGGGTTAATGGTTGATCTTGATGACCTTAAGGTTCTTTTCCAACCTAAGTAATTCTATGATTCTTTTGACAAGTAAGATCGTGTGCTCCTGAAAAACTTTCAGAAGGAAAATTTCATCAAGTCTTGCATGTGCCTGTGAAAAGAAGCTTCAGTTAATTTGCATTTTCATCAGGGGCACCCTTCAACAAGAAGTAAAATGATGTTCCATTGTGTTTTTTAACGCTTGTACAGCAATTTTACAGATTTTAGATTTATGATGCTTTCAAAAATCTAAAGTACCATTCTTTCATGATTTCTAGGTGACAAATTCAAGGGCTCCTCCACTTGCTTGTCAGCTGTTGTAAATCATTTGGTATGAATGAATCACATTTTATGTGTTCTAAGTGCTAACATCCAACCAAATGTTAATGCAAGAGTTAAATTTCTATTCTAGAAAGTCTTTTTCCCCCTTAGATTTCAAGAAAAAAAAAATCAATTTCAGAATATGCAAGGGTCAGTTGGCTTAAGTTTTTGTCAAAATACAAAACTGGATAATGATCACTGGATTTGAGTGAATGTAGGCTGGCTTCTCTCACTGCTCACAGTCGCTCCACTACTTTGGCTTTCTATTTTCAATTCTTTGCTAAAGAAAGACTGAAGAAACCCCCAGGCCTCCATTGCTCACTATTGTTCTCCCAAGCCAGCAACGAAAGCAAAACTTCAAAGCTCTATAAATCTGGTATTAGTTATGAAGATAATGATAATCATGAAAATTACAGAAGTGCCTGTGGGATGACTCTGGCGTGGCCTCACACTGCCGTGGAGCAGCAGATGGCCATAGCCTTGGAAAGTCTGTAGCCCAAGTTGGCATCAGGAAACCACACTGTTATTCCAAGCTTTCTTTAGAGATGTGCCTTTGTGTTAAGAAATAAATCAATCATTGCAGGAGCTGCTTCTGAACCAAGGGTATAGCACAGCCACGAGTACATCCAGATTTTTTGTGGCAAAATTTAAGCTTTGTGGGGAAACATTTGTTTCTTGAGACAACGCAGATTAACAAAGCTTTCTGGGCTTGATGAACTTTGGTCAAGTCCAGTGCCAGAGCCCTGGCAGCCCATCCTTGTGCAATCATTACAGAATGCAGAATCAAACGCTGCACTTTACCTGCTCCGTGCTGATGGATTGCAGTCACATCAGAGACATGGATGATCTCTCTGAAGCTGCCTTTACCCCATCTTGTTTTGGTGCTTGCAGGCTCATGAGTGATTTTTATTTGATGTCTTTTAACTTCAATCTGATTTAAAATGCAAGGAGAAAGCATTGGTTTTCTACTCACCCTACCCATGAACTTTGGTGAAGAGGTTGGGGTAGCAGCTACTTCTCACTGATCCTGATGCAAAAAACAAGCTTCTGCAAATGGCAACACATCAGACAATGTTTATTCACCACCCTGAATCAAAATGGACATGAGCATATGCTGTCATTCTTCTTGAAGAAATATATTCTTATTAAAGAACCTAGGAAAAAATTCCACAATTCATAGGCATTTGCAATTCACATGTAGAGCCAAATCCAGTGGCTGGACTCTGAGTCATCTGTAATTTATCCATAGTAGCCTGAAGCCATTTGTTTCATTTGAAATACATAAGGATGTTTTTCTCTGGCTATAATAGAGGTGAGGTACCTGAGTCAGAATAAAGATTATCCAAATCAGAAAAAAGGAGGAGTAGTGACAGGAGGGGACTGAAGATGAACAAGACTGTGCTATCTCTCCTGGTTTGTTTACAAGTCTTGCTATCTCTCATCAGTGCCTGAAGCCAGAGAAGCGTGGGCTTCACCCAGCTCTTTAAAGTGTAGATTGAGTTACTCCTGTTGTTGATGTTCGATGTGGATCATTTAATTCATTCTGCAGAAAATGTGAAAATCATGTGGCTGCAGCAAGTTAGCCCAGAAGCAAGATGTCTTGAGAGCTTAGTTTTCTCTCTTTTATTAGGAAGCACTGGAACATATCCCAGTGGCTACATCAGTGGCCCCACTAACATTTCTGGCAGAAAAGGAGTAACTGGTGCTTCATGCTGCAGAGGTTTCACATGGTATATTCAGTAGTTCCAGATGAGACACAGGTGACACCCAGCCTGTCTGTGGAAGTGCTTAGAGACACTCAATGCCAAGTAAAAATAAATGCTTATCACTGTTTTTGCATACAGTTTAAGAAATTTAACCATTCTGTCTAGAGATTAGGTTTACAGCTGGTATTGCCCAATATGGTTTGAATGACTTAAGTAAATATATCAAACTGTTATAACAGTTCCATCTCTCCTTCCCCAAAGCAGCTAAAGATCCATTCAAAACAAGGAATTTTAATCATATTCATAAGAAGTGTGGTTTTTATCAGAAGAAAGAAGACTTTACTACTTTCTCTCCTTCATTTAGATGCCACAGGATTGGCATCATTTGTGTTTTGAATTCATCTGTCTGTAGACCTTCAGTGCAGCAATGGAGTGCCCAGAGTCACCTCTGCAGCAAAGAAGTGACAGGAGATGGGGCTAATTGGGAAGGTAAAGCCCTTCTAATGGCTATTGCAAGGAACAGGACATGGGTCTAGTCACTGCAGGACAAGAAATCACTTAAGCCTGTGCTAAAGTTATTTCCTTTTGGCAAAGAAGATGAATAAAGATATGCCACCCTGACCCTCAATGGGGAATTCAATACTCTCAGCATAGTGTTCTGATATATACACAGAGTACAAGTACACAGAGAGTTTTCCACATTTCAGGTAGGCTCTCATTCAGGTTTATTTTTCTGCCTCAATGCAAAGGTCAATCTGAGCTACAGAGGTTCTGGAGTTCTCACCTCCATGTGCACTTGGTCTAGCATATTGTCTGTATTGGTTGGTCTAGCAAAATATGCTGTCCAGCATTAGGGGGGAAAATAATAGGGTTCCAGCACTGCCATCTAATAAGTCCCCAGATGCTCAAAAATAGTATGAAAATCCTTGTTTTGTACCCTGGATTCCATTTTCTGGTGGAAAATCACATTAAATTATCATTTCTGTGGAATACGGAAAATTCCACCTGCAGTACATGTGTTATGTTATTGCAGAAGAGGGAAATCCCTGATACTGCTTACAGAGACAGACAGCTTGTTTGTTCAGCAGTGGCTAGAGCTGGCCAACCAACCTCAAAATAAAACTGCATGTGAAATGCTTGCGGGAATCAAAATGATTTACTGTCAAAAACATCTGCTCATTCAATGAGTTCAGCTAAACCTTCCAAATACAGCATGCAGTTTGATTAATGAAGAAGCTAGAGAGCTGTGCTTTAGATGGGATTCAGGATATTGCTGATCACTTATTTTTGGTGGATAGGAAGGATGGGATGCCTCTTCCATAGGAGGAGAAGGCAAAGCACCCTCTTTGGTAGTTCCATAATGGAACAACCTTCCATCCTCTTTGGATGTTCCAGAACGTCCCAGGGCAGGGTCATTTCTGGTGTGACACTAAATGCTCTGTGAGGTCTGCTGCTTTCAACAAACTCAGTAACTTTATACCTGTGGAAGGTAGAAAGTAACATTAATTTGATTTTACAGCTAGTCAGAACTCTGCCATCAGGTTATAGGGACTGACAACCAGGGCACATGGACTGTCATGGACTCTGCTGGAGTCACTCGCCTAAGGTTTCATCTCACAAAATATTTAGCTTTTGCTTTATGACTGCCACATCTAACATTCTTAAGAAGGGGTTTTTTTCTCACCTTGATTTTTCAAACCTCTCCTTCTCTCACTTGTTCTATTATCCTTTTCATACTCTTCTCATCCATTGAAAACTTTTAGCTGCAAATGTCCTTCAGTGACCCTCTTCGCTTGGCCACATGCCTTCAATCTGGTGTTTCAAGATCTCGTGAAAGGGGGGGCTGTCTCACCTTTTTATTTATTTACTTATCATTCTTTGAGAAAAGCAAAATAAAACAAACACAGTCTCAAGGTGTTAGACAATTTTTCAGTTTAAATAATGATTTAACCTCACTATGCTGCAGAGGTCAGGACCAGAGCAAGATACTCTTGAAATCCTCAATAGTCTGGTCCAGCATTCATAATCTGGCCTTTATAAATAAACATATCTTGAAAAAAAAAAAAATCAAGGTTGATGTGGGACCATTATTTGCCAGGTTTGGAAAGATAAAGTCTAGTAAATTCAGCTTGCTCCATCCCTGAACATAAGGACTATCCTGCTGGGAGAGTGTAAATTTGCTTTACATTTACTCCTTAGAAATTTCACCTTTGTGAGGGAGACTGAAGAGAATATGAATCTCTGAAGTATTGCAGATACATTGTTTTTTTCTTTCTGCCTGACCTAGTGAAAAAGTCTTGAGTGGATTTTTCCCTTGCTTTTTCCCTGTTGGAAGCAGACAATGGAAGAGCTTTACACAGACTCCACTTACAAATGGCAGTGTCTTGCATTACCACACAATTCATTAAAAAGTGTTCTGCCTCCATATTTAGCATGCAGAAGGGGTGCAGAAGGTGTACCTCAGCAACTGTACAGGGGCTCTCTGTGACTCAGGCAACAGGCAGGCTACACATGAACTACCCACCCAAAATACCACGGGTTTATGTTCTCAGTTTCTGGCAACTCAGAATGAGTCAGCCCCTGGCATGTCTCTCCATATACCACAGTTAAGTTCAAAGGGTGTGATGTCTCATATTTTGGGGGCTAGAGCCAATATTTTTCGTATTATGGGGTATTTGTATCAGCTGAGATTTTCATCAGCAGCCAGTCAAGGTCAGAGCAGGTCCCCACAGCAACTGCCAAAACAGCACTAACTCAAAAACTTTGTCATTTTTATTCTTCCTGTGTTTCCCTCTGTGTTCCTGTGTTTAAATCTTGCTGAAGACCCTTTCTAGGCTATTAATGTCCTTCTTGCCTCTGCAAAGCCCAACCACTGCCAAGGACTGGCTGCTCGGGGAGGTCGAGTCAGCTCCTGGGCAGATGCAGGTGCCCCAAGACAGCAAGTTTTGTTTATGCCAGGCTGGTTGCTGAGGGGGAATGTTGGATGTGCTGGTGTGGAGGCTACTCTGGGAGGCAAAGGGATGCCCAGTAACTTCATGTCCATCTCCTGCTCATAAAAGTAATCTCTCTCTTTGGTCTTTCCCATCACCCAAACACCTCTTCGGGCAGAAAAACTCAGTTTTGCCTCCATCCCTGAATAGTTTAGGTCAAGTTTTGCCCTCAGGCTACTAATGGGAGCAAGTCAGGCACCTCCTGAAGTTGAATTGCTGGTCAAGGCACTATCTGGCAGTCATTCTCCCAGCACATATTCCAGCCAGCCTGATTAATTCTGAGCAATTCTGTGTGTACACAGCAAGTCAGTCAGCTGTAGCTGCAGAAGGACCTCATCCTTGTGCCATTGCTTTCAAGGTCCACCTACAAAATCAGCTGCTGCTGAGTCATTGGTCACCCAACAGCAGCAGTGGGCAGAGTGGCCTGATTCTTACACACAGTTCATGCACATTTAGCAAATTGCATGTTTCGTATTACCTGCTAGCAGCTGATAAATCATTCCTACCATATCTGTCTCTGAAAGAGCATTGTAATGTGCCAAGTGCCAAGCTCCAGCCAAGATGCAGGAAAGGACAAAGCAGCTGGGCCTCAAATATTTCTCTCATGGAAATTGCCTTGTCAGGATTGTGAAACAATCAGCATTTCCACCTGTAAGTCAAAATGCTGGATTTTTCTTCATAAGTGAAGATGCTAAATATTTAGGAAGGTTAAAGAGGTGATGGGCAGTGTAAATGTCTCTCTGCAATATCAAAGAACCTATGGCTGCAATTATTTCACTGTAAGAGCTGAATGGCAAGACTTTACACTGTGGTGTTTTTCTCCTTGACTTTGCCATGAAGTGTCATGTGAGGTGCAAACACTTGAGATCTGACTTTGTGCTCCTCGCTCAGCAGAAAGTCCAAGAGAGGCAGTCCAACAGGAACACTGCCCTAGCTAAGAATTTTGGGTTGAATTTCAAAAGCTTGAGCTTGCTGCTGCTAACTGATTGTGCAGCATTAGCTCTGCAGTTCTCCCTGTGAGAAAGGTGAGCACTGAGACCTCTTTTTCACAGGCATGGAAGAATGATAGAAAGCAAGTTTCTCTGTGGTCTCCATTGCCACAGATAGCAAGTTTGTCGTGACAAGTGCTGGTGCAAGCCAGGTCTCAAAATCCTTGCTAAACTCCCCATCAAGCCCATCCTTGGTGGATCTATCTGGAAAGGAAGAATGCAGTAACACTGCAAACCCTCATGCAAATGCCATTCTGGTAAGAGTAGGCACTATTAGGATCATGTCTTCCACAGCAGGGGTTAATACAAAAGCAGACATCAGAGCCATCTTTTCAAATTAGTATTTCGTTCCTAAGTGCCCTTTAGCTCACTACATCTCAGAACAGAGATGACATTTCTGTCCTTGTAAATGTGCTGCACTCTTCTAATCAGGATGTGTTGTGTCAGTGTTACTGGCTGCTAATACAGCCTGGCCTGCTGTAGCAATCCCATTTGGAATATCTTCCCATCTCTATGGCCAGCCTAGAGTCTTTCAAACAGGGCTGTATTGATAAGGAAGGACTATCTGCTAAATGTGTCATGTATCAAGCACAGCTGAAATACAACTTATAGCAGGGATTAGAAACAGCTTTTAACTGGACAATGCACTGTCCACACATACAGACAAAACTCTCTTTTGTGTTGATTTAAAATCTCATTCCTCCCACATCCTCTGTAGCACCAAGGGTAGTGTAGCAGATTACTACATTCCTTTCCCATCCCTCACACTTCAGTGCAGCAATTCCTTCACCCTGCTAGGCTTTGGAGCAGTACAGGAAAGCACACAAGTGACATAGGTTAACTTGGACCCTACTCTGATGCAAACACCAGAAGAAAATGGTTTTCAGTGTCTCAGTTATCCCAGGTGTGTGTATAAGAAGTGAATCAACCATTTGTATAAGAAAGGAATCACTCACTGTGTTCAGACCACAACCCAAGGAAGAGTTCAGTGGCTTGCATTAGGATCTAGAAACAGCTTGGGATCTGGGATGGTGCAGGATGAGGTGAGGCCTGTGCATTAGCTGGGTTTGTATGAAAATTAGTGGGCCCACATTGGACTACTTGGGGTTTGGCTCATCAACAGGAGCTACAGCTTCAGCACTGCACTGAGCTCCAGGCACCAGGTCAAGGATGGCTGCAAACAAGGAGCTGTATGGGAAAGCTGTGGTAAAACATCTGCTGCATCTAAGCATGTCTCACCATCTGGAGTTAGACAAGGAGACTTACAGCTTTTAGTTATGTAAATACATTAAATTGTTGATGTTTCAGAAGGATTATGAGTTTCTTGAACAACCTGCCTGAACTTGTTCAGTTCTTTGAGGCTGGATAGGAAGTGCTACCTATAAATAATTGGTGGAAAAGTCCATTAATAGCTATTAAATGCAAATAAAGAGCTGACCAGCCCTTCCCCTCTGCCAGTGCACAACTAGGAGTGCTGCAGACAGTCCCTCACACTGTCTCTAAACAACATCTTCTGCCACCATTGCCTGTATTGTCAATCTGCCACTAAGCCCTGAGGAAACCTAACAAACCTCCCCAAAAAAGGAAGACCTAGAAGGGGAAAACAAAAAGAAGCCAAATGATGTAAGAAGATAAAAAAATGCAGGGAAAAGGTGTCTGAGCCACAGATCTGAAACATAAAACTAGAAACCCCTCAAGATACACAGATCAGAGTGACCTCAATATTTCACCCGTCCCTGCTCATGTGCAAGGAGGTGGACACTGACCAGACACTGGGCTTGGTAGAGCTTTGGCTGGACTTTCTGTAGCCTTTCTTTCACTCTTTTTAAAAGGCAAAGGGATGTAGAAATCAGAAAAACTGAAATTCTAGCAATGGCTGATTTCCCACCAGCATCATTAATACCTAGGTCAAAAGGAAAGTCTGAGATTCACTTCAATTTCTTAATGAAATCTTTACAGCAACTGGTCTTCAGTGTTCTGACATTTTTCCTCCCTCTCTGTTCTCCAGAGATAGTATAGATGTGAGTGGGTAAGAGGGCAAAAACAGAAGTCAAAATGCAACAATTAAAAGGAAAAATATAGAGCATGCAGAAAAATATTTTTTATATTGAAATGAAAGAAAATACTACAAAGACGAAGTTTGGTACCACCAATTTCTAATACCAATTTCCACATCATTGCCATATGTGTGCCATCTGCAGCACTCCAGTTTGGCAACAAACAAAAGAAACATAAATAGTGACCACAGCAGTCTTTTTGAAACCTGACAGAGGTACCCAAGAAACCAGAAACTTCAGGGTACAAGTCAAAACTGGTGCAAGTCCATCTCAGTAGTGAAAGATATGCAGAGGCTCAAGTGTGGCTTCCTGTTGCAGTGATTTGATTGTCTCAGGTCCCCTGTGATTGCCTTGGAAATATCCAGAAGCAGCTACAGTGCTGACAGGGAATTTGAGCTTGTGTACTGACATTTCTGAAGGCTGGCAGGGAATATAATAGTAAATGGCTGGCCATTCTGACATGAATTTACTTGCCAGAGAGGTAAGTATTACATCAGCTTAAACCCTCAGGTAAGTATACTGGGTTCAGAATCTCCTTCAGTCTAACCTAAATGTGCCACATGGGGGAATTAAAAGCCTTGGTATATTCAGATTTTCAAACTGGCTCCATGTGAGTTCAAAAATTTGGATTTAGAGTCTGCTATACAGTTTTGATGAAGCAGCCCTGAAAGCAGTGAGCCAGTATAGGAAGTTATTTGGGTTTGAATTTTGTTTCTGTGATGAAATACAAAAACCTACAGTTTATTGTTACTCAGAAATGTATCTTGGTTAAAAAGGTGACACCCATTCATTTGCCTTCCCAATTTAAATGGTCCAGAAAGATCCTAGGGTGAGACCATAAGCTGGGTCACTGGAGCAATATTTTATGAACATTTTGACACAGTACAGGAAGCTCATTTCCTCATTGCAGTAAGAAGGAGAGGAGTAGCTGTCTCATCCACTGGTGAGAGCATTTGAATGAGACTCAAAAGATCTGCATTGCACTACAGATTATCTTTTGGGAAGTTACTACAGTTACTACTTACTTTTACAGTGTAAGACAAATGTCCTTTCTGTAGGTGCCTTAATAACCCAACTTGGAAGCTGCAATAAGTGCATCACAGTAAAAAAGTGTCTAAGCAAGAAGTCAGTAGCTCTGATCCTCCCACAGTTCAGTTTCCAGCAGCACACTGGGCTGCTGTTATTTAAGAACTGACCCCAATGCCTGTTTGCTCACTTTGTCAGAGCAGAGATTTATAGTGCATGTTCTTCCACTAGAGTGAGAGAGTAGACTTCCCTACAGAAACTGACTTTCCCTGGAGGGTTCAAATCCAAGTACATCCTGACCTTACTCCCTGTCTGACAAAAATACTGCTTGTGGTGCTTTGTTTCTATGACATCTTGAGAAATGCTGTTATAAACTCAACATTTCAGGCAGTGTGGATTGCTAAGCCTCTTAATTTTTTTATTATAACTGAGAGTTCTCCTCTGTATTCTGAATTCCTTCTCCCACAAATAGCCAGAATCCTGAAAACTGTTGTATTTTTCATCAACAGAGGAAGGATTTTGTCCAAGCTCGCACCTGACATTTTATCACTGGGTATTTATGGAGGGTTACCCCACTCAGCTGCATTAGCAGAGTAAATATGTAGTACCTTGCTAGCCCAGAAGGTCTATACCTGTTTTGCAGGTGCAGGAAAGGAGGTTTTTGCCTTTAGCAGACTGCCATGAATATATGGCAAAAAATTTTTTTTCATTTCCTGGAAGGTAACTTTTCATCTGTCATTGTTGCAGTTTGTAGCCCTTTTTTTTTTCTAAATTGCCAGTCTTTTGTTTAAAGTATAGCACTTTTCCAGATCCTTCCTTATTGTAAACATATTTTGAAGAACATTCAAGGAAAGTTTGAGCTTTCTCTGAAGTAATTGAATAAATGCCAGGGCCAAGGACAGTTTTGTTTGGGGGAGCCCTGACCTGACTAGTCATGGAAGCTCCCCAGCAGGGAAAACAGATGATCTGCAAGCCTTCCAGCCCCAACAATTCTAGGATTCTATGAGTCTATAATTCTATGATTCTAGGATTCTATGATTCTATGGCAATTCCTGTGCGTGCCATGGGACAACAATAAAGTTAAGTACTAAACTAATGTCATTTCATATCTTCTTTGCTTAGATGTAATGTGTTTGCAGAGGTTCTTCATTCTGGTGAGAACTGGTGAAATTCCACCTCAGTGTCAAAAAATCCTCTGACTTCAGCAGGGCCAAGTGTCATGAGTCTACTTGCATGGGACACAGACTAGACACCTTTGATGGGAGGGAAAATTTCAACAGAGTTGCAGGCACAGTATTCCACCTGGGGTAAAGGTACAAAGAATTTCCTTTCCATAGATTATTCTAGCAAGCTTTATAAATAGTTCATAAGTCTCTGGAAGTGCTGAGTGGGCTTCCTGTTTTCTACAATCAAGCCTCAGGTCATCAGACTCAGGTTAGTCTTATACTGTAAAGGAAAAAGCATCCTTAACCACCAGCATGGACTTACTAAATCGATGCTGAAGCTACTTCTTGGTAGTGCACAGACCCCTTTTCCACACTAGGAATGAGGGCTACATCTTCCACAATCTACTTCACTTCCAGGCTGAGTTCTGTCTTGTTTCTCATCAGGATAAATCTCGCACAGTTCCAGCAAAGACAATGAAGCAATTCCAGATTTACCAGGATGCCACGGAGAGCTGATTCTGGTCCTCTGCTTTTATAGTTGAGGTAGATGAGGCCATGGACAATGTCTTCATCATGGAAGGGAAAACTGGAGACTGATACTTGCCAGTCTCCAAATGCTTGGCCTCCTCCTGAAGCAGCAAATAGAGGGAGGCTGTGTGACAATTATATAAAGTGAGCCAATGACTCAGTTCCTGATAGAGTCATCTGTTCATACTGCACAGCCTAGCTAAGCCCTGACCCACTTGTGACTCATTTTTTATTGATATGATGTGCTGAGAGACAAAACCACAGTAAGAGACTGCAAAGAACATCAGTAAGGGACAGAGAACAAACTAGGAAGGAGATGTTTAAAATTTTGAGTGGAGGGGAGGGGGAAATAAGAAGCCTGCCAGTGTGCTTGCACTGGAAAAGTGTGTAAAAGGAAAATGGCACTGGAAAAATAGAGGCAGTAGATAAAAGAGAGAAAAAACTCTTAAAAGCAAATTAAGAGACTGATGAAAGAAAATCAGAAATTGTAAAAATTCTATTTGGGCCTATTTTGCCTGCTGAATTTTTTTTTTTCAACAGTGGGTATGTGAGGCAATCCATATTCTTAAGCAAAGAAGAAAATCATTCCACTGCAATCTAGATAATTTCCCACTCCATTTGATGATATAATGCACTAAGAGCAAACTGCTCTAAATCATCTAGGATAACCTACCAGTCTCACTTTTCAGCAGAAAATAATAAACTTTGTTCTAAACCGTTTCACTCTCAGAATCAATGTCTCTTACAGCCCCCACTGGATATTCTGCACATACTGCACTCCACTCCGCCTCCACTCCACTGCACCACGTGGAGGTGCTGAGTAAGTCCTTCTCACAGGTGTAATTGTTCCAACAGGGCTCTGCCTATGCATACCACAGAGCAATTTCTCCTTTCCGGAGGCCTCCCCAAGACTGTTTCAGTCATGATGGGCATAAGCAAATAAAAGGAAACGGAGATTTTATTAAATTCTGTAGCTGTGCTAAGCAATGGATTTTAACATCATTCTGTCCTCTTTCCGCAGCAGCAAGTTGCTGTCGCAGGGTGTTTTTCTCCCCTTTACAGAATGCTAAATCCAGCCAGAAAGCTGTTATGAAAAGATACCCCAGGGAAGTGTGATGGAGAGTTTTTCTTCACTGATTTCTCTTCTAACATTGTTTCCTTCCTTCCTCCCCTCTCCACCCTGCGGACTCGATCCTCAGCCTATTGATGTAAAAGGAAAAACCCACACTGACCTCATGTGGCTCTGGATTATGCTCCCATTCCCGGGCCATTTGTTTTTGTGAGTGAGTTCACAGGAGCACTGAAATATCCGGGCAGTGGAGCTCCGAAAGTGCCATCCACTGCCCTAATGGCTCGTGTGAGTTTTCAATGGAACTGCATTGTTTGAAGCCAAGATAATATTTTACCTTCCATACACACCATTATGAATTCATTTGACGCTCAGTGTACAGTAATAACAATGAATTTGCTGGATATTGAATGTCACATACTTTCACATTTCATTGTAATGCACGGCAGCGTTAGTGCAACGCCACCAGGCTTTTTCCAGAATCCTCTCTTTACATTTCACACGCACACCCCCTTCTTTCTCCAGGAGAACAATAAATACTCCTTAGCATTGCCTAAGAAAAATAAAATCATACTTTGCTTTTGAAGAGAAATATGATCTATATGCAGGCCTCTAGCGAGCTGAACGCCAATGCTTCCTGGGACAGTGTGAGCATGAATATGTGCACAGAGGTTTTTTATAAAATGGCTGGCCTGGAATATTAATCAGAGTTTGTTTTGTGTTGTTTTGCTTTGCTTTCTGGTTGTTCGGTTTAGTTTGGCTTTTTTTTATTTAATTAATTCCAGAGTGCAAAAGAAAGTAACCTTGCTCTTTGAAACAAAAGATGTGAAATTCATGGCCAAACCCTACCTCTGTCTCCTGCACAGGAGCTGAACATAGGAGTTGAACAGGCCACACAGCAAGAGTGTGGTGAGCTGGGCTGCATCCTGCTGCTGGTGCAGTAAGGGGCAGGGGACTGAGGGAGGAGTGGTCTTGCCAAGGGCCACAGCAAGGGGAGGCACGTGGTTTTCATCCAGCATCAGGGAGAGCAAGTGACAAGGAGTGCCTACAGCTGCCTTAGACCTCTGGCCAAGCCACCACCTTTGTGAAGAGGATGCCATCCTTGAAGTATCTGTGCCAGAGTTCACGCCATCACTTCAGCTGGGGTGATCAGCTGGACATTTCGGTCTGGAGAAATTCACAATTGTGCACCCGCCTGGTTTTTATAGTGGGGATGTTCCCATGCAAGTGCTGTGATGGATGAGTGACACCATTGTACTCATCCCCTAATTTTGTGAGGTGGTCAGCTGGGCATCAGCTGGTCTCATTTCTAAACGTTGGCCCTAAAGCCTTCTCATCCATTGTCACAAGGTTCCCAGGATGGCAGCCTGGCACCTCACCCTCCTCAGAAGACAAAATACGTTGTGTGCAGAATGGGTTTTTGACTGCCTTCTGGTTTTATAAGTTAAGCAGGAAAAAAAAAAAGGAAAAAAAAAAAGGAAAAAAGAAAAAAAAGAAAAAAAGGAAAAAGAGAAAAATGACACAGAAGTAATTTTTTATTGCTGAAGAAATACTCATGTAAATGCATTTTTTTTTCCAAGCTGTTTTTGTACAAATTTTTTGGGTATGCAGTGTCTGTAAATGTCCTTGTAGAAATCCAGGTAAACCTCCTTTGATTAAGCAAGCTATTTTCAAAGCATTATTTGTTGTCATTTTCAGAGGAAAACTAGTAATATTTCTAATAACAAAGTAAACACTGACATCAGCTGAACTGTTAATCGTGCAAAGCCCTTTAAGACTTTTGTCTGGCTTTGATTATTTGATTATATGGGAGGACTTTGATTGTTGCCCAATGTTTTGCTGAACTCTACTGAATCACAGATTAATCTATTGTTTCTATAAAATGTCCTTCAGCAAGACGAGAAGAAATATAGAGTGACAAAATACGACAAGGCTTGATTGAGAAAAATCCCTTCCTGGGCATGTGGAAGTCCAAGGAATAAAAGTAACCTACAATTAGTACTTTTTAATGTGGTTTTCTGTAACATGAGTGTGCCAGTCTGGTCTTTATTTAAAAGCTCTTAGAGCTGCAATTTTTGAAGCTGTCTCTTCAGCTTTATGTTTGCTTGCTTGTATTCTAGTTTTCATCTGAGAGCACAGAGGCAGTTTCCAAGGCAAGGTGCCCTTCAGTGTGAAATACAGAATATATTAGACACTGAAATGAGTAAGGCAGCAACTGTAACTATTGCAGCTAATGCTACATCACCCAGGCTTGCACAGAAAGAGTTGAATTTACACAATTATTTGCAATGAATTTGCTCCACAAGACCAATCAGCGTTTTGAATGAAAGAGAACGTAGGGGAAAAATTGCTCATCTCAGCTAAAATAATGAAGGCAATGATCAGTGGGATAAGGCAAAATGGATGGCAAAAGCTGCTTGTTAAATATGTTAAATACTTCAAACCTGTACAACAATAGAAATGAACAGCATCATAAATGTGACACTGTTATGTCACCTGTCATGGATGTTTAATCTTATCCAGACAACAATTTTTTTTTCCCTGCTTATCTCCTAGGGCAAATATTTTATGCCCAATCCTGCTGTGGACTTTCAGGCAGCTGACTACATAGCGTGGTGCTGGAGAAGGCTGGGTTACAAATAAGAAAGTCTAAAATCTTTTTTTCTTGTACCTAATTACTGATATATATTTGTAAATCCAGATCTCAAACCACACAATGGCCAAGAAAAAATTTCACCATAATTAGATCCCATTGATGAAATGCTGCAGACAAAAGGCCTCTTTGTGGAAGGATGAAATAGACTTGCCTCAGGTATTTGTAGGCCACTTATTGAAGACATTGATTGATAATTTACCAATCTCTTCATTGCTTTTTGTGGAGCGAATACACCAATATGTTTGGATATATAAACAGATAAAAGACAAGTGGAAGAGGCCATGATCAATCCAAGCAGACAAGGATTTTAACGAAGAATTACAAACAGGTAAGTGATTCCAGACAACACACAAAAGGAGAAGGTTTAGATCAAACTACCTGAATAAACGGTGACTTGAAAGAGTTCAAAGCAAAGCACAGGGGTGTCCCAGGAGGATTTATGTGGTTTACCTGTCTATTCATACAGCTGCCTGTTAGATCAAATCAAGCATTTCTCTTGTAGAGTGCGTGCAGTGATAAAGCACAGGCAGTTTCTGATGTGTCAGCCTGTCAGTGGAGAGACACTGCACACGGGACGTTGGACTCACGGTGAGCTTTTGTCTCAGGTGCTTCTCTTCTCAGCAGCAGTGAAACAGCAGCAGAACTGCTCAGCTGTGCCACCTGGCTAACACAGCCACCAGCTTTGAAACAAGCCAGTTCAAAGGAGAGGCAAGAGGAGTGCAAAACCAAAGGCACGGTTCACAATCATTCCTCAGTTGTGTGTAGCCCTTCTCTTCCCCAAAGCACTTAACAGAGCAAGAGCAGGGGCTGTTTCATGCACTGCTTAAGGCATTCTTGCTTAACAGCACATGGCAACTCTGCCCGAGAGCTTCAGATCAGAAAAGAACACCAGCCCACCCAACTGAAAGTGTGAGGTGGTCAAACAGGCAGTGATCTTTCAGCATGCAATGCAAAGAGGATTCCTATCCTTACTCTCTCATGAAAAGTGCAGTTTAATGCTTTGTGAGCACTGGTTACAGAGACTTGAGTTTTACATCTTTGCTGGTGGCAATCCCAGAAAGTTAAACCTGTTAATTCCATGACTTAGAGGATGCCCAATTTTATGTTAGAGGAAAGATTAACCATGTCACTTCTAGCAATTTAGAAGTCTTACAGACCCTGAAATTTTAGTTATGAGATATGACATGATAACGACTTCACGTGAGGCAGCTGCTCCTTATAATCAGGTAGAATCTGGTCATTAATCTATAACATTCATCACTATTTACTTCCTCTTTTAATAAAAAATATGAATGTCATACATATTTAATACAGATATCTTTATCAGCTGCCTGAACATACAAACCCAGAGATTTTTCATTTTCCTCAAATACTATGTTATGTTGTGACACTTTAAATCCACAATTAAGCTTTATTAGTTTCCTAGAAAGAAAATCCATCATGAGCTATGTGTCACAATTTCAGCACCTTACCCTGTGTCCTTTAACATAACTCTTACTCTAGTAATCTGCATTTTGAAGAGGCACATTTGGCCACATGCAGCTTCCAACTTCAGGATCTGTTTAGAGAATCAAAACACTTGTGAGGGGAGATGTGACATATCTGTTGAGCCCTTCACAGAAGCTGGAAAAACTTAAAGACTCAAGCCAGATTGAAAGGAGATAAATGAAAGCATGAGTTTGTGTTACTGAGATGTTTGAATATTTTCCTGGACTTTGTCCTGTACAATTAAACAAGGTACTTAGAGACATGCCTAAATTAAAATATCTCTAGCTTAACCTCATTTCCTTCCACAGAGTTTATTTCTACAATCTTGCTTGTGCACACTTCCCTTCGTTCCCTTCCTCACTGTTTCTTTTCCTTTCAGGAGCCTTATTTCAAGAAAAGTTGCAGTGTGCTCATCCAGCCTCGTTCAGCCCTTGAAGCAGACCGGAAAGTTTTAAATTGCTTTCAGAGAGCAAAGTCTGATTAGGTGCTGTGACATCACCCTAGCATTAATGTCCAATCCCAAATTAAATCTTTGGCAGTTTTGATTTTGCATGTGCATGTTTTCTTTCAGCAGCTAATGACAAGTCATGGAATATCTGAAACATATCTCCATTTCTCCTCTCCAGCCACAACCCAAAAATAATTATTCTGCATTGGACCCAGTTTTGCTGCATCCATACCCAAATTTGGTACCTCCTATGTGTTATTACTGATACAGTTATCTATTTACTGCTGGACTTGAAAGATTTACCCACTCAAAATCTCATTTATTCAATTTCTTGGTGAAGTTCCACTGTTTCTTGCACAGCTTCCCCTTAACTGCCTGTACAATACAGCCATCCTCCATGGACCAGTCCATAATGTTGTCAGCTTCTGACATTGCTCTTTGTCATATCCAGCAATTTCTCATGTCATGTCCAGCAGTTTTCCTGTTCAGCTGTCTAAATCTCACTTCAGGCAGCACTTGGGCATCTGCCTGCTGCCCTAACACTTTCCTTGAAAGAACTGCACCAACCAAATATCCATCTTCTGAATCCCTATTGCCTCTGTCAGTGTGCACAGGGCTCAGTGAAACTCTCCGTTTGCATACAGCTGCCTAGTTCTTTCTTCATGATATTTTGGTACAGTGATCTTTTCTTTTTTTTTAAGAAAAATCATGTTTTGTTAAGTAAACCATCCTAATCTGTTCCCAAAAAAAAAAAAAGAAAAGAAAGAAACAAACAAACAAAAAACCCAAAAAACAACAACAACAACAAAAAAACCCAGCCAAAATAAACTTACTTGCAATACTGATATCCCTTACCATATGAACAACTTGATTTAAAGTCTAATAAAACAGAATGCCTTTCAGTCCTTATTCTATTTTAACAGAGCATTTTTCAGTTATTTATTTTCAGTTCAGGTTGTTGTATTATTTTTACTTTCAAGCCTCATGTTGTAAGATGATGAAAAGCAGAGGAATTCAGTTTGGCTTCTTCATCATCATTTCAGTTTCCTGTAATTTATGTGCCCAGGTTTACTCAAAATGGAGCAGTTTGCTGCACAAAGGCAACAGATTTTAACCATCCAGCTCCTCCTGCTTGTGTGTAAGATCACACACAATGTGCAGGATTTTGTTGTTAAGAGGTAGTTGTAGAAAAATGAAGGCCTTTTTATCAACACTGGATATGTTCCACCGTGCTCTGACTCAGTGATTGCTCCAACCTGCACCAAGACTGACACTAGACTGCCTCACTCCAGCCTTTGCCAAATGGCACTTCTCCCCCAGCTTTCCTGTCACCACTATTCTTGGTCTTTTCCTGTCCTTTCACCCACAGAGCCTCCTCCCAAAATCAGGGCATAGCACAAAAGCCTGAAGGCTCACGGAGTAAACACCTCCCAAGAAAGGATGACAGCAGCCAGGAGCTGGAGCTGCCTCTGCTCTGTGCTCTGTCCAGTGGCCACGACTGGTGTGTACAGAGCAAATCCATGCCAGGCAGCAGGCTAATGACTAAATACGGACAGATTTAAGTTTCTTAGGCATAGCTGTGGAGATTAGGGACAGACAAATCATCTTTGACTTTTTTTTTTTTTTTCTTTGATAAGGAGAATCCTATCCTAGCCAAATGTAATATATTTTTACAGTTCAGACTGACGACTTGATTCCTTTCTCTACAAAGCAGGTCCTTGGTAGTAAGGAGTTGGCAATACAAACAGAAAACCTGGAGAAAAACAAGTAGATTTCTCCATGTCACTAGTAAAGATTTAGAAAAAAAATGGGAACCCAAAATGATATATTGTCTTATCAGTGGTCATAACAACTGAAAACCACTTTGTAACTGGGAAGAAATGGGGATAAATGGGGGCAACAACAGTAAAAATGAGTGACAGTTTGTCAGTTCTGTGTACAAATGCTGAGACAGGGAACAGCTCCCATCACCTACCACAATCTATCACAGAACATTTGATATTCTGCTCCAAGTAATTTTTTGTCAGCAGCTGTCCAGTCACCGTGAAAATTTCTCAATTTTATACCAAGCATTTTATCAGTTCAGTATTACAGTACATTCTTTCTGAGCTTAACAGCATCAGCAAAATAAAGGATGCAAATAATGTCCCTGTACTAGAAACAGCAGCAGCCAGATAGATCACTGTTCCTTTCCATTTAAACTGAATATTTATGTACTGAATTTTAAATATCATCTTCCTCTCACTTTTCAATAAATTAATTTCTTTCTCTAAGCCAAAATGTCTTGAGCTGTGACCGCAAAATTATTGGTGTTATAAGGACAATCTTATTTCCAAGCTCAGATTATTTATTTAAGGATGGCCCAGTCATGTCACACAAGCTTCAGCTGGCCAAAGATGTCATCATTTTGCCAAGAGATAATAATGCTGACAATATTCTGTTTGCTAGCTGACCTCTGTTTATCATTGTGTACCAGTTAAGTCTTAAGCTGAAAAGTACGTCCAGGGAAGAACTTTTAAAAACAACTAGAACCACAGACCTTGCACTACACTAAAGTCAGAAAGAAGATTTAGGTGAAAATGTAATTATTCTCACCCTGCCTAGGGGTAATTGCAGAGAGCAGGATATACAAATAATGTGATCTAGATTCATTCCAATGTCCCATCTATTTCACCAGTGTTATACGCACAGAAATTTTCAGGAGACTTAAAACCAGGTCTTCAGGAAACATGAGCACTGCAGTGATCTGAAAGCCACCACCAAGAACATGTCCAGTCCTTGAGCTGGACTAAGGTATTTGAAACACTTCCTCTCATTTCCATTTGTGTGCTCCTCCTCTGCCATTTGTGTATTGCTTATTACAATACTGGCATTAAGATCGGAATGACCATAACTTCTGTCATTGTTTTTCCCTCTTTAACTGCACGTAATCAAAATTAAACAGCAAGGTTCAGGACATAAAAACTCCATTGAAAAATTGTACCTAACCTGGAAAGCTCTTTTCCTGCTGGTCTGTCCCTAGGAAAGTGGAAGAAGGCAGCAAAGTTATCCAGGAGAGCCTTGCTAGTGGAGACAGAGTCCATCAGTGCAGTCACAGGAGCTGGAGGGGAAGGTGAGGGAGAGGATCTGGGCAGGGGGTGTGGGCACAGTCCTGGAGATCTGGCATGAGGAGCAGAATTCACTGAGTGAGGACTGAGCCTGGCTGAAACACAAAGGTTACAGTGCAGTGACTGAGGCCAGGGAGGGCTTCCTTTTCAGTGAGATCAAGGCATTAATAGCAACAATAACCATTGTACTACTCCTGAGGATTCCACAAAGGATGATGCAGGAAAACTCACTCATTTTATGGTTCCCCTGCCAGAAAATTTCTAGGGCATCAAGAGAAACGGGAAGTTACTGAGTGAAGTCGTGTCTGGCAAGAGGGGAGGAAGCAGGCTGGCACATTTGCAGACTTGCAGGAGACTATGAGAGCTTCCTTAGGTAACAAAGCAATGGTCAAGCCTCTGCCACCTCATTGTCACTCCTGTGCTACCTGAGGGAGCCACACAATGGAGCTCCTCCCAAAAAGCCTTCTGATGAAATCACTTGTCCACTGGCAAGTATAACCTTTTCTTCCTAAAGGAAGATATGGCCACATTCTTGGTTGATATAAATTGACATCAGGAGATGCTATTAAAGGAGTTGTGTCAGACATGATGTTGCTCCAGGGTTCCCATGCATTTCATTGTACAATCATACTATTTTATTGTGCAGGTTGCAAATGAGTTCATGGCTCCTCCAAATCAATCCACAAAAAAACAGCTCCCCTTTGTGGACTCCCACCTGTGGCACCCAGGTGTGACTCTGGAAGCTGAGTCAAAGCCAAGCACTGGCTTTGGTGGAAGTTCTTACAGACAGGAGGTCAAAACAATTGTGTTTCTATGTTTTTTTTTTTCTTTTGAAATGTTGAAATGTATTTGAAATGTATTTGAATCTCAGGCACAATAATAAATATGTGGTTTGAATAAATTCAAAGAGATTATTTCCATAGAACCTAATAAAACCTTACATAGTTTACAAAACAAAACCCAGATTAGTTGGAAACAGAAAAATTCATTTTGGTTACATTTCCAAGAGATTCAGTTTAGCAGGATTAAAATTGCTACACTGGAATTATTCAAATGGAATTTTTTTGGCTTTGCAACAAAGTTACCTTATCTTTATTTAACTTCACTGTTTTATTGTCTGTGTCCTGTTTTCTGCTTCATTGAAAATTCTGTTCATACCTAAGCAGATAACATTAAATTCTGGATTGAACGTTAATCCAACAAAAGCCTACGTGCAGGGGACTCAGTGTGCTGGGCATCATTAAGATTTTTTCAGCATTCACATAACATTTTATAGTTGGAAGAGATTTTACAATTTTGCTTTTCATTGTGAAAAATCTCCCTCAGTATTGTCAGCTATGTACAGCATCTGGCAGGATTTTTTGAAATAATGAAATTCAGGGCACTGAGTTTACTACATCTTCCACCAAAAAGATGAATGTCTACAATGAGGAGAAAAGGTTTCAAAACGTCAGTCAAGCACAACTAGAAATCAGAGGTTGAATGCCACAAAAGAAGAATTCAGTCTAGTCTTGCACATTTAGGGACTCATACTGGAGATATATTCTTCCAGGTACTTGTCCCATAAAATACATCCCCATGGAATATCACTGAATTGCACACACTTGAATAATTTATTTAATTAGTCACATGGGAAGTTTATTTCTAAAAATGAGTGCTTTCTTTTCCAGCTATACAAAGGAAGCCATAAATGTTTATGTGTGGAAATTAGAAATCTTACATTTTCATTGAGGATATTCTTTAAATTTCACTGCAGCTTTTACTACAGCAAACTTCCAGAGCTGCTTGATTCTCTCATACATCCTGCAGCATTCCCAAGCCCAGTGTCACCAGGAGTGCTGGACACTGAAACTTCAGTTCAAATCCCATATTCCATATCTAGTTCACATGATTTGAGGAGATTCAGAGCAAATAAAACACAAAATGACTTAATATAAAACCTAATGAAATCAATGGGGAAAAAAATTAACTTGGGAGCCCCTGGGTAGATGTTAGAATCTCACTCTCCTTTCCCTGGGACAGACCTGATCAGAATTTGTCTGTTTCCTGCCCATGTCTCATTGCCAGTAGCCTGCAAAGAAGATTGTTCTCCATTAACTTTTACTGTCTTAACATAAACCATATACCCCAACTCAGCCACTTAGGGTTTCTTCTATACAGGAGAGAAGGACATCCAATTCCAAAAGAGATGCCAAATATTGTTAGGGTAAAAATCTCTTTTCTGGCCATATGTCCATTTTCTGGAAAGTTCTTTAGACATCAAACTTTCCAATAGCTATTTTGAGAAGATTTCACCTAGGTCAGACTAGGCCCTAGAGCAAGAAACATTGATTATTTTAGCAGCTCAGAGGAAAGAAAAAAAATAGGAGAGAAAAAGAAGAATCAAAATGTAATAAAACTTGGGTAGAAAAGAAAGAAAATATGGTCTTCTTCCTGAGAAAGGAGAAAGTCCCACAATAAGACATATTTTAATGGGAGGTTCCAAGTGTTGTGTTCAGCTCTAGATGGAGGAACCCAGCACTGGGTGCCTGCCTTCTCTTACCTGCAGAGCTGTGGATTTCCTGAAATAAATACATTTGAAAGACATCTCATACAGTTCATTTTGAAGTTGTTTTCCTTCCCTTAGACTACTTCTAAGAGCCCACAGATTGAGGTTTGATATAATAAAACATAAACCTGGTTGCTACATAATTAGCTCAGAATTTAATGAGCAATAAAAGTACCATTATGCTCTTGTAATGCATTAAGCTTATACTCCTGCTTAATCCATTTAAAAGGGCTCTCTAGGTGTTCACTTGGCAAATAACAAAATAAGGCAAGTCAGAAATTATGCTTATTAAATGTAAATGTGTATCTTTAGCAATTGATATCTAACGTCATAGGACAAACTTGCCAAACTTAATTAAATGAATAAATGTGATTATGTGCTTAATATCTCCTTAATTACAAGGCTTAATTATCTTTTACATGCCATGCTGTCAGCTCAATGGTTGCCTGTTACCTCACCAAAAAAGCAGCAGTGAGCACCAAGTCTTGTCTTTGCTGGGCTCCTGCTGTAGCTGGAATTCTCTGCAATGTGTCACATAGATTCAAACAAACCACATAGATTTAATACTTCCTTAACCAGCTACCAGTCTTATTGTGGCATCATGCACATTTTTAAATTAGATTTGACTATACAATGGGAGAACAAATAACAGTTTAATTTCTATAATGTAGACTATGCCATGAGGCAGCTTTTGGAATTTTTTGTTACGGTATTGTATTTTCATATAGTGGAGGAACGGGAGCATTACAGGAACTTTAACTCAAGGATGAAGAACAAACCTGTTCTTCTCCCAGTACCTCTGGGTGGTGTTACAAGTGTCTCCTTTCAGCAGGAAGACACACTTCAGCTCTAGATTTGGCTCTTTAAGGCCACCGTGACCTTCATGTCCCTTGACAGTCCCGAGTTGCAGGACTGCACAGCAGGACTGGCAAGCTCTCTCTCCAAAATGCCAGAGATGTTACAGCCAGTCAGGCTCCAGGCCAATCTCATCCAGGACCAAGGTGTGAGCTGGCACGAGACACCTCGCTCCAGAGACCACGGCTCATCAGGTGAGACCTACAGAAAAGCACAACAGTTTCCTCCTTTTCTGAAAGGGCAAATGAAATGTTGCAAGAGCACATCTTTTGCCGTGGTAACATCAGAAAATAACAGCAGACAAAAAACCAAACTCAATTCATGCAAATCATATTTTACTACCTCTAAATAATAAAAAAAAAAAGTAAAACTGAAAGAAACATCTCACCTGTTGTAGGGACATCAGCTACAACTCAAGAGAAGACTTCACATAAGACGAGTGTTTCATTTACAATTTTCAATGTATTGTGTTTAAATGTTTTATGTTCCCCAAATATAAAGTACAAATAACCTGTTATGTTCACAGGAGTTTTAGAGAACGTATTTCCACATGGCCAGACCTGGTTTGCCCTACTCTCACACCGTCCTGCCCCAATAAAAAATACTCAATGGGAATTTATCAGTGGTGTTCACTTACTAAGTAACCAGAGCAGGGTCTTCTATTTTAATTATTATTGTGTTTCTCCATTCCATCTTTATCAGTATGTTTTATCCAAATCAAATGCTGAACTATAAATGAAGCTTTTCAACTTTCTCTAAACAAACTACTTCAATGAAATCTTTTGAGATTTACAAATGGATATTTTTAATAAATGTCATTTTTCTTTTCTGCAAATTTTTTCACTTTTCATTCCTTGATTTACGACAAAAGAAATGTCAAAATATTTCAGTTTCTTCTGTAAAAACATTTCCAAATTTTGACCCGTTCTATAAACTAGGCTAGCCTTCAATTCCATTTCATATGCAGGATAGGTAAAGGGCACTGAGAATTTGAAGTGTACTTTGAAAGACAATTGCAATATTTTACTCACATCATCACTGTGACTCATGGTACAGCAAGGACAGCTCTGAACTTTTAAAACACATCCAGAAAAGCTGTTGTACTTTTTTATTTAAAAAAAACCCACATCTTTTTGGCATATTTTACAAGTGCTTGAGAACCATCAAAAGCCTTTCCTGATAGTATTTTAATATGACTACTGAAAATTATTTATTGCCTTTTTCTCTGTTTTTCCAGGAACCTTTAGAAATTATCTTCCTACTAAGCTGGCTGTTTTATCTTACATTAAAGGCAAAAGAATCAAAATGCAAAACAGAGAAGGTTGCCTATTTATTGAACTACAGTGCATCAGAGATTTGCTGAATAGTTAACAGAGGCCAAAAGCATTAGCAACAAATGCAGGCTCCTTCAAGGAGATTCTTTTTGAAATGCTTTTTTCATTAAAGAGAAAAGAAAGTTTCCAAAGTGTCTCCTGAGTGATATTATGCAGCAGCATTTAGGGATTCTTTCCTTAAACCAGGAATTCATACAGTGTGCTTTTATATAGCTAAGTTGTACATATGCATTCTAAAAAATTTCTTCTTAAAGAAGAATCCTTGAAAAGCTGCCACAAAATATAATTAAAATCTATCAAGATGGATCACAATTTACACTGGACATTGTATATCACTTTATAGTATATAAGGGACCTACCAGCAAAGTTAAAATACACTTGCACTCAGTTCAAGTGCCATAAATATGAATGTTATGTGTGGGTTTTTAGAAATGTTGAAGTCAGGTTGTGTGTTAAGGCTACTGACATTGTATTCAAAACACCCTGTGGGCACACCCCATTAGGTCAATGCATCATCACTGTTATTTAGCTACTGCATCACTGAAAGGAGATTTAGCCAGGTTGTAATCTGGACAGAATTTGACTCCCAGGAGAAAATTAGTCAATTGAAACTAAATCCTGACAATTCAAATGACATTTATCTCTGAAAACTGCTCAAGATGGGGAAATTTTTGGCTTGGGGATCCCATTATGTGTGAAGTAAAATACATGACAGCTTCTCTGCTAACTTTTCTCAGGTACTAAATACTTCCCATATTGAAATCCCTTTTCTGTTATTCTGTATAGAGCTCTTCAGCTGAGGTCCTTGTCATGCATTTTTGTTGAACTTTTGGATGTTGACATGCTGTGCTCTGCAAGGAAATATAAACTGAGAGAAAACCTTCTATTTCACTTCTGAATTCAATGAGATTCCACTACAAGGAAAACTGGCTAAGGATAAAATCAGGCATGGCCTTTTGGGTTTCTGAAAGGTACCTCCTGAACCCTGTGACATGGACAAGGATGCCCAGCATGGATGGATAAGGAGAAGGACAGCATCAGAAATGGTGCTGGGACTCCTTCCCCAAACACCTTCATGATCAGGGAAATACAGTTCTGGTTCCCCATCCCCACAGATTGTACTGTCTGTGTCCCCACACTGATCCACTTCTGATTTTTCAGCCAAGGAGTATTTGTTTTCTAGATCTTGGTCATAGAAAGATTTTAGTATGTGGCTTGGATTCATAGGCCCTGATAAATCTACCCCAGCATATATCCTCAGTGCCCCAGGCACTTATGGTCCCTCTGCTCCCCCTTGGTTCTCTCAAACACCCTGGAGTTACTCCTGCCACACACAAATAAGTGTTCCCAAACCAGTGTATGAAAAAGAAATACAATTTCATATTGACAAGCACAGAATTTAAAAAGTGACCTGACTTTTGAGTTATAAAAAGGGCGTAGAGATATCTCTGTCCTATTTTCTACTTCCCTTCTCAGATTTATGCATTATGTCTTCTCCCTATTTAAAGCTGCAAAAAAGTCTTTGTGAACCCCAGGAAGTGTCTTGTGCTGCATTAGTTTTCCATACTATGTCCACAAGACCTCAGGATCCCTCAAATACTTTTTCAAGATTTATAGATGATAGCTAAGAAAAGCAGACTTAAGAGGTTAAATTTACTTCATCTATGGAATAATTATTCAGACTTTCACAAGCTGAAGCAAAGTTGATGCTCTCTGTTGTGCTAGCTATAAATATTGTGATTGGGAGTAAAAGGATTTTTAGGAGACAACTGGAGTCTCAGGGAGCAGGAGTTTAATTCTAAACTCATCTGCAAGTGAATCAACCTAATGCCTCAGCTTACCATTCAAAAAAAGACAATGGTACATCTCTTCCCCAAATGACATTCAGAAGATAATTTCACCAATGTTACGAAATGCTCATGTATAGCATTAATGAAACTTCTAGAATATAAACATATCCCCAAGCTATGACCAAAACTAAACAAACAACAAAAAAAGTATAATTAGGAAAAAAATTACTCTACTTGGAAATTAACCGTGATTTCATTTTTTACACATGACCCATTTATTCAAAACAGAGGAATCCACTATGGAAAGAGAAATATAGCAGGTGAAATTTTAATCAAGCTGTCAAGCTTCATTCTAATTCTCAGGCAGTCTACATGGAGGACAGAAAGGCAAAGGAAACATTAAAACCGATTCTCCTAAAGAGATGGAGAGACAGAGAGCAACAAGCTGTGCTGATATATTAATCATCTATTTATAATATGTAATCTTTTCAACTTCTGTCACGTTAAAATCAACAAAGAAGTTAGCTGAAGACAGCCATAAAACGAGCTGATTACAGCTTGTGTACAGCAGCGATGAAAGAGCAAACCCACAGAGCTATGCAAGCGTGGAACGGAGCGGGACGCGGAGCCGGCCGCGGCGAGAGCGCGCCAGGATTGCTGGGCTCTGCAGCTCTCCGGCCAAACCGCCCCGGGGACAGATAATTCCTTTGTTCTGTGACTGGCACATTTGTGGCAAATCGGAGGGAGGGCGAGGAAGCAAGCTGAGAGTGAACTCGTGAAAGAAACCTGCTGCAAATGTGTGGAGTGCCAGAGCAATGGAAAGGCTGGGTGTCCCAGAGCTGAGCGTTCAAAGTGCCAGCGCGCCCAGCCCATTCCTCCCAGCGACTGGGAGGAATCAGGTCCAATTACCTCACGCTGACATTTGCCCTTCTAATTCCACTGGAAATCCTCCATGAAGGCAACACAGTGGAATGCAGCCCACTGGATTTATTACGGGAAGATCCCCTACTCCCATGAGACTGCCTGGGGTCAGGACCAAGTCTGAAAGCTCTCTGCATAGCAAATAAGACAGATCATTTAATGCATGTATTTGCATGCATAGCTGCTTAAAGGTGCACGTTAGCAGTTTCATGAAAGTCCACAGTAGACTTAGGGCAGTGGGTAAGTCACTTAGGAAAACAAAATGCCTGAATCCAAAAGATAAGCTTCAAAAGTATTACTCTCCTCTCTGGTTTGTGCCATTTCTCAAGCATTACAGCTACACCCGTAACAGCATTTTACTATCACTTAGCTCAACAAAAGTTAGAAATTGGCCTTCCTGTGCAAGACTGGGATCTCGTTAGTGAGGCACCACCTTCCTTCACCATCCCATCTTACCTGTTTCCTGCCCTGGGTCCATATCTGGTCCCAGGTCCATACTCCTCGTTTGTCATGATCCCCTCACCCTTCTTTGTTCGGTATTAGGCATCTACACAGCATGGGAACTGATGGGAGCATAATGAAATACTGGTGTGATACCACAACACAGTACATCCCTAACCTAGCCCTGTGCAATTAAAAATTATTACTGCCTCAGTAACCTCATTGTGTAGAGCTAAGCCCAGCATAAATTAACAGCGATTTGCAACTTGGATAAGTAAACATTAAATGTGTGTCAGGGCCTCCCAGAATCATAGAATCATCATTCAGGCTAGAGAAGACCTTTAAAATCATCAGGTCCAGCCATTAACCCAGCACTGCCATATCTACCACTAAACTATGTCTCTAAGTGCCATCTCTACACATCTCTTAATTATCTCCAGGGATGGTGACTTCAGCGCTTCCCTGGGCAGCCTGTTCCAATGCTTGACAACTCTTTAGGTGAAGATATTTTTTGTAATATCAAATCTAAACCTCCCCTGGCACAACTTGAGGCCATTTCTTCTGGTTCTATCGCTTGTTACTTGGGAGAAGATACTGACCCTCAAATGACTGCTGCCCCTTTTCAGGGAGCTATAGAGTGATAAAGTCCCCCCTGAGTCTCCTTTTCTCCAGACTAAACACCCCCACCTCCCTCAGCTGCTGCTATAAGACTTATGCTCCAGACCTTTCACCAGCTCTGTTCCCTTCTTTGGACACACTCCCAGCACCTCAAAATTCTTCCTGAATTGAGGGGCCCTGAACTGGGCACAGCACTCTGTGAGCTGTGGCCTCACCAGTGTCGAGAACAGAAGGAAGATCAGGTTGCAAACCACAGGCTCCTGACTGTGTCTATAGCTCCTTCAAGCTCACTCTCCTTCAGCGCTTGATTCTCAATTTATTTATTGTGAGGTGTCTATTATACAATGCAGTTATGAGACTGTTCTGTACTGTGTTCAGTATGCACATTTGGTATATATTTGTTTAAGATTTCAGGATTTGCTCAGGGTTTGCTTCTCTTTCTCCCCGTCCATTTTCCAGTGGCTCCAGTGTAGTCAGGCACTCCTGACCACGCTGAGCTTTTAGAACATCAGCTAAGTCACTGCAGTGGGGTTAGCCTCATGCTCACAGCTCAGCTTCACTCAAAGAAATTAGTCCCAGATTTAACTCTATGTAGTCTAAAGTAGGAAAGTAACTTCATATAACTCAATTTTCCTCCAGCATAAAGCCAAGCATGTACCCCATGCTTCGGTAGATGGAAATTTTAGAGGTTTGTTCAGTAATGGGAGGGTATTAATTTCTGGGATGAAGGGAACTCTTTCAGGTTTGGGGGAAAATATTTCCAAATTGAAAGGATAAATTATTAATTTTTTGATATTCAGTAATCTCTGGGATTTTTTTTTTTTTTTTTTTTGGCTTTAAGACAAATAGTTCTACATGACAAGGCTAGAGACTTCTGTTCCTTTGGGACATCCTGAGTAAAAGCAGGAGCTGTGCATTTCTGCTGTTTTATTTTGCACCCCGTCTGGTAGTGTCAGATATCAAACCCAGACTGTCTTTGATTTCAGTGGGAGAAAGTAGGAAGAAAATAGCCTTTGGCAGAGAAATCAGATCTGTAACTTCTTAAATATTTCCCAGAAATATAAGGAACAGAATTTCACATCTCCTAGAGAAGGGATGTGAGCTGAGATTTTGTATATTCCAGACAGATGCTGTAATCTCTGCCTTACAGACAAATGATGGGTAAACAGAAACTTTTTTTAGGGTGATAATTCTTGATTTTTTTTTGAGTACACTTAAACTTATACATTTTTAATTATTTTTTGTGAATAAATGTGGCCAAAAAAAGTTGAGCAAATATCGTGCAAATATCGTGCAGTTGAGTATAATATCGTGAGCAAATTTTAGATCTAAAAATTCAGAACCTTAAGAATTCATATAGTTATTTTTTCAAATGTTGAAAGTACCACAACATATTATCTGGATTTGCTACTGTATAAATACATATGTATCACCTTGTTTGTTTCTTTAGTTTCTTTTTTCCTAAATAAATTCCAATATCCATGTAGAGAACGGAAAGGAATTCTGTGTTCCTTTGCCATAACCTGAAAAAATAAATCAATTCCTAGTTTCCCCTATTTGAGGAAATAAATATCTCTTTCACAAAAAATTATTTCTTTTCCACCCAGAACCTATGTTTTGCCAGCATTTCTACTCTAGACAGATGGAAACAGGGCTCATGTTGCTGCCAGAGGCATCTGCTAGAGGGCTACACTTGGGGTGCAGAACTCAGCTGTTCTGAAACGCAAGATTATTACATCAACCCAGTGGACAACCTGTAATTGCCTTGTTTTATTTCAGCTGGAAATTTTTATGTCACAATCCTGTCTTGCTATTAGTCTATTACAAATAACCCTTTGCTACACAAACATCAAATTAAGATAATGTGAAAGAAACTGATCAATAACTTTCTGCCTAACTCATTTGGTTCAAACTCTATTCTCCCAAACCTTTTCAGACACCGCAAGTCACTCTAAGCAGTATCTGCTGAGAACAGCCTTTTACCAAACTTGACTGATCTGACCATTTAACTTTAAAGTACTCACCTGCAAGTTAGCTCACCTCACACAGAGGGGGCCCAGTATGACCTTAGAGTTAATCTTGCATTAGCAGATGTCCACTGATGCTACCCAGGGAAGGGAGGCTGAAATATGGCACAATCACACCAGATCATCAGTGTGGCTCTGAATGTCTGGGGCCAAGGTTGCTAAAGGACCCTCAGGTTCAGCCTGTGTCCAAACTCATGCACTTCCCTGCATCCTTCACATGCTGCTGTTTAACTTTCTTCCTTAGGGGAGGATTTTTCCAGTGCATGGCTTGCAGATGCTTTCCCACTCCCAAACTCCTTCCCTGTGTAGGGTTTTGTGTTTTCTCAATATTGACATTTCCATGCTCTCAGGGCTGGCCATACAAGATTTGCAATGTGGGATCAGATGAATTGCAGGTCTTAGCAGCCTCCTGATTCCTGAAGGGATGAGGTGCACTGGGCAGTAACTCAATAATCTCAGAGAAGAAGGGCTCTGTGTTTTTGTTCTTTGGGGTGGAAAGTAGGGGAGCTGCAAGCCTTCTCTCCTCCTGGTAGTTCCTGACAAACTTGATTCATGTGGATCACATTGATTTTTATCTAATTACAGGTTTTGGTTTCATAAAAATACATATTGTTCCTGGTTTTGTTTGTTTGGGTTTTAGTTTGTTTTGTTTTTAATTTGACTTTAACAAAATGAAATACAGAAAAGGGGCAAACTGGCATGTCCTTGAAGATCTGAAAGCTCTTTGAACTAATTTGTCTGACTTTGCATGTTAACAAGGCTCAGCTGTGAAGGCAATATCAAGTAAACAGAAAGCAGTAATATCTTGAATGACTATCTAGAGGGCAAGTGCTTGCACCAAGGCAAACCAAGCATCGACCACACAAACTCTTTTAATTCATCCATTTCTCCATCCTAATATTAATATCTGAATCTCAAAGGCTTTCCCCCAGCCTTTAGTCCTTCTTGATTTTCACATTTGTTTAAAAGCTACTTTTCTGAATAGACTTTCTGCTTCTCATTTTGTTATAAAAAATGAAAATAAGTATAGACCTTTGAGGAATGAGTAAACTGCTATTAGATATAAGTGGAAAACAAATAGGTTGTTGTAATAACTGCTCGTAGAGAGCAGATTGCCTAAGAATGCAATAGGAAATGAAACAAAAGATAACAAGATTGTTTGATTGCAAGTGACTTCCAAACTGACATCTGAAGAAAAGGAATCTTCATCAACCTACATGATAACCAAATCACACCTTCATGCCTTCATTTTCAAGTGCTTATCAGCCTATTACATCACCATGGGAAGGATATAGATTGCAGAATCACCATGTTACTTCACAGTATTTTTGATCATTTCTCCTAACCTGGGAGTTAGTATTTTATGGGATTCCAGTGTGTGACTTTCAGTGCTGCTAAAAGGCTTGGGGACGTAGGTTGTGTGGCAGTTTGACCTGGGCTGGATCAGGTGCCCTCCAAAGCTGCTCTGTCACTCCACTGCTCAACAGCACAGGAGAGAGAAAATATAACAAAAGCTCATGAATTGAGATAAGGATGGGGAGAGATAACACACCATTCACCATCATGGGCAAAACAGACTCCACTTGGAGAAAATAATTGAATTTATTACTAATCAAAATCAGAGTAGGATTATGGGAAGTAAAAGCAATCCTAGAAAACACCTTCCCACTACCCCGCCCTCCTTCCCAGTCTTAACTTTATTTCTAGCTCTCTACCTCCTGCCCCTCCCTGCCCTGAGCAAGTGGAGGCAGGGAGACAGGAATGGGGGTTATGGTCACTTCATCACTGATCTTTCTAGTGCTGTTCCCTCTTTGGGGTGAGAAGGCCTTCCCCTGTGCAGCAGGATGTTCTGCCTAGAATGTCACTCACGCCGTGTCCTATTTGCAAGTGGTGGGCTGAGAGAGGCTGTGTCGGGCTGGTTTGTTGTTTAATTATGCCAAATCCAGTCTGACTCATTAACCCCAAACTTAAACATCCTGGTAGTGAGGTAAAGATGTGGCAGAAATGGTAAAAGATCCTTAACTAAAAATGCCCAGATGACACAGCTGACCTGGAGATATATGATTGACAGTCAATCACGATCAAAGTCAGTCCCACAGTCCCACTTTCAAATCAGGCCCTTCTAATATATCCCTTCTTGGAGTGTGCATGAAGATTCCTGCCCTGGGTGGGGATGCCCCTCCAGGCCCCTCACCATCTCTGGTCACCTCAGCCTTAGTCAGCAGCAGGTCCTGGAGCTGCCTGGCATAGACTCTGTTGGACACGGGGAAAGTTCCAGCACCTTCTCACAGAAGCCACCCCAATAGGCCCTTTGCTACCAGAACCTGAAACAGAATTTGTGTTTTGACATCAAATTCAGATTTCAGGGGAAAAAAATCTCCTCTAAGCAGTCAGAAACCACACATTGTTACCTGCATAATAGAGTCTTCATAAAGAAGATGGAGTGCACCTTCTGCTTAAATTTACCTTGATGTAGGTGTGTTGAGAGACAGTCTCTAATCACTTTAGTATACAAGACTGGTTAAGGCACTCACCCAGGAAAAGGGAGATGAACATTTTAAACTCACATTTTAAACTCTCCCATCTCATCTTTTGACAAGAAAGATGCCAATAGCACCAGAGTAGTCATGGGAAAGAATATGATTTCTCCAGTTCAAGCAAACAATAGGGACAGCAATAAGCTTATTTTGTACTTTCGTGTTTAGGAAAAGTGAATTTAAAAAAATCCAAACAGTTTTCTTGTTTCAGTTTCCCTTTCCCAGCTGAGCATCTCAGCTGTGAGCAGATTCCTTCTTCTTTGTTCTCAAAGCCGGGAAAGGCTTTCCAAGATAAAAGTGAGTAATCATTGTGACTGGCACCATGCTCCAGGTCATGAACACAGGAGGCTGATCTGGAGAGTTCTGAAGCCAGCCCATGCCCTGCAGGGTCTGCTCAGGTAGGTCTCCCCCAGCTCCTCAGGCTCAGGAGTGCAAGCTGAGTGACTGTCACATGCTGCCTGCCTTCAGCTGTGAGAGAGCGAGATAACCCAGATCTGAACGTACCCTGCAGGCACCATTCCTCTTCATTTTGTTATTGCTTCTACTTTTAAGTGCATATCATTAAGCACTGAGCCTCCAGAGAGCTGTAGTTAGTATTTCTATATTTTTTCTTTAAATCAAATTATCTCCTAACTGCTGTATCATGAAATTACACAGCGCCACAAAATAGAGAGATAGTTTGTGCAATGCACATTTTTAAGAAAGAAAAATGATTAAGGAAGAAGTAGAGCTGCAATCATTTCCCATCTACCTAATGATGGTGTTGTGCTTTCCCAAGGGCCCTTGTCACCTGTTCTAATTCACTAACTCTGACACTTTGCATGCAACCACAAACAGCTAAAATCAATGGGAAATGGAAATGTCCTGACAAGGCCAAATTGAGCTCACCTAGGCTGTCAATGATTTCTTCACCCTTATTAATGCTGTGTGAATGTTCCTGGGTGTACCACGGTGGGTCACACAAAAGCAGGGCAAGACAGGGCAGTGCAATGTGCCTGGTCTCCAGTGCAGAGCCCTGCGGGAGGCATCCTGCAGTGCATCAGCCAAGGACCTGGGACTGGGGTCTAATCCAGCCAAGAGCTTGGCTGCAGACACTGTCTTGCCATCCAGGATGTCACTGAAGACAAGGCTGTACCTTGTACATTATTTGTAAATAACCAGCTAGCCTCTCTCTTTGCACCCTACTCCAAATATTCATTTAAAGCGATTTTAACTTTTCATTGTAGTCTTTTAATGTGCTGTTATTGTATGTGGGGTTTTTATGAGAATCCGCAACAGAAGTGGGTATTCATCACTTTATTTTATTCAGGTAAGCCCTGTGAAATATAGTCATTTAGGTAGGTAGGCCTTGGATCTCCTCTTTGTTGTGCCAAATGGAATCTCCATATTCATATTTTGGAAAATTTAAAACTTACTAATTTGCCTTTTAGATTTTTCCTAATTAAAAAATAACATGTTTTAAGAATCAGCTCTTTTACACTTCTTTAATTAAATTTCCACAGGATATTTTTTGGTGGGAGAATTCAATTAGGTTTTAATTTTAGTAATCAAAAAAGCATTGGTGCTTTGAGTATTTGATTTTTAATTTAAAAATTTGACATGGCATTCCAATTAAAATGTTCAACAGTTGCATTGTAGCATAAAAAGTCTATTACATCTGGTAATCAGGAGAATCCAATGACCATAAAAAATGCAAACATATTTCAAGCACCCTCAGGTAATAACCATATTTAGCAAAGACTAAACACTTCAATTACAGCTGCCTATAGCAGCTCTGATCACTCAGAACCCATGGCAGCAAGTGGAAGCAACTCTTTACCTGTCTCACCTTTGGATAAGGTTATACCTTGAAAATGCCACCTGAACTCAGGTTCCAGCAATATAACCAAACCTGCCAGAAGCAGCAGCAAAAAGGAAGTGTTGACTCTGCTTCTCATTCATGCAAGCTCACATAAACCCACAAAACAAAAAGAACCCATTTCCATGCTAATAAGAAGAATTAGTAATTATTAATAACTAATAATTATTAATTCTAAGAAATATTTTTTTAAGAATTAAAGCGCCTAAATATAAAAATTTAATGTTATTTATGATCCCACATCAAGAGGTGCACAACCTTTCAGACAACTGAAATGCGGGAGCTTGAATGTGCCAAATCCACAAAATGAAGAAGGCAAACAGATTGTGTAGAGTCAAAGTGAGTTAGGAGTACAAAAACACTGTTTCAGTTTTCAGCGGGTGGATCATTTATATAAAAGATAAACCAGTACCTTGCCAGTAACCAGGGCTTATAACAACTGTATACAAAGCAACCCTAAGAATATTGTGGTCCCCAGGGGCTTAGTCATTGTCATAATGGATCAGAATTGGCTCCTTGCAGTCTACTGACCTGCCTCTGACAGTGACAAATGCCACTGAAAGAATCCAATATTGTCATTGCTCCCAACAAAGTGCATGGCATTTTAGAAGAATTGTGTCTGTCTGTCTTGGCTTTTGTTTGTCCTCCACCACTAAATAACATAATGTTCCTGTGCTAAATTTTTTCCATTTTCCTTTAAATGTCAGCTTCACCATGTACTTCTCATCAATCACATGATTATTACACTTTCATTTTGGAGCTCCTTTGCTCTACATGACACTGCATGACACAGGCAGCAAGGCACCAGGTCAGGTGCACCTGCATGCTTAAACACGTGCTTTGGTGCTGTGGGGGAAAAACACAGCAAAAAAACTTATCAAGTTGGTCCATTTTTGTTCTTTTTTTGTAAAGACTGGTATCATGCACTGAGAAGGGAACTGTGACTCAAATCATGTCAACAGCTGAATTCAGAATCTAACCGTGTACCCACCCAGGATGATGTAAAAATGATGCCTGCTGTGGGTGTGCATGACTTTGCTGAAGACACTGAGGAGGCAGCTGAGAAGAGGTGTTAGATTAGCTCTTTGGTAGTTGATAGAGGATATTCAAAAGGAAAAAAAAAAAAAAAGAGAGGAATTAAGATGAAAATAATAGAAAACACAGAGCCTAGTGAGACTTCTTGTCTGCAGTTCTCCGCAAATCAGTGAACACCACAGGGCCAGACTTGAGGGAAATGAAGAGAAGCAATGATAGCAAGAAGGCAAATTTTACTTTTTTCAGATCTAAAAACTATTTCAAATGAAGAGGGGAAAGGTTTTCAGGAAAGCAAATAGATCCAAAGACTGAAAAGATATGAAACAAGTCAGATAGCAAATCAGAATAAATGGAATTTTAATTAAAATAAATATGATATGAATCTAAACAGGCCCTGATGAGGTAGTCCACCAAGGACAAACAGGCTCAGTGCTTTCCTGAGAGTGCCCAAAGACTGGGATAGTAACTGGAGTCAGTCCATTTACAGCAAGGTGGAGTAATTTATAGGGAATGAGAGCCCTTGTCCCTTGCAATACACTGCTGCTGCTCAGTAGGGATGGGAGGACAAGGCAAACAGGCTGCAGAGCCAAGGTGTGATGAGAGCCCAGGAGCCCCTGAGCCTTAGCCCAGGTGTCTGCAGCCCAGGTGGCACAGAGCACACACTGCAGCACACACCAGTCCCACCCTAACTACGGGTGCCCCCGCAAGCACACCCCGGTGTAGATCCACCAGAGATGCCAGCAGGGAGGTGTGGCAGGAATGAGAGCTGAGAGGAAATGTCTGTGTCCAAAACCTGCTGTGAGATACCTCCCACGGGGCTCCTGGAGGGGTGCACTAGAGTGTCACCCCACATTTCATACACTCGTGCCTGTTTCTACTTATTACAGCTACAGCTGTTGTGGGGGTGAAAGGCGAAAGCCCACGCAGCCCCTGCTCTTGGCACCTGAGAAAGCTCCATCAAAATTAACAATCTGGAGGAGCTGGAGAAGCAGCTCCATTTCTCTGCTCCCACACTCTCTGTAGTAGACAGAGAAAAAGAGCAGCTGGCGTTTTAAGGAGTGAATATGAAAAGGGATAAGCTTAAAAGTCTAACTCGAAATTTAATACCAAACAAGAAAAAAGCCACCAAGAAGATTAAACAAAAGTTGAAAACAGGCTTAAAAATAAAGGAGCAAGCAAAGGAATCATTTACAAACCAAATGAAGAGGAGAATAGATAAGATAAATTCTGAATATTAATGAGCAATCAGAAATAGGGGAGAAGAAAGAGAAGCTAAAATAGGTCTATTTTACCACAGGCAAAATAATGTACAATGTTTCAATCTCCCCAGTTAAATTATAGAATAAAAAGGAACCTTAATAAAATATCAGTGTGTAAATCTCTCTCCAAACCACCCACATGCTGACTGCTGCAGGAGATAAATAGATACAATAACAGGTAGAAGGCAAAATGCCACTGCCACAAATGGAATCAGATTGATTTTTTTTCTGTGGACAGTGGAGAAGGTATTTTAATTTACTTAATTTTAATTAATTTCATTTTTAATTTATTATTTTTTAACACAAACCAGGAAAATTAGTGCAGCTGAGCTGACCAGCAGAACAATTTTCGAGAAAGTGGGATTACACTGTGCATGACTCAGATCCTGAGGGGTTGGATATGTGTAGAAAAGATGCTAAATAGGCTTGCTGAAGTGTTTTGGTATTTCCAGTCAGGAAGCTCTCTGTTTGCTGATGGCACAGAAGGGTGGTCGATGCATTCAGGGTCCAGCCTAAAAAGCCACACTTTCCTACATAATTATGGCAGAGAGACTTCTAAGAGAGAATTGAACCAAAAAAAAAAAATTTTTCCCCTTTCATCATTTTGTTTGGGTTGGGTTACATTATTTAAGGGTGTCCTGGGGACTTTTGGGGCTTCTAAGTAGTTCCTGCTGTAAACAATGCTTCTCTCTTTTGTTCCAGGGCTGGAGCAGACCTAGAGCTTCACATGTGAACTTCTCATGAGGCAATCTGCAGCTCTGCTTGTTATATCCTCGGGGCACCACATACACTAATAAGAGAGAGCAAGAGAAGAACCCGTGTGGAAAGGCTTTGATGTCTTGTGCTGAGACTCCATGTACAATCTGATATGTTAATCATGGCATTAGTCATTAAGAAGTGAGGAAAAAATTATTTCTACTGTAATGCATATATAGCTTCCTTGGAAGTGGTTGCACAATCCAGGCTTTTCTCCTGGCTCACTCAGTCCTATCAGGGCCATGCTGCTGTAATTTGTCTCACTGGGCAGCCTATTTATCCCTCACGGTGGGAAATCAGGACTCTCCCTCCTCTGCTGGCAGAACAGCACTCTGGAAATAAAAAGAGTGTTGTCAAAGCTGCTGGCATCTTAAGTTCAAAGATCCTCCTACTGCAAAAAATTTCACAGGATTTCTCATTGCCAGCATATCCTTGTCTAGTGCACTGCAACTTATCAGGGACCAGGGCAAAGCTTTGAACTTCAGCCTTCCTCTCCCGAGCACAACTCCTGCAGCCTGAACTGAATGAGAGATGACACTGGCTCTGCTTTTCTTCTCTTGTTGCTTTCTAAAAATAATTCTCATGAAAGGTCACGGGTGAATGTCTAGGAAAAAATACTGCCCAGATCTGCAGTGAAATTTTCCCAGCTTCTGGCAGCCAAAGTCTGGCCCTGGTGAGTTCTGGTGTCCCCCCAGCCCTGGACAGCCCTGAGACTTTCTGGTGTACAAGGGTGTCCCTGTACTCCCACTGAGAAGTTTAGTCCTTTTCTTCTCCTCTGGAATCCTTTTAGCCAACATAAGAAACAGGATAATAAGAACTCATGAAGGCATCATATAGGGCCTGAAAATTCACGTGTTCAGATGGCTGTTCCCTAAATATTGAGAAGCATCTTGTATTAATTTCTTGTAGACTGAGCAATACAAGAGAAGTAATACAGAAAATAATCCTGCAGAGGATAAGGGACCAATCACCATATATTGCATACTGAAAAAGAAGTATTTTCATTCTTTTTATCATCCTGAAATTGTATTTTGAAGACTCCAGCTCCAAAGAGAGACTGTCTTCTTGCTCAAGGGAATTTCAAATTAGCAGTCAGTTAAACTCTAAGAGCTGTTTCTCCTGGGAATAAACATTTGTTTTGTTTATCTCCAGCCAGCAGCTAATAGCACAATAATGATCCAATCCCCAGATCCCTTTGGCTGGAAACTGATACCTTAATCTCTGTATTGCAAATCTTATCAGCCTTTGCTCCTGTGCAGTTTGAACATTTCCTTTGTACCCTCCATGCCCCCTGCAATGAAAGACTGTCACAGATTCTGGTTATCTTTATCATGAGTTACCTTTCCCTGACCCCATTCACTGCTTTCTCACAAATATCACCTTTGAACTCTTTTCTCCTGGCCCCTGTATGACTGTTACTGAAGCCCAGTGTTACTGTTAATTTTGCTTAACTTTCTCTGTTGTTCACTATCCCAGTGGAATGGCATTATGTTTGATTCAATGATCAAGACAAACCAGCCCTGCCTTTACCCAGCTGCAATCAACAGAAACATGTAAAGCAAGCACAAAGTGGACACTTCTTCTGAATCTCAAACCACATTGAACTTCCCCATGTCACCAGTTAGATCCAATAGTACCTCAATGAAAGAGAAAGTTAATATTCCTGAGGGTGGCCTTCTGGCATCCCTAGGTGGTACCATTTCTTTAGACTAGCACTCCAGACAGAGTGGGTAAGGATCCAGCATTTTCTAGTCACATTTAGGGAATCCTTAGCAGAACTGAAGCAAAATTAAGCTTCCTGTCAAGCTTACTCATCACCCCATCACATGTATCAAAGCATGGAAGCAATACTGTGAAACAGTGAAAGCTCATACAAAGAAAAAACTCACAATTAAAAAATAATGTATCTATTAGAAAATATCCTCCATTCTTCCCTATATACAGACCTACCTACTTATTTATCCTACACATCTTGCACAGCTTTAACACTACCTTTCTACAGAAAAGTCTCTTACAGAAACCATCCTTCTCTCATCTGTCCTCCTTCTGCACTCTCAGATGCTGCAGGTGTTTGATGCATAGGGGATAAACAACATGGGATAAAATAATAACATAATTTTGCCTTCCTCAAGATACCTCAACAGTTTGTTTTACAGGCACACCACTAATGACCATCTAATTAGAGCTGGCTTGTTAAATAAACAAAGGTTAGGGATTTTTACTTTACCTTATACACTTCTACTTTAAAATATATACTACTGTATCCATGGTCATTCAGAAGCTGTAATGCAAGTATCACCGATTTTAATTAATAACAAGGTTTGTTTTTCTATTTAAGCTTTGTTTACTTCTCAGTAAGTTAAATTTTCCCAGTATCTATCTCAGTAATAAAAGTACAGACAGACATCCTACAGTATGCTATCCTTCCGTTTTCACATGACTCCTAAAAACTGAAGGCCGTTGGAGCCTAATTTTGTCTAAAATAAAGCAGATTGAGAAGAGGCCTCTAATGGAAGCATAAAGCTTCGCAGAGACCATAAATGAGTCACACACCAGACAGTGACATTGCCCAGGAATGCAGATAGCTGCACGATAAAAGGTTGCAGTGCATTCCTCATTGTTTTACCTCAAAAGGAAATGTACTCAGAAATGAGAGTCAAGATCACAGAAACCAGCAACCTAGTGCAAAACTAATGCCAGATTTCTTTAAAATGCAAACCAAACCTCAGCATAACTGGCCAGGTAAGTACCATTTCTAGTTATAAGTTTAACATTTTTGGACCAGATATTTTCTGGTGTTGGAGGAGAAAAAAGTGCAAGGGAAGAACACAATGAGCCTTTTTTTTTTTTCTTTTAGGTGGAAAAGTAGATCTACCACATTTCCTTTAATTGGTTGCACATCAGTTCACCTGAGGAGAAAGAAGCAGCTCTATTGGACCATATAGAGATTACCTATGCTGTTTGACACTTTTTAAATTATTTATTTCTGCCTTTTGGAGAGGAAAAATATCAGTGTGCTGCTAGAAGCCATTTTGGTCCAAAATTCTTTGTAAAATATAGGAATAGTACGAATAGTTTGAGAATTTTAACATTCTCAGCTCTCCCTTTCTTTTCCTCCTTGTTTTTCTCTCCCTTATTTGCCGTTAGTGCTGGTTTGAGCCCAAGAGCCCAGCAAAGCACCCTGCCTGGAAATCAGCACTGAATAGAAGTGAAACTGACTGTCTATTTCAACAGCCCAGCCCGAGAGAATTGCAAAGGATATAGAGCAACTCAGCTAATGGAAAATAAATCAGTCATTTAAAGTTCCTCCTGCTTTAGTGACTGCGAGTGTTACCCATCAGTGACATGGCTGAGGGCATTCTTTTTAACAGCACTATGTCCTTGCAGCTGTGTGCCAGATTCTGAGGTGGTTCTGGGCTGGCTCCTTTGCCACACTCAGTGGCTTTCTGCCATTCACTCCTGTGGAATTACAGTAAACTGGAGGAAAATGCCACCAGCTTCAAGTAGGGAGCAATACAAACAGGCTCACACACTGGAGAAGAGGTTGTAATGAAGACTTGCCTTGCATTTGTATTTTAGGTAGCTCAAGGTGCTTGGCCTCAGTGGGCTTGCTCAGCCCTGTAAAGGGATTAGGCTCCTATTTACGCTGCACACAGTGAGCCTCTGGATATCTGAGGTGGCTCCAAATGAGCTGCCAAGGGTCAGGCTGAGAGGAAGGGGAAAGCAGCCTCTGATGGATGGCCACCAGCTCAGCCTGGCAGCCCCCAGCTCTGCCCCACACTGTGGGGATGCACAGGGAGCCCTCCCTGCAGAGAGCTGGCTTCTCATCTGCATGGCCTGTCTGGGAGAGGACAGCTTAAACAGGGCTGGCCTGGAGTCAGACAGCAGGTGAGTGCAAAAGCCAAGCAGCAGATTTCCTGCCTTATCCACATGCTTTTCCTCTTGTGGACCACACAGAGCCCCGCTGTTAGAGGCATTTTCAGTGAAGTGCTTTGCCCCATCCAAATAAGCCCAGCTTGACACATGTTCAGTGGGGGTGTGGGCAGGGAGAGACTTGGGAGGGAAATGGTGGGCGGTGGAGGAAATGGAAAAAACAGGGCAACACCAGGAGAATTTGAGGGCATAAACATGAAAGTAGAGCCAGTGCCTGCTGGGCAGAGTGCGAGTGGTGGGTCCCTGCGGGGTCACGGGAGCCGCGCTGCGCTGCTGACACGCTCGTCCCGCGGTGAGCAGCACCCGCTGGGACACTGCAGCTTTGATCAGGAGGATGCTGCAGTGGCAGAGGAACAAGGAAACACGGGTCAGATCCTGCTCTGCTGCTCTCCCGTGGGGTACTGCACTGATCTAGCAGTGGCATGTGTCTCACTTCACAGTGACTGAGAAGTTGAAATGTGGTCTACCACATGCATTGCAAAATGCTCACATAGGAATGTTGTGCTGGGCTTGCCTGGGGTAGAGTTAATTTTCTTCACAGTGGCTGGTATGGAGCTGTGTTTTGGATTTTTGCAGAACACAGAGTTGTTAATATAGAGATGTTTTTGTTATTGCTGAGCAGGGCTTACACAGAGCCAAGGCCTTTTCTGCTTTCCATACTGCCACGCTGGCGAGGAGATTGGGGCTGCATGGGAGGTTGGGAGGAGACACAGCCAGGACAGGTGACCCAAACTGACCAAAGGGATATTCCAGACCATATCACATGCTCCTTATATAATATAGGAGGAAGGAAGGAACATTTGGAGTGGTGGTGTTTGTCATCCTGAGTAACTATTACAGAAGATAGGATCCTGCTCTCTTGGAGCTGGCTGAACACGTGCCTGCCCATGGGAAGCAATGAATGAACTCATTGTATTGTTTTGCTTGCGTGTGCTGCTTTTGCTTTCCCTTTTAAACTTTCTTTTTCTCAACCCAACAGTTTTCTACCTTTTACCCTTCTGATTCTCTCCCCGATCCCACTGGCTGGGGTTGAACCATGAAAAAAACAAAGAGGCAGAGCAGAGCAGAGAAGGGGAGTCAGTGGCCTCGACTCCCCTTCATCTGCTGGTCAAGGCCAGGATGGAGCTCTGTATCAGTGAGGGCTGGTGCAGGAGTATGGAAAGAGGTGTATTAAAATGCTTCAGTCCAGTTGCACTGTTGAATTTGAGCTTTGCTTCAGACTAGTGCAGACTCTTAGTGAACTCAGCTGCACACATGCTCCTGATCAAGCAGACAGGGAAAGCAGAGGTCTCTGAAAGTCCACTGTGACTCAGTTACAGCAAGGGATGTGGCTGAGCCATGGTAGTCCAGTGGGCTCTCCTGCCTCAGTGCCTATGGGCTCCATAAGGGCTCAGTGCAGGGAGGGGGGAAGCACAAAAAAAGCCAGTTTCTCTGCTGATAGACCTGCAAAAAGTTCCAGCACAGAGCAAGGAAGTGAGGTGCAGAGTAATATCTTTGTTTTAAGAAGAGTGAATGAATTAATAGTTCTCTTTCCCAAAGCAGGGGGATTTCTCCCTATGCTCATTTGAGTCTGTATCTGCATTGCAAGAAAGACAGCAGAAAGTTCTCATGTGCTACCAACAAGACCTGCCTGTTTCTGCAGTGCTATGTCTTCGGAATAAAACCCTCCTGAGAGATGATTTATCAGCAGGAGTTTTACATTCCTTGCTTGGGCACTTGAGCATACAATAAACCATGCCTCTGACTCCTTGAATGAGGGGGACATGGGAGGTCAGATGGCAACTGGAGGTCCTGGACTACATTCCTTCCCCATTTCTGAGACAGTGCAGCTGCTCTGACTGGCCTGCCTTGACACTGGCTATATCGTGCAATTCTATCCCAGCTCTGTGTTTCTATTCCTGGCATTTGTTGTTGGATTTTTTTTTCCCTGTCAGAACTTAGAAACAAAAGTTATGTGCCCATCACTCTGCAGAATCTAACTTTAGATGTGAGTTTCTGGAGCATCTTCCCCAAACGTGTAGCCCTGCCTTATTGACATAACCCCCACTAACTCAGTCAAGCAATTTAGCTATAAATTACAAATTTCTGCAAGCTTCCAACACTGCATCTGCTGGATCAATGTCCTGTGGGAGAAGAATGTCAATAGAGAGCATTAAGGTTTGATTTGTAAACACAGCTTTAAGGTTGGTTGAAATATGGGCTTTGGCTGGAATTCCCGAATCTTTCCACCATAACTTGACCAACAAGCTCAGACTTTAGTTCAAGCACTGAACATTTTTGGGGAAGACTGCTCCTCTCTGAAAATGTGGTACTCTTGCCTTCTTGTTTAAGCGTGACTTTTCCTGTATTTCATATGCCACAATATAATCCCTCTCCTTGGGAGAAAGGGGGCAATAAAGTTGGACAGAAACAGATTTCATTTGGATGGGAACTTGAGCCTGAGGTGGCTATTTGATCTGGACATTTTCCTCCACAGTTCTTCTTGGTTTGTGATATACTCAAGTATTTTCTCTAGGGAAAGAAAAGTGATGCATTATGGATTGCATATTCTAATTAAGAAACATAGCTCAGAGACACAAACGGATCACCAAATAACTGATAAATTTAATTGTATAAGACAGTAATAATTTCCAAGTAACCAAATTATCTGGGGCTTTGGATACTTAGCTGTTCAAGAACATTTCAAAAATTTTCACATTAAATAGAAGACTTTCCATATAATTACATGGAAATATAAGACTAATTTCCATCAGAGTTCTAGCCAAAGAAACGGAAAAGAAATGAAAAAAATAAGAAAAAAAAATGGTGGCAACCTTAGTAGTCTCCTTAGATGGTAAATCAAGAAATATCTCACTTCTACACAGGTAAATTGGAAGCATTCTGTGAGAGACTATTGAAATACTAATGTTAGGGATACAATAATACTGTTGCCTCCCTCAAAACAGAATCGGGCATGAGCAGTGGATAAAAGGGATTATTACACTATAGTTACAAATACAGCCTGTGTCACAGATAGCTGCCTGTAGCAGAGAAATGAATTGATACACTGAAATATGGTAACACAGGTCTGAAATGGAATTAGCTCATTCCCCTTGATGGAGTAATCAAAAAGGTATCTTTCCTTTATAGAAGGGAAAATGAAGCAGAATTAGTCACAGAACATATTCCATTTCTGCTCTGGGATGGTGCCAGGTCAGACTGGGGCCCTCTGGTGCATTTGTTCATTCTCTTACACCCTGGCCCAGGGCAGGGTGCTGATGGTGTGTCAGACACGCTGCACTGAGCAAAGTGTGATGGCTGCAGAGTTTATAGGTGGCGAGTGAATTGCAGGCAAGGTGAAAGCAAATAGGTTTAGAGCACTGGGTAACAAATCCTTCCAAGAGTTAGTAAAGGATTTGGTTTTAATCAGCTAAAAGTTAAGTATGACTGAAATTATTTGTGTTTTTAACTAGAACAACAATTTGGGATTAAAACAAGCACTCTAAAAATTTCTTTAACTCTTAATAGAAATTATCTTTGCTAATGTTTCTTTGTGGCAGCTACAACTGCTGAGACTTTGAGTATTGAGCTGACAGAAAGAAAACCTCTGAGGGAAATTTATTAGGATCAGGCTGTAAACAGAAGCAAGACAGGCTAATTTTTTCCTTTCTCAAGCAGCGAAACACCAAACTGTGGTTCTCTGGCAGAGTGAATGGAAAGTAGTGGAAATGGAAAGCACATTGGAGCTGCCGTTTAAACTCGGTGTTCAGGGGCTGTTTTGGTATTTCAATATATGCTTAAAACTGACAACATCCCCTGAAAGATCAAAACTACCATTGTGTTCAATCCCAGGTGCAGTTCAGCCACTGGGACTCTGCAAAACACAGATGTGTTTCACTGAAGCAAAGTCAATGTGACTTAAGTGCTTTGCTGAACTGGAGCCATAACTGGACTCAAGTCAGAGACCCATCAACCTCACATCCTGGAGCACTCCCACAGCTCACAGAAACCCCCTTTCCCAGGGTAACACTACCTGTCCTGGCAAAGAGGTGTGTGAGTCCTGTAGGGACCTTGAATAAAGGTGTTTCCAGGGAGGATCTGTCTCCCCGTTTGTGCTGATCATGCACAAAGCTGCTCTTACATAGCTCACATTCTCTTGTTTCTTTGTGATCTTTATAACTTGTGAATAAATTATTTGTTTTATGGAGCTGTAGCATATGGCAACAAAGAATCACTCTGTTATGAGGAACTCCCAGGTGACAGAAAGAAAATGAATAACTAATTTCTTCTTGCTGTGAATGCCCAAGTACTCTGATATTAGGTCCTAGGTCTCATATGAGGGCATTTCACTCCAAAGACAAAAGTGGGGAAAGAGCTGTCAGACCAGGCATAAAATATGAGGCAAAGGACTGGCTGAGTGCAGTCACCTGAGGGGTCATTTCTATTGTTCTTCCGTGCAATAAGAAGGACCACACTATTTCAATTACAAAAATGGAGATGGAATAAATCACGTAAGCAGCTGAGTATCTATCTCCAGATTATTTTATCCTATTGTGCTACAAATAGAAGACACCAATTATGAAGTTCACCACCAGTTGTGGACAGCAGTTTGTAATGTTGTTCTAGTTTTGCTCCCTGTAGAGGGAAAATCAAACTAGGACATGAAGTGTGAAATCTCATGCATCTTGAAATCTACCTTTTATTTGGGCTAATCTTTTACTAGGTCTGAACAAAAGGTTTTTGTCTTTCCAATATATTTGCTAAGGGTCCATTCTGCATATAAACCAATCTCACATTTAACCATTAAGTAATGGAACAGATTTCATTAGCTGCACCTTACCAGTGTTTTGATGTCAGGTTGTTCCTAAGTTGCTGATGCAGCTGTTGGGTGGATAACAGTCATAAAAGATTGTAGAAAATGTTCCTGAGGATATATGACTTGCTGGTTATTTTTTAAAAAGCTATTGATGTACATGAGCACTTAGTGCCAAAACTTAGTGGCATTTAGTGCTAAAAATATGGCACATTAGTACCAAAGTGTTCCCCAAGCCTGAACAATTACAATCAAACAGAGAGGCACAGGGGAGTCATTGTATGTGGGAAAATCCAGCTGAAATCTTGTATGAAAAGGTTTGATTTTTGGTTTAAACTCCTTACTTGTAAGTCTTGTCGTGCTGCCCCAAGAGTGCCATGAAGGACAGATCATGGTGACTGTCTTTATAATGCCAAATGGCTCATAAAGTGCCGACATGTGATGGAAAAATTCCGAATGAGGGATTGCTTTCCTCCCGCCTTAATACTTTAATACATGGAACATGAGTATGAAAATAGGATCTTGTGTTCAAGAGCTGCTCACTCCCTCACCCTCAGCTCTGATGCTTTCCCCAGACACTCGGAGGCAGAGCAGGAGCTGATGACTCCTCACTTTTGGGCAATTAGACTGTAAGGGGGAAAAAGCCCAGGATTTCCCTTGTTGAGGGTCCCTCCTCAGAGGCACCCAGCTCCAGCTGTTGTTCCATTGTTGCACCATGGTTAAATTATCTCAAGGACCCAGATATCTGAGGCTGAGGCTCACTGGAGCCACCTGCTGCAAAGGAGCTTTGATTGTGTCTCTGGTGAGCTGAGGTGTCTTTCAGACCTTCTAAGCCTAACTTCCAGCTGAAGCTTGGTATGAAACAGGATACAAAAATGGCAGTGTTTGGATAGAAAGTTTTTCTAGAGCTTTGCATAAAATTCAGGTTTATACATGGAAGGTCATTTTTCATGAAGCTGTTCTTGGTGCTTTGTGATTTAAATTACCATCCTGCTCAGGGGCTCTTAGCAGGGAAAAATGATGAACGGGCAGAGTGGCAATGGTAGAAGTATTGTAACCATAACAGTGCAAGAACATGCTGTTATCAACCTCTGCTTCAGTCTCTTCAGACATAAAATGGGGCTCATGTGCCTGCAAGAGCATTTGTTGGTTTGTTTTTTTTTTCCAGCAGGCTAATACCTGTGCTTACAACCCTTGCCCTGGCTATTTGACATTCTCACCACAGTGTGCAGAGAGAAAGTGCTGCCTGCGTTCAGTATTAGGCAGAGAGATTTAATGGTCTCAAAGGTTGTACCTGTGCTCCCATGGCCAACTTCACTACACTTTCTGTATTTCAGTGGTTTCCCAGCTCTTTCTGCTCTCTTTCCTTCTGCCTTAGCCACATAAACCTCTGACCCCAGAGATCAGAAGCACATTGCAAAGGTCTCCAGTGCTCAGATCCAATTGCTGCTGTCACAAACATTCAGGTTCTTGCCATCCAATACACAGATCAGAAGAGAATAGCTTCAAAGGAGATTTTAGTCAAATCCAAAACTGACAGGTGATTTTTCTGTAGTCTCAGTGCTATGCATTCCTCTCTAAAAATGAATTTTAAAATTGCATTTGTGGTGGTCTGGGTTCAAGAAGGGACAGGACAAAACCATGGGAAGAAAAAATGTACTGGTTTTCTGTTATTAGTTCCATCCTCTCTGCCTGGGGGAGGCCCTCGGACACAGAGCACTGGAAGGATATTCTGTAGGAGCAGCACAAGGTCATTGTTTTGGTCTTGCACGGCTCATTAGGAATCTCCTCACTTTTGGACACTGTATAATACAGGATACAGAGCTGGGATGTCCACGGTGCCTATTCCTCCACTTCTGTGTAAGGAGGAAAAAGTAACTTGCAACATCGGTAGGGTAGAAGTTATTGTGGTAGGAGGAAAAAAAAAGAAAATGGGGAAGATGAACCGCATCATAGATTTTCTAAAGAGATTGAAACCTGGAAAGATTTTATCAATGGAATAGAGCACAAAAACTTGAGGAAATACTAAAAGAAAAAGAAAAGAAAAGAATCAGCAAAAATAGAAAAATGTAGGCCTGTGAAAGATTGCCATGATCATTTCTAGTGAAACTATTAGAATAGGGTTTGTACAGATGCTGAATAATCTCATGCTGGTTGCTCTGAGATATCTGAAGATTGAATTCTGTCAGATCAATATAAGAAATGTGCTTTCAATACAATACCAGCACTTACTGTAATAGGCAGCAAAATGCTGCATCCACATCTAGCTCTGTATTGTCATTTCAGATTTGAGTTTAAGTATCTAAGACATTGTATGATGTACCACAGGACAGGGAGACAGCATACTCTGCAGCAGAGAGTATTTTCTCTCTTACACATAATGCAGCCTACTCCCCCCTTTGCGTTTTATTTGCATGTAAGTCTAAAAACCAAAGAAAACAGAAATTTTAAGGCCCTATTTTCCCTGTCTGACATGTAGTGGTTTTCAAAAACCCTGAACTGAACTCCTGTAACCCAGCAATGCCAGAAACAGGCACTGCAAGCCAGGTAAAAGGGATTCCCTGCCTGCCCTGTGCATTTGTTCTGACAGAAATGGATGGCTCCTCTCTTCAAACCTGGAATGATAGAAATACTGTCAAAAGAAGAACCGAATTAATTTTAAGCTTCAACATTTACAAAGTTATTTTCAAGACAAAAAGTGAATAGGCTTCATGTGTTGGAAGACTTACTGTCACTCTGTGTCAAGTTTAAAAGTCCACGTCACGTCTCTATCAGGTGCCTTTCTTTAAAAAGTTGCTCCATTCTAAGATCTACCTTATTCTTAACAGTTCACAAACACTGAGAAGCCCTTATAAGACAGGTTCTACTCTGAAAAATAAAACCAGAATGTCAGCAGTTCTTATTATTATAGCTCTAGGGAACTAAATTGGAATTTTTTAAGGTAAAGGCATCAGACCATTAAAGCGTATCTGTTTATGGTTATAGAAAATGGAATAGAAGATCTTTAGCATATACTGTATTCATAGTGTCATCAAAATGTTCATTTCAGGTCCGGAAGGTTTATTAAGTTGCCTTTATGAGTTGAGGGTGGAGGCACAGGTTTCAGAAACAAGGTCATTCCAGAAGCCAGACTGCCATGTGAGGCAATGGACACTCTCCAAACCCAGCTTTTAATGTGATATTTAACAGCATTTAATGTTTCTCTTGTCACATATCCGTGACTCAGAGAGATGTCTTTTTTCATGGATATAAATTCACACTACTCCCAAATACAGTTAGCACTTTTCAGCAAAGCTCTGCCTTACTCAACAGGGAGCTCATTTATCTTCCTATTCAAAAGAAGGGGATCTCACTTTTCCTTTTTTTTTTTGTCTTTTGTTTCAGCCTTCATATTCTGTATTGGAGACCAGGGAATTATTAGGTCAGGAAATGGAGTCAGAGCTACAGATTAATCAATCATGCTTCGTGTCCTCGTATTGCAACACAGAGAGTGATGTCACTGGGGATTGATGAATGCCACATCTGCATGTACAACCCACAGGCAGTGCTGGGAACTCATTCTGCAGCTATTTTGTGGTTACCTTCAACTCTGATTGATACCATCTCCTCACTGCTTCCTTCTGCAGTCTCCAGTGCTCTGTGAAGCAAGGGAACTTATTCCTGAAGCTGCAGTCTCACTAAGAGATGAGGGTTTTGGCTTTCTCTTGCAAACTCCTGTGAAGCTGGGCTCAAGAGAAAAAAAAAGTTGACATTTAAGATCTCAGTTTTGCCCAAATTCAGTAATATTTGCTGAGAAAGTTTTGATTTGACACATTTCTCCTTCACTCAGGGTACCCAAGAGCTTGTCAGGGTCCACATACCACAGGAGGTGATTAATGCTCTGCTTGCTTTGTCTGAAGAGTGAATGCTTGCTCATCCAATATGAGCAAATCAAGAACAAAGGACCACACGCATGAAACCACCAGACATACAGCTAGACAAGAGTTCTCTGCAAAAAAAATACCACATTCAGATGAGGTATGGGAGGAAAAAAGCAAGATGTAAACCCAGCTTTCCTAAAATAACATGCAATCTGAAATTATGTCAAAAATTAAAAGTAAATTAAACAGCTCGTGAAAAAAAGTAAATCTGACTAATAATTGTAATTTTCCCTTAACATGATGAAATTTTCCATCACTTCAGGTGAGAAAAGGTCAAATGCTGAAAAAATCTTTCTTAATTTTGTAAAAGTCCTATTCATTTCTGCTGATGAGTGCTATAAGTGTTGACCTGAGCACAAAGATGCTGAGAACAGTTAGGCCACGATCCTCTTTTACCCAAGTCATGCAGACTTCCAGGAGAAAGCTTGGTACCATTGCACTCCAAACAGGAGACCTTCATCTAGCCACTGAACACGTGCATTAAAATATTAATTTTAAAATTGTGTTTAAAAATGTAAAATGAAACCATCCTCACTGCATGGTGGATTCAATTGTGTCCATGTGGTGAGGCTCAGGGTGCAAGTCAGTTCATGTCATCATGAAGATAATTAGATATTAGAGGGCCACAGCACACAACACTTTCCGTGGCACCACAAGGAAATTAGGCAGGCCCTGAGCTCACAGGAAAATTAATCCAGCAAGCAGCACATTTATTACATGTATCCAATGGGCTCTCAGGGAAAATGGCAATCAGGAGCGTGTTCAGATGAATTAATGAGAAGGGCACCAAACGTCTAAAGTCCAAATATTTACACCTCACCAGCATGATGTCTTTTGGGATCCAGAGTAGCTTTGGATATGATGCCCAGCTCTACAGAAAAATTACTAGACATACTTTGAAGGATGAGGAGAGAGGAATCACCTCAGGGAATTGAGCACTGTGACAGGTCTGTGGTTCAGAGCTTACTGAATTTTACGAGAGACAACTAATTTTAATTACTGCTCTCCCAAACTAATTTCAAACATTTCTCCAAAATACACAGGCTGCTACAGAGGCTCATGTGCATAATGAACATCTGTAGTAAAACTGCTTTATTATGGGTTGTTTGATGCTGTTTATTGCATACCCATTGGTTTTTGGAATGGCGTTAGTGAGCAGCATTTTGAAGATGGATGCTAAATTTTGCTGTGGCAAATTAGTGTCAACCAAGAACATATTAGCAAATAAAGGAGTGCATCTGCTCTGAACAATGGTTTTTCTTTGCATCATGATGATGACTGAAAGGCTGTAATAAAGAAATGATACATATACTCTATCTCCCAAACTACATTAAAAAGCTGTTGCAGGCAATCAGCAGTGCAGCAGGGTAGACAACTGCGTTGCATGCGAGCAGTGGAGGAGCTGATGCAGTTTGCCTTGGTTTATAAGGAGAACACCATCCTCAGCACCAAAATGCAGCACAGTGCAAAGTGTTTGCTGTCTCCCCTGCCAGCAGCCTTTGTTGCAACTATCTCTTATCTGTCCTTATTTCCTGGATATCTCTTTGTCTGGTGTCTCCCTTTCCTCCCCTTCAGATTACTATCAGTTCCAGGCCAGGGCATGTAAACTCCCTTGATGATCATTACAGTAAAACTTCAAGAAAAGTCCTTCTGAGATATGAAGAGCAACATATGGGGACAGTTTGCTTTATGTCTCATTTTTCATACTAATGTGGTCATTTTATAGGACTGCATCTCATCTCCTGTCTGACTAATGCCTGAGCCCTGTCTCATTTAAATGAGAGGTTCCTCAGGTTCACTAAAGCACAGGAGGTTTGAAACTTTGTCATGCAGCCCATGCGGCAGAGAGTATTTGCTTAACATTGCTCAGCAGTGAATAACTCCTCTCTTCAATATCCTGAATTTTGCCCTCTCATAGGCAGTTCAGTCAGAACAGAAGTGCTGTGGTATGAACTTGAATTTATTTTTCCTTAGACAGAAGGAAATTGTGGTTCAGATCACTCATGTGGTTTAGGTTTCCCTCGAGCAACTCTAATGCGTGATGCTCACAGTCACTTGGCAGACTCCTTGCGGGTGTCAAAAATGTTCTTGGCTTGAACCAAATGTCTGAGCAAGTACATTTCCTTGAGGGCAGTGCTAGACACAGTAAAAATGTCCTCCAGAGCAACTATTTAAGAGAGATAAACTTTTTAAATGGGGGCTTTGCAATGAAATTTCTGTTTCTAATTACTGGAGCAGAGGGAATCATGAGGGATGAGGATGGAAGGAGAGGAAACATCCATTAGGAATTTCAGAAACAAAGTGTTCTTTTGTCTTTAGAATTCTCACTTTAAATTACTTTAAATTTTGAAATGTAGGTTTATTTTTAGGGGAAAAAACTTACAAAAGGATAAGCTACACATTCAAGTGAAATATCTCAAAACCATTCATGTGAAATATTTCAACGATTCACATTTGTATTTGGGGACATGATTTCAGATTAACCACATTTGCAAGATTTCAACTTTGTCTTTCCTTGAGTCTGGAGATATTTTGTGGTTGGTTTTGTTTTGCTGTTTTGATTTGTTTGGTTGGTTTAATTTTAAATTTTGTTGGAAAAGGAAACTGGGTTTGTGCCCAAATACATATCCAAAAACCAGTTCATATTAGAAATATTTTCATATCCATAGAAAGTGCAGTTTTGTTAGCAAAGCTTGTCCAGAGAATGAATGCTGGGGCTATTACAAATGTAAGTAACGAAGTTCAGAGAGTCAATGTATTGTGAATCCTCTCCTCTTATAAAGTTTGCAGTAGCACTCCAGGAGCTCTCATGCTAAGGGATTAGAGATTGGAATTTTTATGTCCTGCCTGGCAGCTCTGATCACGAGGATAAAGTCTTTGTGGACAGCTGGTGCCTGGCTGGTTCAGCTGGAGCGCTCGGGACCAGGGAAGCTCCTGCCCAGGGCTGTGTCCTGCCACCTCAATCACCATGACAGGACTGACTGGTTTCCAGGGGAAGTGATACACCCTCAGATTCAGGCTCTGATTCTTGATGACATTTCAGTGCTCTTAGCAAAACTTAAGTGGGATTTAGCTGCCAAAAAGGACAGTTCCCAAAATTCCTGCCTAGACCCCACTGCCTACAGAAAGTTATTCTTCCTTAACTTCCCAGTGCCTGCTCCAAAGACCTTTTATTGGGGAAATACACGCACATCACTGGAGCAGAGACAAGGTCCACCCTCCCAGCTGCACACTCTCTAATCTCACTTTGCTCCCTCTGGCTTCCCCCCTCACTCCATAGCTTCATACCGTACAGCTGCCACAGGTGACTGTCAGCAGGGTGCAGGAAAGCTGCTGCCCCACCTTCTCTCCTTCACAGCTTTACTCTAAAAGGCTTGAACTTTGTCATAACTACCTGGAGTGTGGTGTTTTGGGCACCTCATCAGGACAGGAGAAGCACATTTGAATCCCATATTCAAAAAAGTTCTGAAAAAGGCAAAGATCCCATGTGGCCTAAGACAGAAAATGTGTGTCTCACTTTTTGGCAAATTCTGGAGCAGCAGGCATTAAATAAAATGTTAAATATCCCCTCCTCTTTCTGTGACAGTGCTGTAAAGGAAGAGTAATCTGTTCACCCAAAAAAACCAACCTGGCACCTAAAGGGACTGGGTTATGCATCCCAGCTTTACGTAGATACTGAATTAATGCCTAGGTATAGACATCCAAATCCTGAAGAAACAGTGGATTTCAGACATTTTTCACTGGTTAGTAGGGACTTATGGAACTTCATGATAGCAAGGAGAAGGTCAGTAGGGAAAATTACATTAACCGGATGAAATTAGCACATATGCAAATGTGATGGAGGTCCTCTGTCACACATGGAATACACCATGACACTGACACAGACTGCTGTAGCTGACAAGAGTTTGTATGAAGTTAAAGTGCATTAAGATAAATTTATCAATTTGGAGGTACTGAGCAAAGAGGTGGCACCACTGATGTGCTGGAAGCTGTGGACTGGATGATTGCATCAGGAACACGCCAGTGTATACTGCCTCATTCTTCTTCTCTAAGCATCTGATAGAGTACACTGATGGAAACAGGGGATAGGAGGAGCTTTGATTTGCTGATTTTCCAGCTTGCCTGCCCTTCTGAGTCTTATCTTAAAATGCCACTTCCTTGAATTTAAAACAGAAGACATCATCTTTTCCCACAGACTTCACCTTTCTTGAGCACTGCTGGCTGTGCGTAACAAGGACATCAACTCTTGGACTCAGGAACATAAAAATTTGGTGTGTGCTGTGATGCAGACTTCACTGTCTGAGCAGAACGTGACTTAGACCATTGAGTTTTACTCATTCCTTTGAATCTGAATTAGCTCATAAAATTACTTGTTCAAGACCTGCTGGTGATTTTAATGACAAAAATCACTGACAATCCTAAATGCCACTAGTCAATGTCTGTTTTACATACTCAGCTATAAATTGCAACAGGAATAATTCCTTTTTCTCATGCTTCATGTTTCTCATTTTAAAAATGAAAGCTTCTTAGAGTCTTTGTGTTCCTGTATGTGTGAATCTGGAATTATGTTCAATACAAGCATGAATAATACAAATTGTATCTACCACATGGAAGCAGACAGTCAGCTGCTGATTTTTCGTGGTGTGCTGAGTGGTCCCTGATGTGGGATAAGCTTCTCATTTTCCCTCAAAAGATCTTCTCTTGTGAGAGCCCAGCATATATTTTTTCATTCCCCTCGTTCTTTTTTAACTTAGGAGAGCTTGAGAGCCAAGATATCATATTTTCTTTAGCTGAGTGAAGCTGACACATCGCTAGGGAAGGGTTAAAGAAAAACAAACCCGTCTCAAGATGTTCCTGGAAAACTCAAGCAGATAAACACATGGGAAGCTCAGACAGCCAGCTTTCTGTTAAGTATGTGAGAGAAATTTCCCATCTTTAGGTAAGGAAGACAGAGGCACTGTTAAATTATGTTTCCCGTGAGTGTTACTAAGGCATACTTACACATATTATATGAGGTAGAAAATTAGTACTTTGAATTGTTATGGTTACATTTGCAGTAAAGTGTAAGTGTTTGCAGTTTTTCAGAAGTTTTCCTATGGTTCATCATGCAGTTCACCCACTGAGAAGAAAATTTACTTGCTGTAAAATAGCAGAACAGATCAACAGCTACAAGGGAACAATTGCAACAGAGTCCTGTTTCTGGAAGAGATGATTATTCTAGAGATGAAAAGACTAAAATGACAGCTCCAGGCTTCTCATTTATCCACAGCTCACCTTTGGAAAGGTTTAGGCCTGATCCTCAGTGCACACTCAGCAGCATATTGGAGGACTTGAACATACTGGCATCATTCTCTGACCCTGGGGGTGTGAGCCTAGTCATGAATCAAGGCTCAGTGTTGCAGCACAGCTTAAATAAGTTTAGGATTTCTCTGATAGTGACAGGTGTCTCTAGCATTGTTAGGAAAGTTGTGATTCCCAGGTCTCAGAATTTTTTAGATACCTATGTGTGTAACTATATATATACTTAAATATCTTATTTATGTGTGTATCTATATTTATACATTTACATGCATATGTATATAGGCTATATACTTAATTTAGGTAGCCCCAGTACTGTGAGAAGTGGGAAGAAGGCTCTGGCAGCCCTGGGCAGTGGTGATATGAATTGCTCCCCTTTCTCTCAAAAGTAGATAATGGAGGCACCTTCCATAGACAGGCTGAGCACAGCCCGATAGCAATTGCAAGGGATTTTGAATCGGATAATCAACTCTCATGCATGCAATAAATTACATGCTTTTCCTGTATCTACAGAGAACACATGTCAGGAAGGAAAAAAAAAAGAAAATAAATTAAATCAAAATCTCTTACTGAGGGAAAGTGTTTCCGATTTCTTAGTCCACATGGCAGAGACTGCTAACCCCATCCTCACCCTGAGATTCATGTGACCAAGGACTAATTCAGGGGAACTAAACATCTCCTGAGGGTTTGGCACTTTGCTGTCACTGAACAAGACACAGCATCACAAACTCATTTCAATCCCTGCTCTCTTTCAGGCCAAGGAAGGAAAGAAAGCAGAGAAGCTGCCTGGTACCTCTGCTGCACCAGCAGTGGCATTCAGTCCCTTTCCTGAGTGCTGATCAATCATAAATGCTGCTATCATTGCACCATAAACTAGGACAAAGCACCTGAATGGTAAATTAAAGTGTCTAAGGCCACACTGAAGTCTGGATCACAACAGAGCACTTAATTTCTGTGACTCTAAATTCTCCTGATCATTTCTTCCCCTAATTGCAGTCCTAAGCAAAACCATTTGAATATCTTGGGCTGTCAGGTCATGTAAATCAGTGTGCACATGTCCATGAGAATAAACTGCCATCAAACTCCCACTTTATTTTCAGTGCCCCCACTGTGTGGATGGAGTTCGATGTCACCATATAGCAGTATATAAAAATATTCCATGGCAAAAAAAAGACAAAGCAAGAGCTTTTACCTTTAAATTCTGAGGTCAGTCTGACAGAAAGCAGAGATCCAACTGTCAGCTCAATCAATCTTTAACCTTGTTGGCTTTACTAGCAGTGGTTTTGTCCCTGATGAACATGCTGACCACCCATTTCAGCCAAGCATTCAGAAAATGATTCTTCCCTTTCTTTTGCAATATCCTCTGCAAAGTTACATGCAATCTCTTCAAAGGGAAATTTCTTTTCAGTGGTCAGAATGGGAACTGATTTCTTAAAATGAGTAAGTGCTTTTGTGTGGTAAGTCTCTGTCAAGATTTACTGGTCATTTGCTCTTTGAAGATGCTCTACATATCCAGTGGCAGGACTAGCTGAGAAATATCAAGTAAACATACAGAGAAAAAATCACCAAAAAAACCATTTCATTTTTGTCAGTGACTCATAAGGGTTTTTGGCTTTTAATTCGTAGGTGTAGGGCAAATGTGGAAATGTTGAATTTGTCTGATTTCTATTAAACACTTACTCTTTACTGAATGTCATAAGAAGCCATGTATCCCACATCAAACGCTGAAAACATTCAGAACAGGATACTCTATGGAGTAAAGTAAAATAAAGAAGAGCAAGGTGAGAAGTCAGTACCTTATTTCCACAATCAAAAAAAAAAAAATAAAAATCTGGAAATGTGTGAGAAAACGCATTAAGGAGATAACAATGCCTGGGAGCAGGGAGGCGGTCTGAGGATAAGAGGAGGGGTACTGAGCTCCACTGCTGCTAAGTATTCAGCAGAAAATGGCCCGAGATTGAACATGTGCTTTTATGGCAGTGGGAAGAGAGCAAATCCATCACAGGAGATGGAACAGAGATGAGGGGAACTGATTTAGCAGTTTTGCCTTCTTGGCTTCCTTCTTTCTGAACAAGCTACTTGTTCACCTCCAAACTCATCACCTACCACCACAAATGGTCACCTCATTAGGGCTTCTGCAATAAACACTGATGCTTTAAATTTAATCAGAACTTTTACATACAGCATGCTGAGGCTGCACCATTAGTTAAAAACAAAGGTCACCCTTTTCTCTTTGTTGTCTGCTAATATGATTTTGAATATTACTGCTTTGCAGCTATTACTGTTTACACTGGGTGATTGGCTAGACTCATTAAAGTGAATGAATGCCAGGAGATGACATCATTTACATTTAATTGTCTTGTTTCTCAACGAAGTCTATACAGTTGTTTTAATAAAGGGCAGGGGAAGATAAAGGCTACATTTGCATTATCTAAGCAGCTTTTGACAAGGGTCTAGGATGCTGTTGACATTTATTGTTTACAAATGAGATAATCGAATAATTTTTTGTTTTGCAATTGTTGCTCTTTTTTTCAGTAAGTTATAGTTTTTAATTACTGTTATTACTCCTGAATGTTAATGAACAGCTACTCAATTTCAACTTACTAACAGACTCTTTCCAGGATTCAAAACAACTGACAAATGTTCAGCTTGCTCAAATTCCACTTGCTTGCTCAAATTCCTATTGCACCAACTTTAACTAGAACAAGAGTTAAACATAGCCATAAGCTGCAGACTTTTGTGAATTGGGGCACGCCAGCTTCAGAAATCATATGGTAAATATTTTCTGGGAGAGTTGTCCATTTTCCTGTCTCAGATTTCCAGACAATGCAAATAAAATATGCAATATATTGCCAATTTTTCACCTTTTTTTTGTAGTCTCATGTTTGTTAAAATACAAATTGTATGATGGGCTGGTATGTGCAGATGTCATCATGCTTTCTCTTGTGACCTCACACTAGAACTATGCCAGCTCTCGGCTGCCAAATCTCCTGCTCCAAAGCTTCGCCATCATGTCTCAGTCATAGTTCATTTTTTCCCTCATTTTCTATCCCCAAAGTCCCTTGGGACTGCAGCTGTGCTAACTGCTTTTTGCATTTATGCATTGAGCCCAAAATACTAACTTTATCCACAACTAAGCCAAGCATGCCATTGCCATCATGGAGCCTATTCCATGCTTGATTTATAATTCTGTCTTCAAGGAGTTGTTCTTTGGTCAAAGATACCTCAGCTTTTGCCCTGTCCACAGTGAGAAGGGAAGTGCATGGCCTTCTCCAGAGCAGGTCTGCAGAGTGTTTTGGTTTTTGGCCCACTGTGTGTCCAAGTATCTGTCACGTATCCACTCAGATGCTGCTGTTTGGTGAAGAAAGCTGGTATTAGATGTACACAAAAGAAATTTAAAAAAATTGAAAATTTCTAAACTATTCAGACAGTGACGCTGATGGCAGGCTCTGGTTTTGTGTGATGTCTAAGATGCAAATATATAAAGGATGGAGGCTGCCTATTTAACCTTAACCTTTCAGGAGTCAGGATTTGGCTGCTGGACCTCAGTTCAGGAGTGGTTCCTGTGAGGTGATGGCAACCCCTCCTTCTCATCATCAGTGGTAATGAGCTGGAGTCCAGAAGCCAGTCTGACCTGTCACAAATATCTTGGACTTAGGCATCCTAAGAGATGTCTGAGTCCTCCTTAGGTTTCCACAGTGGGGGGGTTGAGTAACACCAGTAAATTCTTTGCACCCTTTCCAAACTTCTCAAGTACTTTCTTTCAAATTCTGATATAAAGGAGGAAGAGCTTTCTTTCATCCTAAATAANGAAAATTTCTAAACTATTCAGACAAGAAAAGAAAAGGAGTGTAAATTTAAGTCTTATCCAGTCTCTGCAAGGGACCAGTCCACAATCATTTTGTGCACCAGTCCACAATCATTTTGTGCGCTTCAGTCTGTTCTGCTGAGAAGCCCAAGGCTATAATGGAATAACCTGCTGGTTACATCCATACCTGTATTTAATGTAGGTTAGAAGCATTGCTTATACCAAGTGTACTGATGCCAATTTCTATTCAACTGCCAATAAGCATTTTGGACTTAATTTTCTGCTCCAGCTTTACACTGGTGTAGATTCAGTGGAATTACAGAGATTTACAGTTCATATGAGACAACAAAAATCAATTATTTCATTTGTAAGAGGAACTCAATTCAATTATATATGTTGCATATTTTTATAATTTTTTCCCTGTTAAAGAACAAATAAAACACCCCTAACAAAAAGTATTGTGTTGTTTGTAACTGGTGAGTTAAACCAATTACCAGATTACCAAAGAGCTACTCCCAGTGGGCCTCTATATTTGGGATAATCTTAAAATAGCCCACCATTTCTTAGCGGGTATTATGAAACAGTAGCAAGAAAAATAAGCAGAGCACTGCTTCACTTTTGTCTAATTACTCTGGCAGATGAAGGTGTAAAGTGATTAGCCAGTAACATATGGGCTTGGGCTTGGAGAAGTTCCCAGCGAGATTCCTTTTTATTCCAGGCATATTTTATCATTTAATTTAAGGGCACTAATCCATGGGTGAGCCTCTGCCTGCCACTCTGTCTCTTGCTTTCTCACACTTATCAAACGTATTCCTCATCTCAGTCGTGCCTTCTTCTGCTTCCTTGCTGTGCAAACGACCCCCTGGCCTGGTGCTGATGACACTTATGGGTCAGGAGTTGCATTGAGATGTGGAGCCTGATCTTCACATGGCAGCCATAAAACTGAGAATTTATTGTTTGGGTACAATAAGGGAGTTTAACCATGCTGATGGTATCTACCAGTCCCATAATGAAGAGAAGATGTCCTTTGCTTCCTCCGAGAAACACACTGTCAGTGCTGTGAACAGGGCTGTGTCAATACTGCTGCTACTTGAGCACTGAAGCTGCATTTCAGCTCACTAAATATAGGCAGTGTAGGAAGGCACACCCACGCAAGCACCATTTTTCCACTTCTGCTGTAGTCACAACATTGCCCAGTTAGTTATATTTAGCTCTTACTGGAGGTACACAAAATACTCACATTAAAACAAGCGCTCGTTCTCTTCATGCAGCTCGTCAAGACCACCAACAATAATTGCACCCCTTGCTGTAATAATGCACAACTTTGCACGTGTTCATTCATTTAATCCCCCAGTACCCTGCTTGTGCTGCCTGAAGCTCTGCAGCCAGCAGATAACAATGCCACGAGTAAGGAGACAGGGTTTCAGTTTTCAAACACGGGAAACTTAATCCCTAATCTGGATGCTCCAAACTGCCACTTAGATGTATAAATGTCAATTTTATGCACCTAAGTGCCAATTTGAGTGTCCAAATGCCTGACTTGGACATCTCATTAAGGCACCCATTGGGCTATATTGCTTGTTTTACCTATCTGAGTGCACATTATGCACTGTAAGCAATTATGGTCTGTACCATACAAGTAAATCAATTCATTCAAGTGGTTTTACAGAAGAAAGTGATTTCAGCACAGCAGAAAATATTAAAAACAAGTAGCTCATCATGAGTCAGTGTCACACACACCTAGGTCCCTTCTCCATTCCCCATCACCCACTGCCTGAGAGCCTCCATTTACTGTAATTTCTAAAAAGTATCTCAATCTGAGCATGGCCATTTGGGCCCCCTGCTCCTGCTGCTGCATTGAAATCTGCCTGCTGTGTTCCTTGAGTTCAGTGAATTATTTGGGGCACTCCTGAGCCAGCAAGGTGGAGCTGAGCAGTGTCATATTGCCAGGGCTGCCAGGGAATCCAGTCACTCCTTGCTCCACACATTCCAGGGCACTAATGGACATCTTAAAATAGGATTCTGGGTGTCATTGTGTCCATCCTCCCTTTCAAAACAGTGTTTAAGTGGCCTTGAGAAAATGAGACTAAATAATACCCACCATGCTTTTCCCTGAGATGTCTTAAAATGCTGTAGGCAGAAAAGCACAGGCCAAGGCCATTTTACCCCAACCTTTTCTGAGCAACAATGTCTAATATCTCTTTCACATCACAGCACAGATTGTAAAATGAGGTGCAATTTGCAGCTTTAAGAGGATGAGGAAAAGAGCAGCCAAAAACTGACAGTGCATTCTCTTAACAGGAAAGGACTGTCCAGTGTTTTATCAGTTTATTTCTTTCACTCTTTGCCTGGCCAAAATGACCATTTCAAAATTTCTGAAGAAAGAGAAGAAGCACCTCAAAATTACTCCTGGAAGAAGTCCATACTCTTTGTCTGGGGATTTGCTTGGTTTTAATGGGTAATTTCTTTGTCTTGACTGCTTTCTGCAGGCATGGCATTGTTAGAGCTCTGCTCATACAGTCACCCTCACAAAGAGGGTTGGCGTGGCAAATGAGAAATACTACCCAGTAGATGCAAGGCTGCTGTCAGTGCCAGGGACACTGCTTTCAGTGCTGCAAACCCTCACAGCTTCCTAAGGAAACTGCTCCAGCTCCTGCATCTATGGGGCATGAATGTCCTTAGCACGGGCAATACCTTCCAACCCCTTGCTGGGGTTTGGGAAGGCTTTAAAGTGGGAGTTCCCAGCCCACTGTTGATGCTCCCTAAGCTCCCAGTGATGCTTTGAATAGCAAACCACATGTGGCCCAAAAGTGCTCGGTTCTGGGAGTTCACCGTGCTGACACCCAGATTGTTCCTCCTCCCATAAAGTGGACCCAGCCAACATTCTCCCAAATTTCCTGTTGCATTGTGACTGTGGGTCTGGTCCTGGAAAAGCACTGCATCTCCTGGAAGGGTACTCCTGTCCCGAATGGAGTGAGGAAATGAGCCAAACAAGAGGCTGGCTGGGCTCCCTTGCAGAGAAACCAGCAGAGAGACAAAGAATTTGTGTCCACAGCCATGGAAGAAATCTGCAGCCCGCAGAATGCAGTGATGATCTCAGTACATCTGGTGAAGGGAACCATGACAGTTGGCATCTCTTCATAGTACAGTTTCTAGGATTCTTCAGCAAAGTCCGGACAATGACAAGCCCATGCACGGCAAATTATAGCTGCTCATGCATATGTGATTCCTTGCTATATGCAAGTGATATGAGGGAATACAATATATATATTATACAAGGGAATACAAGGGATTCAAATTCCATGTCCATGCTTGTCAGCCAATAAGTCTTTACGTCACCTGATTTTTATTTCCTGTTGCACAAACCAAAAAGGAAAACATAGTGAGTGAGGTACCATTCCCAAGCCCTGTTTTACTTCCTATCTTTCCTCAGAGCTTCGGGGTCTTTGGTCATTAAAATTCCTTTCCTTGTAAGTGCTCCTCCAGTACACATATGGAATCAATAGGATACAAATGGTGTGACCTATCAGAACAAACAGTTCAAACTCTCATTATCAGATATTTGTGGCAACCGATTTTTAGGTCAATACTCTGTGAAAGAATAGTTGAAAAACACTATGCTGAAAATTAAAGATATTCTGATTTTCTTATGAAAAATTCTAAATATAGAGAGAATATACTTACCTAGGAACCTCTTGTCTACCCAACCTCTTCTCTACTCCCACTTACTAGCATAAAACTGTGGACAGTTTCTTCACTGCAAGTAAAAATGAGATGATTCATATGCACTGAAATTACAATGGCAGAACACATTGTGTCTTTATGTCCTTCCACTGTCACAGGAAGCAATGGAGAAGTAGAGCCCTGCTGAGGTATCCTGCATAACATGAAAAAAATCATAAGTCTGTAACTGCTGGGATGGGGAAAGGGGTTCTCCTCTTCAGTATTTTGTATTCAGATGCAGATAATCAGAAGGGGCAGGTTACAAAAGGGAGCTGGCAAAGAACATGCATATTTTGCCAGCAAAAGTCTTGACTTTCTGTAAATTTGTTATATTTTGGAGGGATAGTGCAGTAAGGAAGCATGCTTCTTCCTTCAAATTAAGGTTTAGCTTAGACACCAATATCAGGAGTCAGAGTTTTATTACGCTCAGATAACTCTGAACTCTTAAAAAAAGATGTCTGAATTTATAGAAATTTAACTTAGCAGTCCAAGTTTAATTACTAGCAAGGCTCATACTGATACTTCATGAAGAAATTTAAGTGTGACATCATCTGACATATTTTCTTAAATACTATGGAGAAATTGATAGTTGCTGTTATTTCTGCAAGGCTTGGCTGGGGAAACAATGAACACTAATAAGAAGTGATAATACAAAATCGATATCATAACAATTTCTAATAATTTTGAGCTACACAGGGCTTTTAGAAGTTAATGTGTAGAAAAGAATGAAATTATACATGGAACATATGTGCAGAGGCTGTCAAACATACAAATGAATGTCAGTCCACATCTCAGGGGCCAGAGTCCTTTGTCCCTTTGGAAAAACTGGACTACTCATTAATGTATTTAAAGCCAAAATTTAGTCATTGAGTAAATTAAATTAAATCCATTTGAAATAGAATTAAAATGATGGAAAAGTGCTGAATATAGTTTTTGTAACAATTAGAGTGGCTCTACAAAAATTAATGAAAAGCTCCATCTTAATCAAGTCATAGTCCTGTCAGCATCCCTCTTTGTCATTCTCTATTGTCATTTAAATAGCTAATCTTTCTCTTTTCCTTGCCATGGTTTCTACCTTTCATATCAGCTAGGGCTGGTTTGCCTCCAAGTTCCATGATAGTTAATTAAAAAGTTAGGAAAACCACCTGATTTAGGCTTCCTGTGGCTGAAGGAAAGCAGATACACTCATCAGGAAAAGAAAACATACAAGTGAGTTATGCTATTTTTGTATAATTGTGGAAGATAGAGATCAAAACAGCCTCTGAGGTCAAATAGTTCAACTCTCTACTAGGGCAGACACATTTCCAACAGGAAGTTTTTATGTTTTAACCAATCTAGTTTTGAAGATTCCAAATAATGAAAATTTCATAACATTGCCAATTTCTTCTGATTACTCCTTTCATAAACTGTATCTACAAACTTTTCTTCTTTTTGCTATTTTTTCCTTTTTGTTCTTGTTGCAGATACTATAATGTTATTTATACTTTATATTATTATTATTTTAGTAGGAAACAAGCTGTGTGAATTATAAACATTGTGTTGGGTGAAAACATGCTTTCAAATGTGATCACTGGAGATTCCTGAGACATCCACTAACATATGTCACACCTCACAGATTCTTTACCTTTGCCCTCCATGACTGCCATTGACAAATTCAGAAAGAGCTTTGTCACGAGAGAAGAACCAATTGCATGAATGATCCAATTAATGTGGATCTCTCCAGGCTTCTGTAGGAAACTAATCTGAGCTGAGCTGCCACAGAAATGTATGGATAAAAATAGAGCTACACACATGCTGACAACACATTGTCCAAGTTACTTTTTCACAAGCTGTTAAGTTGGTGTTCTCTTTTTAGATACAAGAGTAAGGGAAGGATGCTGGAAGAAGGGACTGAGCCTTTCCAATAAAAAAAAGAGATGTTCTCAAATAATTTTTCCCAAAATTTCAAGAAAAAAATTTTATCTGCTTTAGCTGAAATTTACTTAAAAATCATAAAATATAAATAATGCAATTCCTAAAATACCCATAATGCAGAAGATGTCTTGATGCTTTGCTGGCAGAGGAGCAGGGCAAAAAAGGGACAGGATTCCTAGCAAGGGGCCAGACTCTCAGTGGAGACAAAAAGGACTTGAAAAAGGCTCTGTAGAGCCCATCAGAGAGGGAACCAGGCAGACAGTCCTTGCCCTTCTCACAACAATTACAGCAGGAAGTAAAAAGAGACAGAGAGCCTGGAGGTGAGACAAGTGTGTGGTGAATACAGAGAGCCTGCCCAGACACACAGACCTATCCAGGCTGCCCCTCATAGCGTGGCAACACCTGCTGGAGGATTCCCAACCACTTAGGTAAAGTGTAAGCAACACCCCTTTTCATTCCTGGGCACCTGGTTTCTTTATTTAAACTTGGGGCAGGGGGTTCTTTGCATACAGCTCAGATGTACTGTGTTTGTGTACTGACTGAGACAGGACTCCCTGGACATTGTTCTCACACAATTAAAGGACAAGGGCAAAACCAAGTAAATATTGCAACTGTTGTATCCCCCAGAGAAGAATCCAGCCCTTTCACAGCCCTTGGGGTTTGTCAGAACTGCAATCTAAGCCTGAAGTCCAGAAGTCATTTCCTTACTGTGAAATAGTGTTTTTACTCAGCAATGAAACTGATAAAAACCCAGCTTCAGGGAAATTCCAAAGTCTCTCCCATCCACGATAATATCTGCACAATACTCAAAATCAGAACGGACCAAGTAGTTAATTCACACTACTCCTACTCACTCCACACCAAAGGACACACACTGATGGCAACTCCCAGATACACAGATACCATTCAGTGAAAAGTCTTGAGAAGTGAACGTTTTTAATGAGGACTATGTGCCTTTAAATAGATGGTCCAGGTCTTTGAAAGTCACAGGAGTGGGCCAAATTGAACATTCTACTTATTGTAAGTTATACTTTTCTTAGCCAGAGGATGCAAGAGATGTGTTAAAGTGCATTCATTATTGCAATGATTTTCAGCTGAGCACAATCTCTTGCTTTTTGTAGCCAGGATTTTTCATTTTCAGGCACTGAGCCTGCAATTTGCTGCTGATAGAAATAGCAAACTAATGCCCGTTTTCTTTGGAAAAAATGATCAGTCAGGACAGCTGGAGAAAACCCTATGGAATTATTTTGCTTGTTTTCAGTATAAATTCCAAGGAAAGTACTCAAGGAGTTTGGGACAGACCTATTCTCAGTTATTTCCATCTTTCCCAGCACTGCACATTATCAGCTCTTTTTCCCTGTTTTCTTTCAATTTTTCCTTCAAACTCTTGCTTCTCTTTTTTATTTGCTCTCTGGCCATAAAACGTTTCTCCCTTTTCAGGGTATATCTTATGGAGAACTTGGCCAGATAAGGTTAAAACATAGACATTTTTCATCACAGTCACAATGGTCCAGAGATCAGACATGCAGTGTTATTTTCTCTTAAATGTGTCTGATTCTGAAAAATTCTACATGGGATTATGTCTTTTGTTCAAATGTATCCTTGTGATTTTTTCCCCTAGAAGTCTTTTATGTATCCAATTGATTTGTTATGCTTCAAGGATATGATTACAAACCTCTGAAAACTAACCAGTGAATATCAGTAATTTGAATCTGTGAAGCACATCAGTCAATACATTCACTCTGAAACCCCCACGACATGCTCATAACAATGCTTCATTTTTATCAGCTTCCTTCCAGATCAATATTTATAGTATCGTTCAAACATTTATTATGATGGAACAGTAATGCTCAGGATCCAAATAAGAAGAGAAAAGAAAGCATCAAATGCAGGGCACGCTTCTAACAGCTTGCAGATCTCTGAGTTTTCACTCGTTTGCTTTGCTTAGAGTTCAAACTGGAAGGCTCTGGTCCTTTCAACACAAGCTGGCAGAAGAGCTTCCTAAACCAAGATAGCAAACTCTTTTCTGGTGATTCCAGTCAGGGTGGGCTCCTCTGTGGTGCTGGTGGGTGAGGAGAGGCTGCACAGCCACCCAGCTCTCCACCACCATGCCTGCATTACTGCGCCTCTGCCGTGGCGCACTCCTGGCTGTGAGGAGTGCCAGAACGAGACACCCCTTCCCCTCTAACCCGGTTATTCCCTGCTTCCCTGCCTTCTCATACATCTTAGGATGCCAAAGCCACCTTTAACCTACCCACCCTACTGACAGTTTTTCTTCACAGCACAAAGGTGAGGGGAAGAGGACAACAGTAGGGAGCATAGCACACTATGGGACAGTCCTTGATCCTTCCTCATCTCTCCTCATAACCTCATCACTCTCTCACCCCACCCTCTGCAGAGCTTTGGCTTCAGTGTGAGGAAGCTGAACTGCTCTAAATTGGCCTTTTTTCTGCCCACCCCCCCCAACTTTCTCTATGTGAAACTTGGGGCCTGGGAATTTTCAGTGGGAAGGATTAAACACTGGCAAAGTTTTGAGTATCCAAATGCAGGCTCTAACAAGAGGAAGTGCCAGGCAACGTTAATAGGCTGTGCTGCCAGCCTCGCCTGTAGCATAACTCTCTGTTTACTGAGGGGTGAGGTATAATTATGATGAGTGATGAAGTCTGCTCACCAGCCAGAGCTGTCAGAATTTGGCTGTCTGTACAGTGATGGAAACAGGATCATAATAACTTCTAAATGTGACTGATAGCGTGGTTTACATTTCCCACATTGTTAGTTCATGCACATTGGGATTTCTGGCTGGCAGGGAATAGATAACGTTTCTATTACCTTTTGGGCCTGGTTTTATCTCAGTCTTTAACAGTTGGTTTGCTTTGGATGAGTGGTATTAGCAGCATCCTGGCATTCTTTGTGTGTCTGGCACTTTTCTGGTTTTATTCCTGGACACTACACCAAAGATATAGACTGGCATGTAGTCTTTACCTTTTACTGAGCCAAGTTAACCCATCAATGTATGTCTAAAAAGAGACATTGCAATATTCATAGCTGTTACTGCTAGGGAACCAAGGTAGGTGCCAATGTTCAGAGAGTTTATAGTTATGAGGCAGTGGAAAGAATCCCTTTTATTTGACCTCTGATGTGCATGCAATTGCACAAATAACTTCAACTGCTCATGGAGTTCATAGGTCCCATTTTAACAGCCTTCCATGGGGAAAAGTTAAGTTCTTTCAGTGGAATTCCCCTGTTTCAAGGGAGCTTAAAAAAAAGTGCTGGTCTTCAGAGTAGTTAGAAGAGCTTCAAAGCTGGTATACCCTTCTCTCTCAACAGAGAAGAGGGATTAGATTTAACTCAGGAAGCCTGTGTTCATTGCTTCTGCTAGCAATCTGAACATGACAGGAGCTCGGAGAAAAGGCACAATACAGCTGACACAGGTGTTCTTCCTTGCTCTGTCCAAGATATGTTTCCAAGACTCATCTTTCAGGACCATCTTTTTGCTGAAAAACTAAGAAGCATACCCAGTTATTTGCTTTAAAATAGCTTCCAAGGCAAGTATTTTCTAGGTTTGTAGTATTAAATATAAATATTCTTGAAGGATGACTCCTGGAAAGGAATGCATTTTTTTATACACAGACCTGGCAGAGCACAGAAAGGCACACCAGACTGAAAGGGTCCTCAGGGATGCTGTCCCCACCTATCCCACACCATGTGACCCTTTGAAGACCTTAGGTTTTCTCTCTGTCTACAATCAAGAGGCTGTTTCAGAATCTCTTTGCTGAGTTGATCAGATACAATCTTCTAATCCCAAAGTGTGTTCCCATGCGGCTTATGCCAAGAAGCTCCTTCACATTGAAAAGAGGTTTTCTCTCCTCATGCAGAGCCCATAAATGCATCTGCACAGCAGCAACCACCATTCTTTGTGTCACTAAGATAAACAATCCAAGTGTTTTGGTCTCCTCTTTTGAAGTAGGTGCTGCTTTTCCCAGCCCTGCTGCCTGCCTTCCCTGTCCCTACAGCAGGCAGAAATCATCGTTCCTTGTGGTGAGCATACAGTGCACAAGGGCTTTGCACAGCTCTGCTTGTGCTTCCCTCTCACTGTTAGAAACACTTTTGCCTTTATATATTTAGAGTGAATTTGACCACCCTACTGCTGCATTATGGGAATATTCTGCAGTCTTCTTTTTTGCCCCACAGTCATTCCCAAATTATGAACTCCTAATGTGCAGCAGAATTACTATTTCCTTATGCATGACCTTGATTTCAAGCCCTTGAATGTAATTCTGAGGTCAGTCCAGTTTCTGCATGCCAGCTCACTCCTCCTCTGCACTAAGAGTGCCTCCCAGCACCTTGGCATCAGTAAGTTGGTTTGATATTAGTTAATTTCCTAATAGTCCTGCCAAGCTCATTACTGAAAATAGTGGGTGGAATTAGCACCTTATCCTTGAGGAACTCTGCTGATGAATCTTCTTCAGCCTTATATTTCCCCCTTAACCCTCTCTGTTGCTCCCTCCCTGGAAGCCAGCTCCTACCATTTCTTTTTTTTCCCTGTAAATCCCCATCATGTTCATTAATCCATATTTCCCACATGATGGTACAACCAATACCCTTCCCTGATTCAAGACAGACAAGATCTACAATATTATTTTAACAGAGAAAGTCATTGACTAGTCTGGTACAACCTCCTATTTGACAAAATCAATGTGCATTTTAATCCTCTTTTTCTTTGACATCTACCTTTTAGATACTCTCAAAATCCATGTTGAAATTATGATCCAGTATTCAGAGTAGATAAACCCAGGTCATTTTCCAATCTCTGTCTCAAAATATCAGCACTACAGGTGCTGCTGGTGGTCACCTGGTGTGATCAGGCATATGCCAGGTTTGTTTGTCTTACTTGCACACAGACAGGAATGCAACAAGTAAATTCCAGTTCACTGAGGTGAATACCTGTATCCTCTGCCTCTGAGTTCCCACGAACCAGGCTTTGACAAATCTGTGGCTTCATTTGGAAAAACAGTTTTGATTTTATGGTATTAGTTTGGTAAGATTTATTTATTTCTACTTATCTGCAGCACAGCCAGACTTTGTACAAAACATTTGCTGTTCTGACCATGACCAGCTTATACATCCTCCCAAGGCCAAGAAAAAGCAGTTATGTTTCACTATTAGGAACCTCCTCTGCCTATAATTTAATTTCTGATCCTGGAAAGTCTTAGGGTATCACTCAGAATATTCAAAATAAATTTAGGATAGAGAGTTGAGAAATGGAGAATGTATGCAATGGTATATTTGTTTTAAATGTTTGGTCTGTATGAAATTGTGTAAGGAGTTGGAAATGCCAGAAGCAGTTGAACAGATGAAAGACTGACAGGTTTCCTGCACCTGGACTAGCTGTGGGAAGAGGCCAAGTGATCTGGGGGTATCTCAGTGCTGGAGGTGGCAAAGCAGCCACGGGGCCACTGCTCCAAGAGCCAGGAGGAAATAGTCACCTGCTCCTCTCCCCACTCTCTCAACACCCAGAGAAGCAGCAGCACTTAGATAAACGTCATTAGAGTTTCTCCACAGCCCTCTAGCACTGCTTCACCTCTTTATCTTCCCAGTTTCTCCCCTGGTAGAAGAGGCAAGATCCTCTGCTCCAACCTAAAGTTGCAAGTTCAGTTTTTCATATGCTGTCAGGAAGCCTTCAGCTATGCAGCTGTTCTGCTTCCAGCCGTCGTGCAAATGCAGCGCTGCACATAGGAAGCATCCTGATAATTGATACGCATACACATATGGGTAAAGAAATAAAACTTCCATTTTTCATGTATAATTACACAGAGGTACATATATATATATATATATATATATGGTATTTCTGTTAGTAAAGAAATTGCTGTAAATTTACTTCAATGCACTTAATTTAAGCATCTCTTAATCTTCGTAGACTAAATCCTAGTAAACACTAATTGGCAATGCCTGTCTTATCAGGAATAAAATAGTCCTACTGGGGAATAATTCTTCTCCAGTAAGTTTTTTATAGTCAGGCTAGTAAAAATGAGTTAAATGTAATTTTGACTCATCCATAATAATCTGTTTATAGCTCTGATGGTTATTTCTGTTTTCCACAGAAGCAATCACTTGCTAGATAGAACAGAACCGTAATCTTAATTTATCACATACATTTTTTGGTAGCAGCCAGAGGACTGCAGTAAATATTCCAGTCGGAACAAAAGGTGCAAATAATCAATACATGTGTTCCATTTACACCAATAATGGCACATAGTGAGATTTATGGGCCTCAGTATAAAGGAGGTGCACTACTCTGCTGATTACTCTTCAATTGCTGACATGCATTTGAGTTTCACTTGTGTGTAAATATGACAAGAGACAAACCATTCATGGAAAATGACTGAATGTACAACCAACACCCTCTCAGACAGAGTTTTGCCCTCCTTTTTTTTTTTTAAATGAAATTCTCTTGGTTAAAAAAAGCCTTGTTTCCCTTCCATGGGGAGATTTCAATTAGCTGGCTGCCTACATTCCCACCCCACACCAAAGACAGGCCTCATTTTAATTCAAACCTAGATGTATTGTTTGCTACTGTAAGAAATCATGGCTCGTGATGGCAAAATTTGCCTCAGCTGTCTAAAATTGCTCAGAACATTAAGAGCTCTATTATCTAAACGCTGATTTGATTATCAATACTTTAATCTGAGAAAAGAAATACTGTCTCTGCATGGAAGCTGAGTAGGCTGACTGGAGAAAATTTACGATGAAGAGAGCCCTAAGAGCAGGGATCTGCTGAAAGGGAATAGAATTAAGAGCTTGTTAATGAAAATACTTTCTATAAACTCTCTTTTGCCATCAGGTGCTACATTAAAAACCTATCAAGTCTCTAAAAATTAGGTCAGTAGAGTATAAGGCACACTTTGGGGGAATGGAGAACTTGTTCTCCATCTTTTCATGTACTGTTTGTTTCAGGTGTCAGGTCCAGGAACATTTTCTTTTTGCCACAGAAAGGTAAAATGCTGTATGAACAGCCATTCAAGGATGACAGGCTGACAAGAAGCCATTGAGCATTACATGTTTACATATGCTTTTACTGTGCTAGCAGCTGACAAACTGCAGTAAATAACTACTGGGACAAGGGTGAAAATGACCAATAGATTTATTCTGTTTAAATCAATAAAATAATTTCTTATACATCAGGATGACATGATGCACATTGACAATGTGCTCGTGGTGCTCCTCCTTCAGGTCTTCCAAGAGTAACGCTCTACTCAGCATTTTCTGAGGCGAATTTGCCTTTATTTTTCCTCCACACTTTACCAATTAAGACACTCATTATCATTAGCTGGCTTCGGAAATCTTAGTCCAAGACTCAGTACTGATCCCTGGTGCAGAAAGATAAAGCTACATCAGGGTCTGTAGTGGTGTCAGTGACAAAGAGCAGAAGAACAGGAGACAGTGCTTTGGGTGAAGTGTGATGCCACATCACACTTCACCCAAGTGAAGCAGAATCACAGTGTGGCAGAATCAAGTGGTGTGAGGCCCTGGTGAGCCAGGGCTGGAAAAAAAAATGGAAAGAAGGAATTTAAAACCTTGTATTCTCTTTCCATACCTTTGTTGTGTCAGGTCTGCAAGTAACACTTCCAGGTGTCTTGTCTCTTCTCCCTGCCCGACACACACAGCTCACAAGGTGGGTAGGAGGGAAATAACTGAACAGCACAGCCTGCAGGAAGATGGTTAAGCAGGCAGATGTACTCCAGCAACAACTGTAGTCAACTCACACCTGTGCTGTCATCAGCAAAACCCCAGCAGGTGACAAGATATGGCCTGGTTATGGCTTGTGTTACAGTCCTGGGGCAACTCAGAAACCCTTAGTATAATCTAACAACCCTCAGTATAATCTGAGTAGGAGGCAGGTGCCCAAATTTTCCTTTCATCCAAGCTGCGATACATCGAGGTGTGCACAGTAGCAGAACTATGAAGATGTTTCACCATAGTCCTGAGATGATAGGATTCAAAGTCCAGGAAAAAGGGGAGACTGATGGTCCAGTCTTCCTGTACCTCCTTTGTACTCAACAGAGAGAAAGAATTACTCGGCTCATACTTCATCAGCTCACTATATGCACATTGTTACCAGTGGTAGTCTCCCATTGCTTAAAAAAGCTGGAATAATTATATACAGTGGCATCTACTCAGAACTGTGCAAAAGAAGACTAATTTAGATGGCACTCAAACATTAGGAAATGTCAGATTTCTGCGCTCCCATAATTTTTTTTTCTGAATAAAATAGTCCTGATGAAAGCATGTATCATCTCAAAATAAGCACGAAGTTAAAGCTGTATGGGCAAGTGGATAATATGCCTTCACTTAAATTTGAAAGCCTTTGATTTTGTAAAACTGCTTTGAAGACTTGAGAGGGAGACCCTTTATCCCTGATGAATCTGGACCCTGCCACTGGATTCATTCCAAGCAAGTATCCACACACAGCACACACTCTGAACATGAGACTTCACTGAAAACATGTACTTTAAAAGCCCCAATTTAGAATTTACTCACTCAGACTTCTTTCTAAATCCATATCTTCCTGTTTTAGCTCTAAGAAGATCCTGCTTGTATAGATGTTGCTACTCTGTGTCCCAAAAGCAAATAAGAATACTTTCATAAAATGTCTGAAAAACATTTCACCTATAGATATAAAATTAAATAGAGCTGGTCCATCACTTTCCTGGTTCCTAACAGCAGCAATCAACACTGGCCATCCGAGTATAACAGTGGAAGACAGAACTCTCATGGCACCTGGGAGGCAGGGCACAGCTTCAGCGCCGTGCGCGGTCTCAGTCTGCCACGCTTTTGCCAGAGAGATTAGCCTGCCTCTGATCACAGCTCTGAAAAGCCTGGCTTGCCTTTCAGATTAATCAGCTCCCACTACGGATGTAACAGGCATCAACCAGGCAACAACAAATTATTTTCTGTGAAGTTATGCACAGTTCAGCTGCGGGTCCAGCCTGCCCTGCCGGAGCACTTAGACCTCCTTGGAGAAGACCAGGGCCTGAGTCTAATGCAATCTGTGCTGCCTGTGGAGCTGTAAACCAAATTTCTCTGGGAAGGAACATCTGATGATTGCTATCTGCAGTGTTACATGCTGGCCAGCCTGATTAATATGAATGTAGTGGGATAGAGGAAGAGCCTCCCAACCTTTGAATATATTTATTCCTGAGTGAAGCAGAATGTCTGACAAGAGCTCTCAGAAATGTAAAGGTTTATTGTCTCATAATGGAATAAGGGGATTAATTCAGAATAGGTCTGTAGCCACTTGTAAAATATTTCATTTTAATAATTTATACTAATGGAATATATGATCTAGGGAGGGGGGATCATATGGGTTGCTCCTGGGCAGTTTTTGACAAGGCAAATGTGGCTGGGGAGACCTGGGCTGGACTGTTCCTTGCTTGTCCCTAGTGGACTTTTAGGATGTTAAAAAGAGAGAATAAGAACAAACAGCAGACAAAGCCTTTAATTCATGTACTCTTCATGTCACTGCAGAGTGCTCATCAGACAACAGAGCTGATCAGCTCAGCAGGTTCCTAAAACATTCACAAGGAGAAAAACCTCAAGCCTTTATCCCTGTAATAAGTAATGCAACCTAATTTCTCTTTCTAACAAGAAAAAAATTAGCCTTGTTGTGTGAGCCCAGAAGGGATCAGTAACAATCACAGCTCCAAGAGGAGTGCAGAGATTTAGGGGTCACAGATGCTGTTGTGGGTCTGAGTCTCAGAGCTGTGGCTGAAGAAAGAGAGGTGATAGGCAAGAATTATGCAGGCAGCACAGAAAGAGGGTTGTATCTCTTTCCACACATGTGCTGTAAGTCTGCTATCTCCCTTTATCCATCTGAACTCTGTCTGTGATTGATATTTCTGACATGCAGCCCTGTCCAAAATCTGAGAAAGGACTTTGGGAGCTCAGCATTGCCCAGGAGAGATTTAACAGAGAGATTTGCAGAAATTTCTCAGTTCTGTTTCATCTGTCTCTTGTTTTATAAACCCATCTGCTCTCTGACAGTATCATGCAGAGCCCAGAGTCTCAGCAAGACATTTCCTTCAACCCTTCTCCAGGACTGCTAAGGCCACCTATGAAAAGGCATCACATACGTATTTTTCAACTCTTTCTGTCAGTATCAATAAATCAGAATCAACAGAACCTGTTCTCATTTCTGTTCTTATTAAAGAAAAAAAAAAGGTCACATGGAAATTCCTGATTGATTGGTTCTGTTTTATCTGACAGTGTAGAAAAACATGGAACTTTGTCCTACCTGTGCCTCATTTTTAAACATCAAAACTTGACCTCTGCTTTCTGCCTACTTCCCCAGCTTTGCTTTTGTCAAGCTGCAAACATTTTTCTTTCATAACAATTTACATATGTAATTACTACAAGTACTTCAGGAATTGTTTGCTAAAGGCTCCATGTAAATACTAATTATCAGTAATTAAAAATCCACAGCTATTAGGAAGACACTGATAGGGAGAAAATACTGCTTAGGAAGCAACTAACATTTGTCTAGGCAAAATTAAACATCAAATAACTTTCTATCTATGTAATTATACAATATGACTCATCATCTGCTGCATAAATGGAAGTACAAATGGGACAAAGGTGTCCCCACATACATTCACATGCACCGCCCCCCCCAGCTTTTCACAAACTGTGCATCTTCAGCATTGCAAACCCACTCCGTGCTGGGAGCAGAGAACATTCAAAGGTCTCACAGTACAGTTGCAGAAATGTATCAGCTGTGTTGAATGTTTTCCATGGCGCCCAAAAATCAGCTGCTTCCATGCTGATGATATGCAAACTTAATTCTCCAGGTCATAAAATGCACTGGGATTCTCCCTTGTGTTAAGTAAGGGAAGTTATCCTGCATAAAGACTATAAATAAAAATGCAGAAACAATTGGCATCTGCTTAATTGTTTTTACAAAAACATTTTTCACCATCCTTGATGTTTTTTGGGGTTTTTCTTAACTGCTAATGAATATGTTTCCTCATTAACCATGGTTCAGCATGCATGTACTTGAAGTGGAATTTTGGCCTGTCTACAGATGTCAAAGGGCATTTTGTCATTGTTGTAAGTGAAATTATATTTTCATTTTAGTGATTTATTACAGATTTCAGCAGGCTTTGAATCAGCCTTAGTCCATCTAAAATTAATCAACTTTCTGAGCCTGGCGGGGAAAATAAGCAGGTAATCTATGTGTGTTAACAGCAATCCCAAAGTTTGCTCACTGTTGTACTACTGCTGATGGTGGGGGAAAAAAACATTAAGCAGGCAGACAGGCAAAGGGGCAGCAATTTCACAAGGGGTGCAAAACAGATTTCTGCTCTCTCAGCACGGCTCCATCTCACTGAAACCTGTGGCTGTAATGGGGCAGTGGGAATGTGCCTGGAGCACAGGGCTGCTGATGGTGCTCACCTCTGAGGAGATGGGGCAGCTTAGAGAAATCCTCCCATCCCATAATAACGCTCAGCCTTGGTGCTCTCAGAGCCTGCAGCCACATTGTCAAAGGCAGGGAAAAGCCACGCATGACATCAACTGGCCTGAGCTGCCTCCAAAATTCATTTTCAAGTATATTTCTAATCACTTCTGTAGAGTTTATTTTCCCTTTCTGGCTCTGCCATTTTAGGCTCAGATTCAATTCAGGGAAACATTTCCATTATCTCTGGATCAGGCCCTCAGTTTGTATTGTGGCTGAGGCTTTGAAAATTGTTGCTATCGAAACTTTTAGCAGACTTGCCTGTGCTGTTTTGGCTGGAGTGAAAAGGGCTTGATGGGACATTGAGCCATTCATAAACCACACGTCAGGCAAGAATAACAGGACTTTCACTGTCAGGTTTTAACTTTCAGCTTTCAAAAGTGTTTCTCAGCCGTCCTGCTCCCTCTCGGTGCTGCCAGACCCAAACTCCCCTGAGCCTAAGGCAGGTGTGGCAGAAAAGGGCTGATGTTGGTGCCAAGCCTGACTCTGTCCTGGCTTGGTTTGCTGCTGTCAAGAGGACAGCACCAGCTCGGTGCTGGCAGCTTTTCCTCCCCGGGATGTGAGGCTCACACCACACCAGCTCCGGGGGCAGGTCCAGTAAAACCCTGGTCTATCTGCCACCAGCTGGTGAGGAGACACAGAAAAAAATAGTGACCAGCTGCTGTGTCTCTGCAGAAATATAAAGCATGGGAACTCCCTGACATCTGGAAAAGCTTAGCTGTCATGCAGTTCCCTGAAACAGTGTTCCAGCATCTAAGTAGCAGTGGATTCCTAAAGTCTGCCAATAACTAATGCTTTTGATCAACATTTTGTTAATTTATAGTATTTCCTCAGTCTTAACTTGGAATTTTTATTCTTCCCCCTCGTGCTTTCACTTCCCCTTTTTTTCTTTTTTGCTTCAACAAAGCATGAAATCATTGTTTGTCAAAAGATAATCTGCCTGCTGCTATCATGTTCTGTAATAATATTTTCTTCAGTCTTCTAGATTTCTGGGGAGACTTGTAACTGGATTTGAGATCAGTCAACCCCATTGCTGTGCTTGCAGGTTACAATCAGGTACATGCCAATGAGACCCTCTTGGTCTTTTTTTTTATTTTTCATTTCCTGGAAAGGGCAAATGCAGCTTCCCAGACAGCTCTCCTCCCACCAGTCCCTCTCCTTCCCCAGCCCCAGCTGGTCTGCTATGGATAGAGAACTGGACAAAAAAATATATACATAGTGACAAACAAGGAACAGTTTAAGATTTTAGTCACCCACCCACTTCTCATTCACCATTTTACACCTCCTCCCAAAATGGATGTGGAGATTCAGATGACAAAGAAGAAAGGGGAATACAAAAGGCAGTATGTTGTCAGGGATAGAGGGATTTATCTGCAGGGACCAGAAGGAAATACCATCCTCTTCTTGTTCTCTTTCTTACAGATTAAAACCCCAGCTAAATGCAATGTAGAGGACCTGAGTTCAGAGCTCTCTCCTGTTTGAGGGAATCAGAACCTGCAGCATTCAGTCACAGCTGGGCCACCAGCAGGAGAAGAATTAGAACTTGGAAGGAAGAGCAATATTTAATCAGCCCTGCTGAAGTAATTTGTAAGTAATTTGAAGTAATTTCATGTAACATAAAAAACCCATTCATTACATATGTAAACAATGTAAAACTGTGTTTTAGCTGTTAGCATGAGCATAAAAATTGAGAAGATTTGGGATCCTGCTTCAGTGTACACAATCCCATGGATAGTTATGATTGACTAAAGGGGGAAAAAAGAGAAGCACCATGGTTCCAAGAACAAGAGTGAGATAAAAGTGCTTGTCATTCTCTGGTGAGTGGCATGTCATTGTAATGGCTTCTGAAAAAAATCACCACTGAGCTCTGCATGACAGTGTATCATTCAGGACAGCAGAAGGGTAGATTACACAGAAAGAAAGGGAAAAAAACCCAAAGGTAACAATCTCGGAAAGTTTTATAGTGGTATCCATCACACGCACTGCAGGAACTGTAATTATGTCTGGTGAAAAGTTACCACCAAAGCATCCCTTGGAAAGTGGTCAAGCCCAGAGTGGACTGAGTGCTTGTCAGCAGGCCAGGGTGTGGCTTTCTCCTCCAGGACCAAATGTGGGGCCACCTGCACTTGGTAGGGCAGAACTAGGTCCAGGTGCTCTTCCCTCCCACTCACTTTCCTTCCTTCAGCTGATCCTTTCAGATCACTCAGACAAATTCCCAGCCCTCCTCCAACTCACCTCTATTTTATTTTTCTTTGCTCTAATGTGGAAAGAAAACAGGTCTCAAAACCTCAAGAACTGCTTGTTGTTCTCTGATCAGCTTGGGCTGGGATGCCAAAGTGTATCACTTGCAGCAGTGGGAAGATCAAAAAGGCACCCCAAAATGTGGGCTATTTATTCCTGGGCTGTCATTCAGCTCTCTAAGCATTCCTAAAACTAAACTGGAAACACAACAAAAACAGATTTTCAGGCATTATTGTTTTTATTTCCAGCTTATTTCTGGACTTTAGAACATGAGTTCAGCTTTTCCAGTATCTTCCGATCGTCTGCATCTGGGTCTGCCAGAGACTGGCAAATCCCAGTAAGCAAGAGGCCAGAATTAATGAAGCTAAAACTGTTTTCAGTCTGATTTTATATTCAACTCAGGATCAGCTTCCTTTGTTTTGGCAAGAATCATTGAGTGTGTGCCTGTGTGTGTTTGTGTATATTTATGTGTGTTTACCTTGTGGTGGTTTCACTGGTGGTGGGGATTGCAAATGTGCTTGTTCATTCCTCACAGTTTCACTGTACAAGTCAAATATAATTGATTTAGAAGGAAAGAGACTTGCCAAGAACAGTAGTAATGGCTTAGTGCTAAGTAAATTTAATGGAATATGCTTTGGCCAACAGCTGCATCTTTGAGAAGGAGCAATTCACCTTCTCCCAGAAATAATCATGAGAAGCTAAGTAAGCAGCTGAGAAGCTAGTTTATGCACACAGAGGTTCAAAGGCCTGCAGTGCTAGCTAATAGAATCCAACAGCTATCAAAAATCATGGCCCGCCGAGCTGGTGAGTCATAGGAGGGTGAAGGAAAAAGGGGGAGAGAGAAAAATTCCTAAGGGTGGTTTTCTGTGTAGATTGAATATACACTTTTTTATTATTATTATTCTTGGAAAGATGAAATGAAAGTGACAGGGACTGCCAGTTTTAGGTATTAAAATATTTAAAGAAAGAGTCATTAATATATTAGTCCAGAAAATATTATTTCATCTAGCAGAGATTAATACATTTCACAGATTCTAAGGCCAGAAAAGGCTATTAGGATCATCTAGATTAGGTTTAATACGATTTAGGTTTAGTAATAGATGCAGAGACCTGTTCTGCCAGGCAGATAGCAGAGAGTAAGGTCATTCCCAAAGTCCCTAAGAAAAAGCAGGGACAGTCACAGCTCTGCCAAACAATGTCCAACAGAAGTGAGCAGAGTTTGCTTGCAGGCACGATGCTGTTTAGGACCAGATCCCGCAGCAGGGAGGTCAGCTCTGCGGGCCCTCCTGAGCCGGTGAGACGGGGAGCCGAGGGGCCGCCTTCCCTGGGCGGCAGCAGCCGTGCTTTGCCGTGGTACGCAGCACCTGGGCTCAGCTCTCCCCTGGCACTGGCTCCTGCTCTCCGCTCTCCCCAGCCGGTTTGGGCTGCGTTACCGCGGGGCAGAGCCCGCCGGTGCCCCGGGCCGCCGCCGCTGTGCCTCGCAGACCGCGGAGCTCCTCCCGCAGTGACCTCCGCAAGCGGCCGGGCTGGCTCTTCCCGCGGCTCCGGGGCAGGCACACGATGAACCAGCGCTGCTGGGTGGTCTGGCTGCAACCTGCGGCTCCGGGCAGGGAGCGGGGGGCGAGTGAAGCGCTTCCCACGGCGCGTGTGTAGGAAGCCGCCTCAGCCGCTGCACGGACGGCGGAGGGGACGCGAGCGCTTCCCTCCTGCCCCTCCCCACCGCTGCACAGACGCTCCGGGTATTTTTATTTCCACACCAAACTTACACTGTTCACCTCAGGCTTAGGCAGAAGAGTGTGAGCATTTTTCAAATTTACTTTCTGGATTGCTTGTTTGTTTTCTAAACCTGCCTGCTTTGGGACAATGGAAAGAGACTTTTAAAAACGCAGCAGCTGGGAAAGATGCCCTCATTATTAACTTTAAAAAGTACATATAAACCCCAAAATAATCACTTTTATTTTCACCACAAAAGATGTTTCAGCATTTTTTTCTGTCCATAAAATCATTGCATTTACTGTAAAGCCTCCTCTTCCAAGGGTGACAAAAGGTTTCTTTGAAAACCTTTTATTCCATGCTGGCGCACCGGGCTGGTCCCGAGCTGCGGGTACTGCTGGAAGTTTTTCCTCCTTTCACCTTCCGGCCACAGAGAAAGAGAAAAGGAGATACTGAGGCCACTTCTGAGCCTTAAGTGTTTGCCTCTCGCCCTTCTAAGAGAACTCAGGTGACTTTGTTCTCCAGCTTCATTTGTATGTTTGTAGCCAATCCTACAGTGGATCTAAAAACCAATCATTCCTATTGATTTCATTGTGAATTTGCCATGTGGAATAACAGTCAGAAGAAAAGATTGCCTTGTTGCTATAAGCATAAAAATAACTCCCAAACCTCAAAAAGCCACCAGCAAAAAAACCCAACAGTTAAAAAGGAACACAGAACTCTTATTTGCATTAGATAAGCATCTTGGTATATTAAAACCACCTTGAGCACCTCCAACTGAAAATTAAAAGAAAACCTAGGTTTTTTCACCGAAGTTAAATATGTTATTATAAGTTGTGGGCATTGTTGATGTTATATCTCATTTCAAATCATAACAGATGAGTGATCTCTAAATTGTTGGCTCAAATGAGATAATACTCCATCATGTTTTCCTTTGCAACACAAATCCACATAACTAGCACAACATAAATACAATCACTGGCTGGTAGAAAAGCTTCAAATACTATTTTAAATCCTGCAAGTATGTCTGATGCTCAAATTGACAGCTCAGTGCTCTGTCATTTCCCACCACCAATCTCATTAGGGAAGTAAACAGCTCTATCTTATTTTACCATCTTCCATACATGATGCACTTAAAAGGACTTAAAGAATCTAGTAAATGGAAATATATGGTACAATGAACAGTTAAAAATGTCAATTGAATTAGTCGTTGTGTGATATCTTTTCAGCATACAATGTGAACACAGATGCTGCCTTTTATAGAGGTTTATGCATACGAGGAACATGAAGTGGAACAAATGAGATTTGAATTTTATTATTCTTTTATGGCATTGCATTGCAGATAGGGTTTTTTTTTTTTTTTAAATTAGCTCCTATCTCAACACCTTTGGCAACTCAAAATAATTCAGAGAATCTTGTCTTTTGTTGTTTTTGCTGTTGTGGTTGTTTCTTCCACAGAGAAATAGCCTTTGCAAATGGCAGGAAGCTTATCTATCATCTAGTTTAAAAATGATCCTCCAATTACACAAACAGCACACAAGGAGTGCAGTGTGGTCTCCTCAGAGTCTTAAACCCAAATCAGCTGCCAGATGCACAGTGACAAATCTATCCCAAGCCCTAAGAGATGCCAGGGTTGGTAAAATTTTGCTTCCCTTTACATGAGGTTTGCACTAAGAAGAAAAGTCAATAGGAGGTCAGTTTGATGGAGTGGGGCTCAGGGAGCTGGCTCCCCACCAGCCCCTCAGCTCACCCAAGGAGGGGCAGGAGGGACCTGGTGCCACTGCCCAGCTCCATCAACCTGTTGCTGCCTCCAGGCTGGTGTCACACCTTTAGCAGTAAAACCCAGGCTGGATATGAAGTAGGCGTGAAACCCATCATTCCCAGGACTTCAAAGCAACAGGCGGTATTTTATACCAAAATAAATAAACAAATGCATGTAGACAGAAGCTGATGTTTATGCTACGTTGCGTGGTGCAGGGAGGGGGAAGAGTCCCTTAAGCTCATTTCTAGACAGCACATCCCCACACAACTTCTTTGTTGAAGAACTTCAGGGACGTGGTGTCTTATAAGGATTCCCTCGGGCTTCCAGCCTCTCCCTCACTTCACAATGTGTGGGCAGGATACAGCTGTTCAGCTTCACTGCGTGGTCTCCTCATCCAAACTGTTCACATAATGCAAAAATTACATCCCTCAAGGCACTATGGAAATTCACATCCTAACACAGTTTCAAATGCCTATTTATTTCACAGCCTAGTGCAAATATTACATCTGCTTCAGTATCCACTGTTTCAAATGATGCCACAATGTCTCAGATTAAGTATGTGGGATTTCCTTTGTACCTAAAAAGGACAAGGAATTTCTTATTCTTTTCAGAACAACAGAAAATAATTTTTTTGAACTTTTATTAATTACAATGATGCCCAACTGCCCCACCACTGCCCAACCTCCCCCCTCCCTCCACTTCCAGGTTCTTTCATGGCAAATTCAAATATCAGGAAATTTTTGAATTTCATAAATGGTCATTCTGGGGCTGTAGCCCAGCTCAACAGAGAGGAGTATTTTAGGTTAAATATTGCACGATAACCTGTTCACCTACTCCAGCTGAGTCTCCACTTGCAGGAGAAAAAAAAAAAGGTCTCTGCTGCTGTACATCATATAAACAAAACCTGGTGTTAAATATTTAAGACATGGACTTGAGAAGGTTCTAACACACGTTTTCAACAATTACATTACTTTGGAAAAGTTTTCATCATCCATGTTTTCAGCATCCTTTTCAAGCCTGGGAAGCAAGCACAGGAGGAGGAGCTCAGCTCAGGCAGTCTGGGGAACCTCTGCCCAACATCAGCGCTGACGGGGCTCCTTGTGCAGCCTGGGGTCAGTCATGCAAGGACACATCCCCAAACAGAGAGGCTCACCCCTGCTCACACTGACTGCAGGTCCTGAACACACCACACACTATGCTGAGGAGGGTTTGGGGTAAAACAGGTAGGTTGCTGCCAGTTCTGTACATTCTGCCAATCTCTTTTGCTCATGACAACTTAGCACTTCAGAAATATTGTTCATGCATATCCTTTGGCTCAGTTGTGGAAGAAAAGGACATTTTCCAGGTTACGCAATAAGGATTTTGGTAAAAAGTGTGACTGCAACCCAGGCTGCATGAAATGGTCAGCAGAGAATCCTGGCAAGGTCCCTGTGTTAAACCCCAGATTTAATTCAATCCATCAGAATAACAAAAGAAAGAGGATAAGAGACATATTTTGGCAGCATCTACCTCTTCAGACACAGCAGGTGCTGCCAAAATAGTAGGCTCTCTGAACTGTTTTCCTCTGTTTTTGTGATGGAGAGGGATGTTTAACCCTACAGTTGCAATTGATCTAAAGAGCCAAGGTTTCTTCCTGATAATTGATGATTTTCTTGCTATTCTTTCTTTTCGAGAAAGATGATCATGCTCTCCCCAGATGCCCATTCTTCCTTCGACTCTCTCTGTGGCCCCTAAGCTTAATTAGATCTGCAGGTTCTTTTCCTGTGGTGTGTTCACTGCTGCAGGTTTTGTTTCCACTCCAGGTTTGCCTTTCCTTCAGGCTCCAGCTGTAGTTCAAAGGTGCTCTGCTGCTCTTTGCCATGGGCCACTCACCTGAGCTACCCTTTTATAACAGTTGTAGTGCTGCCCTCGTGCTCTGAGCACAGCTGCTGCTCACCTCAGCACTCATCAAGGCTTATTGAAGGCAAAGAGAGAGCATGAAACAGTAACCCTGGGTTAAAACTAAGGTGGGAACCTGGGCTTCATGATAAAATGCCCAGAGAAACAGGATTAAAAGGAAAACATTATCCAGGTCAGCTGAGGTGTATGCAAGGCATTACACTTCTCACAGGCAGAAGGATCTTGCCCAGAGCTGAGGTTTGGATGTCTCTATGACTTAAATCCTTTAATCCTCCTCCTGTTTAAACATCCAAGTCAGGAATTTAGGGGTACAGGAAGCAGAATGGATATTCAGCAATATTGCCTGCCCTGTGATTAAGCCATGGCACAGGGTGATAAGCCAGGGGAAATCCAAGCCCAGCACCTGGGGCTAGGCAAGCAGAGAGGGAGCTGACTTGCAGCTCCTGCTCCCTAAATTTTCTAGAGACTAGGACCAAGGCAGAAGTTTCTTCTCTCCCTTATGACAGCCTTACTCACTTGCCCAGAGTTGTACTTTCCTTTGCTTGCTCTTCAAGTAGCCCTGTAACTGTTTTCTACCCTCCTGCAAAATTTCCTAGCATCAGCATATTATGAAAAGGTGGTTTTGAATTGTCAGCTCTCTGTAGCAGAGCAGTAGGTGTGTTTTGAGAATGCTTAGTTGAACTAAGGCCTGCAGGGTAGGGGATTTTGGAACTGAAAAGGCTGTGTTTTTGTCACTCCTACCAAGCAAGGTGTCAGGACTTATATTTACTCTAGAGCACAGCAGAAATAACCTACAAAAGACTTTGCAGAACATTTACACTTCCTTTGAGGGTATCTTGGGCTCTGACCTGTTTAGTTAGAGATCTGCTGGTTCATTGGGTTTGATTGAGGATGACAAAAGACTTCACAGACTTCAGGCTTGGTACACACCTGTGAGGAGGGAGGAAAGGAGGCTGTAGGCAGACGTCTCCACGGGAATACTGAACAAAAGGTGGCACACTCTGAGGAAGACAGTGCTTAAAGCAAACCAAGTCAGACTTTAGACAAAAAACTCCCTTGCCCTACAAGTCATCAGCCACTTCCTAATATCATAAGATAGGGTTTGACACAGCAGCTTCCCTGCTCCAAACCCCAGCAAGGAGAGCAGTTTGTCTGCTGGCTGAGAGCTGCTTTGGCAGTGCTGGCAGCTTCCCTTTTGGCTTCCTTTCCCTGGTATACCCTGCCCTGTGGTTTTTGGCACACAGGTGGTGACTGCAAAGCAAGCAGTGGGAATGAACTTTTAAAAGGTGGGCACACAGTAGCAGCTGCGTTAGTTCTGACTATTTAAGAGAATTTATCCAAAGAGAGGGCTTTCAGTAGCAAAGGATACATTAACAGGTTCAGGGTACATACAGTGAGGGGAGAAAAGAAGCTGGTTCTGTACTTATCAGCTGCCATGCTGGTGACTAGCTTAGGCAGACTGGCAGAGTAAGTCAGGAGTTCGGGGTACAAAAGAGGCAGATTTCTTTCTGCAGCGTTTAGCTCCTGCATTTGCAGAGTGTCCTGATAAAGACACAGAGAGAAGAGAGAGGTTATGGCTGTGATAATCTGTACAGCAATTCAAGGTTTAGGGAAGCTGGATTCCAGTTCACCTGGGAAGGGCAGGCAGTTCCAGAGGGTGTGTGGAGAGCAAATACAGAGCCAGGTTTTACTGGAAGCACACAGGGCACGGAGAGGCAATGAATTGTACAGTAGTGACACCTGCTTTAGAGGGGATAGCACTGGAGTATCACAGTGGCAGACTTTTAGCAGTGCTCTGGGCACACCCAGCTCTTCTAAATCCATTCAGCATAGCTCCTAACACAATTACCATGGCCACATTTTCGAGCCAATGCTACGTCAGGAACACTCTCTATATGGAGCTCTTTGGAAAATTGGCTCCTATTTTTTGGCAGTAATCGAAAGCTGAGCTGTTAGGAAAATGGGAGCTCTAAATGCTTGGATGACATTTCTCAGCTTTGCTCACAAATAGGAGAACCTTTAAGCCACAAAGGCAGTGTCATCAGCCTTCTTTCAAGGATACCATCATCAGACAGACTATTTGCTCTTCTTTTTTGTCCTGATGAGAGCTATAAGGCAAAGTTAGCAGTAGCAGAGTGACAGACCATGACACCATTCAGGTTGCACGTGCATGTAGGTAGCAGTAGGAGTAGTGCATGACTGTTCCTTTAAATGAAAGGATCACCAGGCAGTTATCTCCATCAGATTTTATTATGTGACACTGGATGAACAATTACATACTGTGCAATAAGCTAAGTGAGGTTTTAATCGCTGCTGCATTAATGGATGGTTTATCCTGACCTTTCTTAGCCTTAGAAACCAATAAGTGAAGCAAAACAAAGTTTACCAGCTCCTCTCAGAAACAAGTCATGTGAGCATAATCAAATCCCAGGCATTACTAAAGCCTGGATTCCTGGGCTGATGAGGAACTGAGAACTTTCCGTGTCAGATGGGGCTGAACAAGCCATATCTTTTATTTTTGACCAAATTCAAACAAAGGATATAGGGTTTATGGTTAAGGCCAAATCATCACCTGAAGTAAATTACACTGAATTTGCAGCTGTCATTGTCTGCATACTTCTTTTATAAGATAATAGTAAGCTTTGTGATATCTTTAATGAAGCATGTTTATTCTAACAGACATGATGTATCTAAGAATAGTTATGCAGAAATTATGCTAGGTAAATGTCATTCTGAAAAGGGAGAGCCCTGTCTTGGAGAGATACCAATTCTACAGAAAGATTCTCTTAGGTATAAAGATTTGTTGAAATCCACATGTACCTCAGTAGCAGACCTGTGAACAAAACCTGCAGTCTCACTTTTTCTCTCTTATTGTACCACCATGGCTTTCAGAAAAGGTGAAGGGGATGACAAGGAATGAGAGATGGTATTTAACAGAGTTTTTTTGTTGTTGCTAAAGTCCCACAGCTTTCATTAGGACTCTAATCCAGAATTTTCTCCATTCCAGAAAACTTTATGAGTCTTTTACATGCCACCGATTTGTTGACTTCCATGCTTCTGGCAATCAAGTCACGTCTTTCAACCTTAATGCATTGAGGAGGCAACCATTTGAATTAAAAGACTTGAAGAATCACTACCATGAAGCTAACTTTAATGATAATGCCTTTTCACTGTAGCCCTGTTTGTACACACAGGCTCAATTTCACTTTATTTCAGACACAAAGTAAATAACATACTGTGATTCTCTCTTTTTCTTTTTCCAAAAAGGAAGGCACACTTGCAAAGTCTGCCTGCAGCAAACCTTGTCTACCTGTGGTCTGCTTCAGAAGAGTGGCTTTTCAAGGCCTCTCACAGGCTGCCTCAATCCAGACTTGGTGACAGAACTGCCTACAGCAATATTTAGCCATTTTGTTTGCCACCCTCAGCTGCAAATGCAAAGGAGCAGACACACCTCAGATAAAACTCACCGCAAACATTCAGAGAAGGCAATCACTCTGATCTGACCCACAAAAGAGACAGAAGCTGCACATATCCGATGAATTTGCAGGCATCCGGGCATTGCTCCTCGCAGCTGCACAGCTGTCCTTCACACATGAAAGAAACAGGTCCGGCTACCAAACATCTCTTTCAGCTTTTCCTTCTGTACAGCTCTGTTCAGGTTTCTCCAAACCACAGCCCTGCACAGCACTGCAGCTGCCTGCCCCAGATCCTCAGCAGCTGTAACCCAACCTGGCTCCATGGATTTCAAATGCCTTTTCCACCCACTGGAAAACCCATCGGCAAGTTGAAAGCACTTCCCTCTCCTCCCTCCCCGCCTACCACACAAACATACACAGACACATCCACATACATGGTGAATGGAATGAGTCCAAAAGGTTTTTCTCAACTCTGGTAGCAATATTATTTTTTTTTTTTTCCCCAAACTAGCTTGGAAGGAAAACTTTGAAAGCTTTCCAAAGCAAATGTTCCTGGGGCAAGAGGGACGAGTGTAAAGAATAGCGAGAGCTTAGTTCTGCAAGAACTTCTAACATGGAGACCTGAGGCAAACGTCCGCTTCTCCTTTTCTTTCCCTCCTGCAATAAATCTGTATTGTACACACCAGTGCATCCTTCTGTCAGACACTCCTCATCGCTGCCAGGCCACTGAGGATGTGGCAGCTTCTGCCAGGGAAGTGGAAATGTGCTACACTGTTGATAGTGACTTTCCCACAGTGAGTTGTGGAAAGATACCCATTTTCCTTAACTCATGTGGTTCGCTGAGGAACAGCTGGGACAGGCAAAAAAAGCATCTCCCCCCTGAGTATATGTGTGTGAACACTGCTGGGAAAATCAGAGAGAAATGTTCCTATCTTGGAGTAATTAGGATAAGAACATAAAAGTGGAGAGATGAACAAGGTGAAATCTTTGGCCCCTTTTGTTGGGCCTTGAAGTGGTTAAACCAAAGAGATTCTGATTTTCAGAATTGTACAGTGGTAGCCCTCTCACATGAGAAAACATCATTAAAGTGGGAATGATTGCATGATAGGATGGGGAGAAAAGGGTCAAAAGATAACAAATCCTTCTCTTTTGATTTGCTAGAGAGAAGGTAATCACCAGCGTGGGATTTGATGAAGTCAGGTTGGCTAGCCCTACCTTTGCTCTGGAAATTGTGCAGCTTTCCACCACAGGGATTGCAGTTGGTCTCAGTGAGGTGAACATGCAACAGAGAGCTCAGGGTGAGACCTTGAACTTTGGTCACTCCATCATCTACTGCAAACTCAGAGCAGTGGTCTCTGAGCAAGTAGTGAGTTCTGTGTGACTCCCTAATCACCAGGCAGGGCACAAATAAAGCCATTTTCTGAGTTTATATGGCTCTGGGGCCAGGATGATCCCATGTTGACACATGTAAAATATTCAACAGATGGAGTCTCTCAGTGCTTTTGCAATACAAACCACCATAAGACTATTAATGAGGCACTATCTTTTAAATTAATCTCTCCAGCATAAAGTTGGCGGTGATGGGCTATTAATACATCTCAGATAACCATATTATCTGAACGTCTTCTGGGCAAATCAGACTCTTGCAAAGTTTTTAGCTGATTTCATCATCCCATTGCCTGTTTTCCTTCTGTGACACTTTAACACTTCTTGGCATATAGGCTGCTTTTCTTGCAAAAATTCTGTTGCAGTCAACTTTTTAAATTGCTTTTTCAAGAGGATTTGAAAGATGCAAGTCCGATGGAGGAAAAAAAAGCTCATTTGACTAGATACAGTTGTGGCTAGGTACTAATAATCTCCAAAGACACTTAGATGAATCATAAATTCATAGATAGGATTTTGATGATATTTACTTTTTAATTTCTAGATTCATAAGGCTCTTCACACAATGAATAAATGCAGCAATGCTTGTGGAAGATGATGTCCTGTTGGAAGCTCTGGCCATCTGTGAGGCTGGCTTTATCTATGACTGATTCCTTTGCTTTGTAACAACCCTGGGCTTTCCAGATTCACCAAGTCGTCATCTTCCTTTTAAGCATACAACAAATTAGTAACATACCATAGGCTGACTTTATTAGATTAATTAAAGAAACCTATTAATTTCCAAGTAAATGAAAAATATTTTTAATCATTGCCTGTGAACCACTTAGCACATTAACTTGTCCCTCTGAAATCATTTACTTAAGTATGCCCTCAGTTTGCTTAATCCATAACTGGTCAATAGTATATTAATATTACAGTCTCATTTCGGATCTAAGCATGCCTGAGCCTATTAAACTGTCACCCTGGATTTACTTGCAGGGAAAAATTATCTGCATTCAGAGATAGAAGGAGAAAAGTATTAAAGTGAATCAAGCACTAATGAAATTAATCATAATCATCATAAGTACTTTCAACTGCTGTCACCCAGTGGGAGATGCTGCTACAGGAAAATTCTTACAGCTCTTTTGTTTTTATGGCTGAGCTCTAGAGCTCTCTCAGCTTTTGCTTGGTCCAAAGAGACTGATAACACTCTGGTGATCATTTAGAATCATTCCTATTTTTTTTTTTTTTAACTAAGAATCAACCTTAGAGGTGACCTTGAAATACAAGCCACTTCATGCTTTGTTCTAGCAAACTAATTTAATGTAGGTCAGACCTACCATAGTTAGTGTTATAACTCATTCCAACTGGGAGACTCCATCTCTTGCTGTTTACTTTTACTGCACTGCTCGTGAACATAATGTGTAAAATTGACAGGTCCAAGACAATGGGAAAGAGTAAATCAGGAGAAAAATTATCTATGTCCCTGCAGTGCAAGATACATAGATGTGTAGATAGATATAGATATTTAGATATATAGAGCCAGATCCTTATCTGTGTAAATCAGAATAGGCACATGGTGCATTAAAGCCAATAAAATTATGCAGTTTTATATCAGTGATGTAAGATCATCCCTTACAGCGCTCCTCTTATTTCATGCAAATTTTTAATAATCCTTTAATAATACTTGAATTTAAAAATGGTTTTTTTTCTTCCAATTGCTGTAGTGACAAGACACTAATCTGTATCTTGTTTAATACTATGAAACTTTTGAAGGGCTCCCCCACGTATCTTTGAATTCTTCAGTTGTCTACAAACTCCAGTGTTCTATGGATGAAACCTCTGATGAAGAGGAACATGACAATGGGAAAGACCAAAAATAGCAGCAGATCAAAAGAAGTTATCTCTACAAACAAATTCAGCGCTATCCACAACTAAGTAACATTTGACATTTAAAAAATATTTGATCAGTGTTTTGGCTTACAGAACTGCTTTAGGGGCACTGTGATGTGTAAATTAAATTCAAATGAAGGTTAAATATAGTTCTTTGAGAAAGACTGCACAGTTTAAATTACCTAATTATTTGGACAAAATCTGTTCTCCTGTAATTAAATGTATACAAAAGAATGTGTCTTTTTACTAAATACATTTGGAGAGAGATGTTTATCAGCAAATGGTAACTTCCTCTTGAAGATCATAAAGATACTGTCATCACTCAGAGCTGTGTAGGGAGGAAAGTTAGTTCATGCATTTGTCAGAGCTCAGCTGAGGTTGAATGAAGTGAGACAGAGCATCCCTGTATTTTGCTGTATGCAGCCTCCAAGTCCTGATTCTGCAAAGCCTTTTAATACAAGCCTTGCTTTAACTTTTTCTCTGGAGTTCACGCTTGTGCAGGAAGGGATACAGCCAGCCAGTGTGCCCAGGCAGTGCTCTGGTCATGAAAAGAGCTGATAATTCATCAAACCCATGTCTGCTGTGATGCCCAGGACTGGATTTCTGCCTTGCATCCAGCTCAGACCCTCTAACTCTGCAAGTGTTCCCAGGCTTTGGGAGAATGACTGCTGGAATGAGTTACAGCGCATGTGAGTAAAGGGGTGAGAGTCTGGATCTGAGGTTTGTTTAGTCTATTTTTAAATGTGTTGAGTGAGGGGATTTTTTACCATCTTTCTGTGGGAGACTCCTCCTGAGCCTAGCAGATGTCAACAGCAGGATATCTTTTGCATCATACTGTGTATGAACTTTTTATTCACCTTGTCCATTCCTGTTCATTTTTTTTCATTTGTGTACATCCATCAATATTTACACTCTGTAATATTTCTGTTTCTTTCTCCAGAGCCATTGCTAAGTCCCAAAAACTGTAGCTCTTCCATTCTATTTTTGGTGTCAGTCCATCTGCCTCCTTCCTGCATTGGGAGGTCACCCTTCTCACCCTTTTCTTCCTCCCCCCAGTTTGCCAATTCTGCTCAAATCTGTTGTGTGTGGCTGACAGACAGAAATGTCAGCCTTGCTTAGGGCTCAGAGCTCTATGCCATCGATTTAATACTGCAGTACAGGTACAATACACTTGGATAGTTCAATTACTGCTCATGAACCAAAATCTCACTCTCCAAAGGGCTGGAAATTAAGTCTGCACAGTATGCCTAAGCTTCACCATGCCATTCCCTGCAGTAAAGATGTGATATGGAATAGAGCCCTGAAAAAAAAAATAATAAGCAAGCTCATATTGCTTAAAATTCAGAATTTTCCACTACGTACCTGGAATTATGCAAATTTTCTGTGGTTTCCCAGGTTGGAAGAGTAGCATCACTCTGCATGTCTGGTCCCTAGTTGTAATATCTGTCATAATTATATTAGGGAAGAAATTGCATGCTCATTAGAAAAAGCACACTGGTGCACAAAACTTTTGTCTGGGGGGCCCAGAGCATCTGAACTGCATGTGGGAAGAATGTTTGGATTTCACATGTGACAAGAAGAGATTTTTCAAAGTGAGTGGGAAATTAAAGGCAGCTCAAGAAACTTTCCTACCAGTCATTGTACAATCCACTCATTTCATTCAAATTCATTCTGCAGAACGAGCTTACTTAAAGAAAGAGAAGAAGGAGGGAAAAAAAAAGGATTTATTGCTAATAGTCATAAAAGGAAACCATAAATCTACCAAGGCCCTGTAGTGGGTCTAATAGTGAGTAAGAACAAATGCAATCAATATGAATGTATTCATTTATTCTGTCTCAGCCACAATCAGTATGCATGGTATCTCGATGTTGAAAAAGAAGGCACAGCTTTTGCCCCAGTGAGTTTAAAATAATTCAACAAAACTCCTGCTGAGTTTTGATTGAATAATAAGTTTGGCTCTAGCTAGAGAAAAATGTGCAGACAGGCAATATGCTGGCAGAGAGCAAAACTGGGAGCCAGCATTTCTAGGAAAGGGATGGGTTCAGGAAGGCATGGGAAGAACAAAGGTAAGGGGTGACTTTGAGCAAGAAAGACAGAAGTTCTGCAGTTATTTCTCTGGGTAGTGGAAAAGGTCCCTTTTGAAGAACAGAAGGAAAGCTGGCCCCATCCTTGATGCAGCATATTCCCATTATTCATTTACTGTGTCATTCTTAATTGTCTCCATAGCTCCTGTCCCACGGCTACATATGCCCAGAGGGCATGAGCAGCACCACCAGAGCTGCCAAAGCAGAGAAGGAGGAGACACAGACCCCATGGAAATCTGGAAGTGGACTGGCTTCCAGCCTCACACCCCAGGCAAATATCTTTTTACGGAGGAGGCGTGGACGCGGCAGCGGAGGCCTCCACTTTGCTTCCTGCCACGAAGTCTGCTGAGCAAGCAGCCTGTTGCATTCTCCACTGACTTTAATTTGCAAATAGCCTTAAAGCATTGCAGAAAACAGCATGGGAATTTCTTTTTAAGCGACGGTAACAAAGGTTGGGCTGTCTGTGTAAAGCCTGCAATATATTCACTGAACAACCAAAGAGGACACAAGATGTCATGTAGGAACAAAGAGGTCACCCTGAGCACAGGAGGGAATGAAAGCAGAGACAAGCATTCATATTCACTGAACAAAGCCTCTGCACTGTCATTTCTGGACACTGAGCCTATCTAGGCACAATTAAAAATCCAAACAAATAAATAGAACTGTTTCACATGCTCTTGAATTTACCTGCCAGAGCAGTGGCTGTGTTCTTTAATCACCCAAACAGACAGCCTGAAAAGAGTTCAAAGAGCAGTTATCTAGCTTCCACTGAAATTCAGGAGTGCTGGCCATTTAGCCACCCTCTTGTGTTGGAGGCCCACCCACAAGCATGCCAGACAATGCTTCTCCATTTTAAAGAGAGGCGTCTCTCTTTTTCTGGGGAGAACCTGAGAAATGCCTCTTGATGAGCTCTCCAGAGCTAATCACCATACACTGCTTACTTATTCACTTTCCAGGCTGGTGATATTATAGTTATTATCCTGTGTCCTGTCACGCCTTCAGTTTGTTAGACTCCTAATGAGAAGACCTAATTCCTTCCCTGACTGTTTGGGAGGCTTGGCCAGTGGTGCTGTGTAAATGAAGAAGATGGTTATTACTATGATCATGATTATGTTTCATTAGTAATGACAAGGAACTCTGGTCAGGTATGGCATATATAGAGGAAATGAGAGAAAATACCTACTTGAAAAGAAGGTTAAAGAAACTGGTGCTTTTCATCAAATGAGAGGAGAGATTTGCATGTGAAACAGAAGATGATGAGCTTGGCAAAAAAACTGCCTACTATGACTAACTCCAATTTAAAAATTATTTAATTTTGCTATGCATTTTAGTGCAAGGAACATTCTTCCTGAAAGCATGCAGGAAGGGATGGCAAGGTCATGAATTCCTCACAGAAATTCTTGGAGAAAGGGAAGGGTGAGCACATAAATTGGGTGATTCATGTTCCGATGAGAACTCCACTCCCCGGAGTGAGAGGAGGGCTCAAGGAGAGAGCTCTGTTCCTGTGCCAGAGAGGCCAATGACTAAGGAAGCAAGTAAAAGACCAGGCAAATTTAGGATCATCTTCTCCTACTGCAAGCTCACAGCTTTTGGCAGTCAGTAGGTTTTTGGCTCCCTGAAGAGGCCCGGATGGCACCTGGACACAACAGTGCTGATGATCCCACAAAAGGAGCTGCCTCACCTTTCTGATTGCTCATGGGCTGTGGTGTGCCAGTGCATCTGGGCCAGATGCAAATGTATTTCAGACAGCAAAGTACAGGGGGAAAGAGAGATGCAAGTCCCCTGTCAGGTACACTTAGGTCATGTTTAACTGGTGATAGTGATCCAGTTATCTCCTCACAAGTGATGTGCAGGCCACAACTATTTAAAACATTACACAATAAATACTTTCAAATTTGCTGAAATTTGCTCATGGCAGTTTGCTTTCAAAGTAAGAGGCAAGGTTTTTCTTCAAGGAGTGATTCCTTGCAGCTCATGGACCAAGACTTAAGCCAGAAAAACCTGTTTATGCCACGGGAAACCCCTTAGCAGCTGCAGGTGCTGTCTGTAAAGCCCTTTCTAAAGAGCAAGCTACTGAAATCAGTGTTTAACAAAAAACAGTATGGGCACTATCCTTTTCCTTGATTTTCCAGCACAACAACAAGATGTGAGTCAGGGAAGTGCTGCCGTGTGCCACTTAAGCACGGATGGAGAAACCCAGCACAACAACAAACATGCCAAAACAATCATGTATTGTATCTGTTTATTGTTTTCCATTCTGACATTCATTCAAAACTCTCATCGTGATCCATCTATGCCCCAAAAACGGTCTTATTTTTCCAGAGAAAACCAGGAAACTCATTATCTTCCTTTAGAAGATACAAACCTGCACCTCAACATAAACCTAAAAAAAACCATATATGATGTCCTGTACTGGAAGGTAATTTTTGCAAAAAATTTGCAATAGATGATACATCTCCAACATTCTTGTTTGCTCACAGTCTGTTCATAGGACACCCCAGGTATCTGAACAGAGAAATAGCTCTGCTTCATGTCATCTGCAAAGCCTTGGAGGAAAATCAGGGGAAGTGGAGGAATAGGAAGATAAAATTTACAAGTAGCAAGAACAGCATAGGAATTTTTTAAATTAGTCAGACAAATTAAAACATAAAAGAAACACTGGATATAGTTTCTTCTTATTTTTACAACTGGCTATAGCTTTAACCTTAGCAATTCAGAGCTTGTACAACGGCATCTGCACAAACAGCTGTAGATCCCTTGTGTAAAACACACTGGATACAGCAGTGAATTTGCTTGAACTTGCTTTCACAGTCAGCATGGTCTAACAAAGGAATGGTTAATGATTTCTGCTAAATAATAGAAAGCTTCAGACACACGGCAGTGCAGGATGCTCCTTACTCTCCCTTTGTCCAGGCACACGCCTTAAACCTTGCACAATCTAGAATCTAATTTGGGAGAGGGGGTGGTTTGGGGACTGTATGGGAGTGGCACTGAAAAGAAATCTTCATTTACTTTGCCTGGCTGTGGAGTAGACTGCATGGATTACCTTTTTATTTACATTCACTCTTCTGCCAGTGTTTGTGTTCAAAAAGCCTAATGTGCCTATACCAAAAGATTGTATGTAACCGGCTTGATCCACATCAACTTGAAATGCTGGGAGGCATCCCAGTGTACTAAATTTAATAGTTTGTATATAGGGTAGCACCCAATAAAAGTCCCCCAAACCCAATAAAATTGCACATTATAGAATTTCTGTGTTGCCTGTATTTTTTTTGGTTTTGTTTCTTCGTTGGGTTTTTTTTTGCTTGGGTTTTTTGGGTGGTTTTTCTTTTTTTTTTTTTTTTTTTTTGTGCAGAAAAAGGGTAGAATATTTCTGTACTTGATTAAGACCTGTTAGTAGAGATTTATTTCCAAGGGTTGCACTGTGTATTTGGTATTAACCTCTTAGATCACAGCAAGCAGCTTTTGAAGTTGACTGGGGACTGGAGAAAAGTTCTTTGTCAGAGGACACACCACGCCTGCCTCCTTCCGAGGGGAGGCTGAGGGCAGAGGGGGCAGTGAGAAGGTCGCTCTGTTCTGCCTGCCACACCATGCAGTAAATATTAACTGGAGATGATTATTGAATACAAAGAGTTCTTATAAGCCTTACAGCTTGTATGTGTCTTGTTAGATAACTAAAGAAAAGCAGGGTTAGAAAGAATCACTCTGCCAGACGAAATCTCATCTGTTCCTTTCCGAGCTGCATTGCAAAGAAAATTAAGTGATTTCAGGGCTTTATCTTAAAAAGCCCTTAAAGGCCTTAAGGCCTCAGTTTTCCCTCCCCTTCTGGTTCCCAGTAGCCCTGTTCCTGAAACCATGCTGCCAGGTCCCCCACCAGAAACAATTGTTTTTTCTCCCTGCTGGCATCAGTGCTTTCCCAGCGGGAGTGCAGGGTGGTGCCACCTCTGCCAGGAGGGGACAACAGAGCAACTCCCTTCAGTCCCACTGCCAGGTGAAAGGAGCCTTGCACTCCTCCACAGGGCAAAACCTGGCTGCTGCAGCTGGACCTGAAAGAGAAAATGAACCTTCTGAGGCTTCTATTTCCCTGATTTAATTTCCCTATTAAAACAAAAAGAGAAAGAAAAAAAAGAAATGTGTTCAGTAAAGGAAGTTGGAATCAGACCATGGACTTCATACCAGAGCACAGTCTTTCCAAACAGACCTGCAGCTTTATTTCTACCATTATTAGGTTAAGGGCAAACGGACAAAATTCACATTTTACTGCAGTTTCAGTAATGAAATGTGTAGGAAAATGGGGCTTAATTGACAACTCTTTTAATTATATTACTTGAAATGCTGGAATAAATAATCAAAGAAACTATTTATAAGGATCTAGAAGATAAGGGGGAGATGAGTAACAGCCTGCATGGATTTGTCAAGAACAAATTGTGTCACACCAATGCAATTTCCTTCTCCCACAGGATAATAGACCTTGCAGACATGGAAGAAGCAGTAGATGTGATATATCTTGAGCACAGTAAGTTTTCTGACACTGTCTTATATAACATTCTGATAAATAAGAGAAAAAAAATGTGGACTAGGGGAAACCTACTAGAAAGTGAGTGCAAAACAGGTTAGAAAACCATTTTGAAGAGAATTATGATTCATGGTTCACTGTCAAAGGCTGCATCAAGTGGGATCCACAGAGGTCTCTCTGGGCCTGGTACCATTCACTGCGAATGAGCCAGAAGGGATTGTGGCGCCATCAAATTGCACATTGTCAGCTCCAGGAAAGGAGTGGTGTTCCAGAACTGGAAAAACAGGATGCAAATCGAGCGAAGCAACCGTTATATTGCACAATGACCCAGCACTGGGAGGTAGGAATAACTGATTTGGTACTACAGCTTTCTAGGTAAGAATCTGTGTGTTACAGCTACTCAGAAGACAAACATGAAAACTGAGGAATATTTTTTTTCTCTTTACTCAACATATGTAAGCCCTCAGGTCATTTCATCCAACTAGGTTTTGGCCACTTAACTTTAAGGAACATGTAGGCTAATGAGGTCCAAATATGAGCAACAGAAACAAAGAATAATCTGGGCATCTGGCAGAAAGGTGGGCCTGCACAGTCTAGAGAACGAAAGATTAAAACACAGCAATCTTTGTAATCTTTGCAAAGAGTCTCTTCCCTGTGACCACAGTGGAGAGGACAAGAAACAAATGGTTTATAATTTGGGAAGAGAGTTTCATTTTAGACATTCAGAAAAAAAATCCAGTGTTAGAATGGAATAGGTTCCTTGGGGATGCTGGGGAATCTCCATCACTGAGAGAACCTCCACATACAACTTGATGTTGTCCTAGAGTAGGGAATGGACTAGATGACTTCTAGAGATTTCATTTAAATCCACTTTTGTATAATAGCATGAATTCTGTGAATACCACAATCTAGTCATGTTTAATAAATTAAACTATAAGGGAGAAAAAAAAATGCCCTAAACCCAGAGCTAGGTCTGAAAACACTTAAATGCAGTAATAGGCAATAAATTTACTTTCACTCCCTAAGGAGATTTTATTGCCACAAAAACTAACATACCAGAAGCCTCTTCTAATAGTTAAGTAACTACAGCACATTGGCAGGTTCTTTGATGCATATTCTGGAAGAAGGATTTTATGTTTATTGAAAAATTTGGTTGCATCAGAAATACAGGTTAGGTCAGTCTTCTGAGCTCTACATGTCTCCAAAATGTTTCTAAATCCTCATATGTCTTAAAAAGGGAAAAACCCTAACTCCAGACTAGTCTTGAAGGGCACTTTGAGTTATTTTTGTTCTATTCCTGTGTCCACTGCTTCTCACAATAACATTTAAATACCCTACCACAAGAATGAAAGCAGAGATGATGCAGACAAGTTGTGTGTGACCTCATCAGCTAATCAGAGAGCAACACAAACTGTGCCCATTTTCAGTGTCAGACATCCATATTTTATGTAAAGCAGAAAGTACTTTATCTATAAGTTGATGGAAGGGACCCTGAGGGGTTTCCTTTCTATACTATGAGTACAACAGAGAGAAAGAAAAACTTTCTAATTAAAATCTTCCTAAGAAAGTGTGGTTTCAAGGAAAAGAATAATTATTGCTGTAAAATGTCATACCAGTAAAGCAATTCAAGTTATCAACTAGGATTTTAATTTTCTTTTTGCATCACCGAGCAGAGTCCATAATACATTTTCATATAAATGCCTTGGTTTTGTTCTTTTTCAGCTGGGTTCACTACAGTGTTTTAGGGGAATGAGTCCTCTTGCTCATTTTGATGAGCAAAACCTGGTGGAGGGAAATAAAAGCCACCATCTACTTTCTGTCTGGAGTGAAACTAAGCAATTCACTCGATGAGTTTGAGCTTCAGGGAAAATAAGGTCTGAATGAACAGCCTTTGTTAAAGCCTGTACCCCAGCAGTTCATGGGGTTCACACAAGCCACATTTGTTCAGAGCAGTCCCAAGGGGACAATGCAAGCCCTGTTTTACTACCACAGGGTATAAAGCAGTATCAAATAATGAATCCAAATATTTCCCTTCTGAACTCAGCCCAAAGCACTTTAAAAGTTTTCTAATATAAAATAATATACCATGAAGTGGAAATCCTTATGATATTTTGTCATTTTAAGCTGTGGTAATATATTTTCCCTGGGAAAATATAACTCTGCACTCATTGTGTGCTTTTTTGTTTTCTGTTTAATCTGTGATGCATATCTGAAAGGAATTTTTGCCTGTAATTCTATAAAATTTACTCTAAACCACTGCTTATGCTCTGGTGATCACAACTCCGGTTTAAGGATTGGCTCTTATTTTTCAATCTTCTCTTCACTGCCCTTTTGCTCTATTAGAATGTGAGGAGTAAGAGGGAAAAATTTTGCACATTTAACACTTTGTTTCCCATGGACTGTGGGATCTTGTCATCTTACATGGGCAAACAGGAAATCATACTGCTGGAATGACACATTTAGTAAATCTAATGGATAGAAAGAGGTGCATGGATTGATACTTTTGCTATTCAAAGTTTTTTTTAGTTATCTGCTCTCTTTCAGATGTGACAGTTACGGCAAAAAAAGAACAAGGACAAGGCATAATGCTTTTAAACTAAAAGAGGGCAGGTTTAGATTAGATATTTGGTAGAAGTTCTTTACTGTGATGGTGATGAAACACTGGTACAGGTTGCCCAGAGAAGTTGTGGATGCTCCAGCTCTGGAAGAATTCAAGACAGGTTGGATGGGGCCCCGACAAACTTGGTTTGGTGGAAGGTGTCCCTGCCCATGGCAGGGGTGTTGGAATGAGATGATTTTAAGGTCCCTTCCAACACAAGCCATTCTGTGATTCTAGGAAAAAGGAGGCTTGATCCTCAGGCAGTGTACATTTATTTAACTGTGAATCCTGAGTTATTGTTTACATGCCTTTATGTCAGGCCAGACTTAATCATGGCTCTAGACCATAACCTTTGGCCATTGCACCCCACCTGTCACTGGTTCTAATGGGGGTCTAAAAATTAGACTGATTGAAGAAGCCTCATGTAATTTAATTCAGCTTCTGCAGGAAATGGCTTCACTTGTTTTCAGCCCAAATGAAGTCTGAATTCATTTCCAAAAGTGATTTTAAAGCAAAAAGTATGACAATTGCATCAAGGCTAAATTAGGTCTTGTACTTACAATCACTTAGCATCTTCCCAGGTGCAAAAATATATTATTACATCAGCTGATGGTGTTCCTTGTCTAAGTTTACAGTCAGTTTAAGCTACCTCTATTGGGATATTTTAAAAGCTCAAAAATCATAGGGAAAGTCCATGCTTCATCCATGTTTGAATAAGGTAGAGGTGGAGAAGTGATGTTTAAAGGATGTCACAGAAGAAGTGACTGGACTTGTAGCTCCTCTGTGTCTAATGACAGACCCCCTACACAGCCTGCAGTCCTTGCAAGGTGAAGGAAAGAAAGTAAAGGTAAAAATTGATGAGGAAAGCAATGCCAGAAAGAGGTGTGAGCTGTAAGCAGGACATTCAGTGGTCTGAGTTAATGCCTGGGAGCTCCTCTCCACATGGGACAAGAACAAACCAGATGTCTGAAGTACCCTGCCAGAAGCAAACTAAGAATATCTGGAGTCCCTCTGCCTTTGAAGTAAACCTGACTTTAAACATGACTACATAAAACAGAGCACAGCTATTTGTAGGAAATCAAAAGTAAATGAAACAGGATGAGCCTTCATGAAATAGCAAGAAAACAAAGAAGACAAAGCAAACAAACAGGAATGTAAGGAAAGCCCAGTCAGTATTTGTAATACGGTCATTAACCATGCTCTGTACATCTGAATGCCCTTTCTTTGCTGGCCTCAGAGTCTGCAAACATTAAGGATTTGTCTACAGAGAGGCTCTGGTGGTAGATGATTTATTTATTCTGCTGTCACTTTTGTCTCTGCTTATCCTTCTGCAGTGTCAAGTCTATTTACACTCTTTATGGCTGTAGTGTGCTGTGGCATGTGTGTGTAGATGTGGAATCAAACCAGGACTGTTCCAGAGCAGGCCCATCCATAAGCAAACGAGCTCTGTGTGCACAGCTCACACAAGGAGCCCCCACACCCAGCACTGACACTGTGCACACCCCGTAGACCCAGCAAGGACAAATCCCAGGAACCCATCACCACCAGCACCACCTCCTGCTCCAGCAGGTGTCCATCAAGGCCATTCCTCACGAGCATCCACCGAGCTGCATGGGGAATCAGGGAAGATCTGCCTAAAACCCTGCCAGTGGAAGCTACCAAGTTCTGTAAGTCTTTGGGTCTTTGGAAAAGTCTGTGCTTGGTGCCTGACGTTGTGGCTTTGATATGGTTGGGATACATACCTGGGGAGTTCTCCTAGCTTTTATTTCCCCATTTTTAAAGAAAGATATTATTTAATAACACCTGAGCATTAGGTGTTACCACAAGGATTATTTGTACAAAACGGTGATCTAGAAAATAACATTTTTTAAGTGATATCCTTTTGTGATGAGTTTAGTGTCTGTGAGAAGTGCTCGGAAGTCCTGTCTTTTTAAAAGGCAGGTGGAGGAAATCAAGTGTTGCTGTAGTGGTACAGTCAATCCCAACATGTTGCAAAAGCCTTGTCACTTTACATTACACACCCTGATGAGACACAGGTTGGGGGATCTGGCTTCATGGTGGTAAGAGGGTCACACATGAAAGTAGCCCCTTTCCCTGCAAGGCAGCATGTTCTCCCAGGAGATAATCAGGATTTTCTTCCTGAACAGTTAGTGGATCTCTCTGCTTAGCAGCCCCTCACACACAGGAAAGGTCAGGGACACATTCTTTAGATTTGATTGTTGCGAGAGCTCAGAAAATATTGTGGAGACTGGGAGAGCGGGTGCATGGGAACCAGTACAGAGAGTTTCCATTCCATTCTACCACCTTTATATTTGTGCTTTCTCTCCAAAACTGATGGATTCATTATGCTGCAACACCTGCTTTAGGCATTTTGCAGCTGCCACAGCAGAAAATGTACATATATTACATTGTCACTGAACTAACTGAGCTGCACTTACTGCTTCCTTCCCACGCAGGGGAAGACAACAGACCAGTTTCCCCCAGCACGTTTCTTACACAGAGATGGTGCTTTGTTAATAAGCCAAGCCCAGTATTTTAACAACTGCGAGGTGAAGGGTTGAAGCAGTAATATGCCTTAAGGTCATGTGGCACATGGTCATATTTTAATTACCACTGCCTGAGGCTATCTCCACAGGTATGTTTCCTTCCTGCATAAAACATGAACCTGGGAGTGATTTCAAAACACACTGTCAAATAGTCTGTGACTCCAACAGGATGTACACTGCATCAGACTTTAATCCAAGGGCAAATTTTATTTCAGTGTTTTATCTTGAAGGCTCAGAGAGGCGAGAGAAAGAAACACTTCTCTATTGGTAAACTAATAATGTTTAGTAACACAAGATGTATCATATGTTCTAGAGATCTTTCATTTCCTTAATAAATACCCAAGCACAGCAAGCTCTCAACACCAATATCCTTTCAATAAAAGGTAACCTTATATGGTCACTACATGATACATGATTTATAAGATGTCATGTTAAAGTAAACTCAAACTCACCAAACACACTAAGGAAAGGAAATGGTTGTCTGGCTCCATATGGTGTTTTCATGTTTCTATTAAAACCAGACTATTCAAACACTGTGGATACCAGCACAGGTTTTAGCTCTTAAGGAAGGATAAAGAGAGTCTTATCCATACCATCTGTATCAATAGCATAAAAATTGCTGGCAACACATGAATGTGGTTAAAACACTTAGGGTCATCTTACTGTTGGGGATTAAAAGACATTGCTCCCACAGACTGGTTTGCTCAAAGAGCTATCATGAAAGTGAATCACTGAAACCCTTTGCTAACCAAATATCATGGAAAAAAAGAAGAGCTAGTTGAGCTGGAAAGACCATTTCTTTTAATACAACCTCCTTTAAAGTAGGATGTAGCATTGCAGAAGTTGAAACCTAATCTTCACTATAATACTTGACACTTATATCCAAGGTCCAGATTTTTGTCACGTCATGCTATTCTGATTGAAGATCTTGTACTGCCTTTGCAAACATCTTCAATCTACAAATTTATCCTGCACCTTAAATTAATGAAAGGTTCCTCATTTATTATGGACGACCATAAAAAAAATCTAGGACAGTGAAATAATTTTTGACCAGCTGTTCCCCCATTCTCCCTCCCAGGTGGATGCTAGAAAGCACACTCCTACAACAGGCTACTCCAAGGATCCCCAAGCTCAGCCCCTGCCAGGCTCCACCCAGACACCAGCAAAAGAAACCTGATGTAAACAGAAGGTACCTGAATTATAATTTTCCTTCCCTACAGAGGGCAACCCTTCACCACTTCAGTGAGCGAGGGGCTACCACACATCTCAGTTCAGGCCCAGGAACACACTGCATCCCCTCAGCATAATGAAATCAAAGAGAGGAACAGATTTCAATGCGTGTCACTGCAGGTCAGTGCACTCACTCGGTAGTGTGATGCACAAAGCTCACATAGTTGCTTTTTAAGTTACTTTTAAATCCACTGCCAAACCTGCTGCTGTAAAGCCCAGCTGATCCAAGAACGTGCAATAAACTCAGTGATGCAGAAGACCTCACAGATTTTGTAGGGAAGGGCACATCCCCCACATTTTCAAGATGCTCTTTTCACTGCACCTTACCTACTTAACTACCTTAATGCTTTGAAGCATTTCACTCTCTTGGATATTAATGTATTTACCACGTACTTTTGACTCGACAAGAGTTTTGGTTCATTCACTTCTGTGGTCATTAGCCTTATACATCTACCACTATTTCTCCTTTATTAACACAAGTGCCTTCAAGAACTCGTGCTAATGAGAATGGCAAAGATGCAGAAAACACACGCAATTCTTTGAACCTCACCCACATCATATTACAAGGCTAATAGTGCCACTACTCCACTTCAATTTGTAAGTATTACAACCTCTGGAGCCAGTAGTACTTAATGACTTAAACATCTCCCCTCTCTCCTCTCTCCTTCTGTTAAAAGCTATAGCACACAGCAGCTTTACTTTGAGTTGCAAACACCATCCATGGGTTTTGTGTGTAATGGTCCAAATGATTTCCATTTAACTTTTTATGTACAGGACCCAATCCCTGCTCAGTCAGAGTGGAGCCCAGGGGATAAAAAATATCTCCTTTATCATTCCCCTCTACAGGACACAGGCATGAGAGCTGAGTGTGTATTGGTGCATGAGGGACTGAGGAACATCTTCCTGACTGCAGCAGGCACAGAGTTCCCAGCTGCTTTCTCATCAGGCTGAGGAACTTCCACCCAGCTTTTCAACTCCTACAAATTTCCTGGGCTGTAATTTTGGGGTTGCATGTGCTAAGCCACCAGGGAAGATGAGGGCCTTCATTTTCCTGATGGTGATTTATGTAAAAGGATGTACCAGGAAGGAGGGCACATGCTGGCTCAATTGCCAGCACAATTTCTCAGTTCATTACTGTGACAGTGGTGAAGCACTGCTGTGTGTTGCCCAGAGAAGCTGTGGATGCCCCATCCCTGGAGGTGTTTGAGGCAAGGTTGAATGAAGATTTGAGCAACCTGGTTTGGTGAAAGGTGCCCCTGCCCATGGCAGCAGGGATTGGAACTAGATGATTATTGAGGTGCATTCCAGTCCAAACCATTCTGTGATTTTATGAGTTAGCTGTTCCATGGGCTGACTAACAGGCATGGGCATTTTAGGTGGGCTTTTTTTTTCAGGATATTGGTTATGGCTGTTTGCTGCTTTGGAGTAGTTTTGTCTATGGGCTGTTCATGCAAGAGTACTTGGGGCAGGGGAGTTTCATGTAAAAACAAGTTGCGTAAGTGCGACAACAAAAATTTCTACTTGCTGCTGACATGGGCCCCTTTATCATTTGTTCATGACTGAAACTGAGTGTAGTGTGAGCTCCACTTGCAATTGTGCTCACCCACCCAGGATTTAAGTTACTCTAATACATTTCAGCACAAATTAACATGTTCATCTGGATTTCAGGCCAATTTCATTGTAGGGACACAGAAATAAAGTGACTGAAGCATCTGCCAACAGTTTCAAGCACAGGGCAACAGTATGCACAAGCATTTGAAAGACTTTTAAAGAGTATTCTTCCTTAGCTTATTATCTTGCTATTTACTATGTTGGAACCAAGATTAAAATGCTTTAGTGTTTACTGAAGCAGCATATATGGGACCTAACAGCATGTTATTTTGTGCACACTGTTTAACATTCTTTATTGCTTCAACTCATAAGGTTTATTTGAAATCAGTGGAGGAATTCATCCCATCCACCATTTACTCACCCATTATCAGCTACTGCAAAAGTGCCGTGTGGAGAATAAATACCAGTTATTTATGAGCTTTTGCAAGCATGCAAACTCCTGATAGAAAATTACGTTTTTAAGATCTGTTATTATTTATGACATCTGTGTGTCACTGTATGCAGTGGCATCCTGTATGGAGGTTGCTCTGGAGGCGAGGTCGCTCCTGGAAAGAACAGTAGCTACCTGCTTTTACTTGACTTTCAAGATGGTTTATGCTTGGTTCCAGCCTCCCTTTCTCTCTCTCTCACACCCCCAACCCAAGCAAAAGTCCTTCTTCTTTTGCTGGTAGCTACAGAGAGTGTGGAGCTGATGGAGAATGAAACACTGTCTCGTGTTTTGATCAAACCTCACTCAAGGTGATGGGAGGTTTTCCTGTCAGAGGGGAAGACTGATGATGGAATAGTTTTCCCAAACGCCAAGAAATTTCTAACATGGAACCTCCATAAAATGTTAGGCAGACATTGGTCAGGAATAATTTAGATGGCAGGCACACAGATGTGGGTGTCCCATTCAGTGGATCATGAGCCATTTCACATGGGAACATTGTTTGGCTCCATTTGAGTCACAGACCAATGCTCACCTACAGGCAATTCCTGACTGACAGCTGAGTGAAGGAAACTCCTCTAAATTCCCCAGCTAAATACAGGAGAGTACTGTATTTTTTTCCAATATTTCCACTTACTCCACGTGTTTTGTTTATGCTTGATGCATTAACACAATTTACATTCTCCTCCTCCACCTTTGTGAAATTTTTCCTGGTCTTGCTACTCAGCTAGAGACAGGGGTGCATGTAAAAGCTAGTGATTGCTTCAGATGAGCAATTGCACTGGAAATGTTTAGTGCAGCTTCATGTTTCATCTTCCCAGAACCTTGGTGACACTTTGTCTGGAATACATGGTTTGCATCACGTCTCTGTGTGTGTGTTCCCAGGTTTGATTATCTGAGTTCTCAGAGGAAATAAATGCCAAGAGCTATGTACCTTTGCTAACTAGCATTCTTATGCTGGTTGTGCATAATCAAGCAGCACCTTTCATCCTACAATATATTTAATGTCTTTTAGACAAAGCCCAATCTGATGAGGCTGATGCTGCAGCAGCAGGGAGCATGCATGGTACATTGGGCTTTAGAGTAATGGTTTAGATCTCTCTACAGCATGTAGCACACATAAGCTTTGAAGCATAAAAATCATAAATGATTAACCTACTTGATTTCACATAAATGATAGAAATATGCTCTCCATGGTTTATTTTATTGTCTAAAAACAAAGGCATTGTGTGATCATGTGATGGTGTCTTTTTATGGTCTTTAGCAATTCTAGTCCATTTTGTTTTAACTACCAATTTTTCACTGTATTAATTGCTAATTATTATATATTTGTATACATGACACTTCAATTATTATCATGTGATCATAACTGTTTGGATTGAATATTGCCTCATTTCCATGAGCTATTTCCACTACAAGCTAGGCAGCCTTAAAGAAAGTGCATCCAAATATTTTTCTTTCATATTTTTATTAAAAATATTTTTCAAATAAGAAAGAATCTTACTGAAACATCCAGCTTGCAAGAAAACATGAAGAGTCTTTGTAAGGAAAACTAATCCAGCATTTGTTAACTTCTTAATAAGCATAATTTGAACTCAAAATTTGAGGGAAGATCTGATACTCTGAAAAGAAAAAAGTTAATGCACATCAATGTAGACATTTCCAATATCATTTAAAAGACCAAACAACACTTCCCAAGGGCTCCTCTGAGATCTACAGCTATGTTAAAAAAAAAAAACAACAAAGTGTACCTTTTTATATACCTGTCATAAAATTAGGTTCATTACCTCATCTCCTTGCCAGGTGAGAAAAGCAGGTGGAACTTGCTCAAAGAGAGCTGAGACAACCAGAAGACTCTGGAGACAACCCAAAAAGATATCCCCAGTGTCACATACACATGAGCCCATCCAGAGAAATTATGGCAGTGCCACCTACTAAACACATTCAGTCATGCATTGGTATACCTGAGCCTCATCTGGAGGCACGATCTAAAATATGCATCTCTCCTGCAAACTAAGAGGCAAAGATAAATTCCCCCACTTTGTTTGAAATGCTGTTTTCTTGACCTCTGGGATATAGAAAGATTTATATAAATAGAATTTCTCTTTCTGCTTTCTTCCCTGTCCTGGAGAAATATGTATAAATAAGAGATCAAAGATCCTGTATAAACATTTACTGTAAAGCTGACAGGCTGCAAAAGCAGAGCTTCTTCCTCTGTGTCTCAGAGAACAATGACTCAGTAAACCCCTGGGACTTCACAGAGTTACTTCCTCCACTAGTCTATACCCTGTGAGGGAGGCCTTTTTAAATTTCATTTCCATTCAGTGGTGCCTTTGAAAATGTAAATAAGTCAGAATGATTAGGTGGTAAATGGTTTATATATGATGTGGTGAAATATTTTTGCAGCCTATTTGGAATTACATGGTGTTGTCTCTGCCCTGATCTTCTTGTCCTTCTGGAGGCTGCTGAACTCCCAAGTGGCAGCGAAGATTGAGGACTTGCAAATTTAGCTTTGGCCACCCCTCTCAAAAGCCACCAAAAACTTTTGTTTGTTTGTTTGTTTTTTAGTTAAGATCCTATCAGACTACATGGCATTTCCTCCTTTATCCTTATTTTGTTTTGTTTGAATGTCTCATCAGTTACCTCCCATCATCCCAGCTCGCTCTGCAGATTCCACTGAGCAAATAAGGTCCAGCAGGAAGATATTGATGGCTTTATCAGTATGAAATACTCACAATGCATCACCTGCATGCTTAGAAGTGTAATGCTGACAATAAATATGATAATAGTTGTCACACATCAGTGAGAGAAATGTTGTGCTTCCAAAGCACTGAATAAATTGCATTTTCCTTTATTTATTCAGTGCAATAGATGGCACAAAGATGGTAGAACCAACCAACCATTTTGACATGTTTACAAGGCTTTTAAATCATGAAATGGATTATTGCAGCACTGAAAGTATTTGGCAAATGCATTTTATGCACAGCACATTCTGCTTGAAGAGGCAAGTTTTTAATTTACATTTGCTAGAAACACCCCTGACGAGGAAGGATTGTGTGTCAAAGACACCTTTAGTAACAAACACTGTAACCTGCATTGATGCATCTGATCCACTTCACATACAACCACACAACAGAGAGGAGGCCTGAGAGTCAGAAGAAATATGAATCACCTTAACCTGTAAACCAGGTCACCTGGCTGTAACCTGTTTTAAACTCAATCCACAATGAAGTCCAAGAGTGGCCAAGCTGTTTCTCTTGAGTGGGTTCACAAATACACCCAATGGTGTGTTTAGATCCATAGATCCCAACTAATGAACCTTCTTTAGTGGTCCTTCACCAATTCCAAAATCTGGGTTTAATAAAACAAATCTATACCCATTTGAGCCTAATGTCACAAAGTGCTAAATATTTCCTGCAACAAGTTCCAGACTTATTTCATTTCCCACTCAGTCTCAGGTATAACCAATAAAAATAAAATCAGGCCTTCATGACTTCACGACTGAGAAATGATAGCAAACATCCTTGGGGACCAGGCCCATCTTAGGGCATACATTTTATCTCACCAAACCTGAATTGTCAGAAAGTGAAGTTTTACTAGGAAGATCATCCATGCTCCTTGCAAAGAAAGGAGACAGATTTGTGTAGGAGGGGAATCACTGCTCTGATGAACAGACTTTAAGAAAAAGAGTTTTCCTTCAACCATTTCTTTTATCCCTTCCACTTCTGGATCCGTAAACCAGATCTTCAGCAGCTGTAAGCCAAACCCATTTCAGCTGATTTAGAGCAGCTGATGGTCTGGTCAAAACTTCTAAATCAGCATTTTGGCTTCAATTAACCCTGGTTGTCCCAAATACGGTGTTCAAACATGGCAGTAGTTAACATAAATGTGAATTGTTTAAGGAATTCAGAAGTAGAAAACAAACCTGGTAAGAAATAAAGGGTACACTCTAAGATGTTTGAAGCCTTGGTTTTCATTTAGAGTGCAGTTACAGGCTAAATAACCCTGGCATTCTGCCAACAGAAGAGCTGTGGCTTTACAAAACTATGTTGGTTTTATATATATCAAAGACCCAAAAATGTCAGAGCACCTTGTAATGGGGGGAAATAATAAGACCAAAATGCAATGGAATAAAGAACTGAAATCCTATAAAACTCGTTATAAAATGAACTAAGAGAAATGGAATACTAGAGATAGCTAGTTCTTTGTTCCTTTGCACCAGAAATTAAAAACATGCACATATTTAATGTTCTCTAAGTTTAGACATGGTACTGTTCCCATTTAATTAAGTATGTATACATTATTAACGTACATCAAACTACATTAAAGTAACATGAATGGTTTGATTTAAAATCCACAAATGCCTGGCAGTAATGTATCCTCACATCAAGAAAATAAGTGATCAGAAACCTTGCCACAAGTTTCTAGTTCTGCTGAGTAGCATTACATCCTTCACATGATTTCAGGGCGCATTAAAATGAATTTCTCCTCTAAATATCTGTGGGATTTTGTGTATTTGCTTGGCCTTGGGCTTCAGGGAAAGGAGAAGCAGCACCATGAGAAATACTTGGGGCAATCTTAGAAACCACAGGCCATTGGCAGGATGGAGAAAAACAGCCCTGAGCAGTGCCAGTGGCAGCTGAAGATCTTTCTTACCCCAACTCTTTATGCAGCAGAGCAGTGCACATTTAGAAACCCAGTGCTTTGTGCAGTCTGTGTGCTCTGCTGCCTGTGCACAGTAGGCCCTTATGCTAAATGGTCTTAAAGAGAGCATTATTTGTGTGTGCACTGTGTGTCCACTCTTTGTGTGTGTGCACTGTGTGTCCATTCAAGTTCCAGCTTTACTGGGCTACATGAAGGCACATGGAGCAATTTTCTTCTCCCACCTCTTTGCTCCATGTATATCCCATATTAGCACCACTTCCTGCACACTCCCTTTCACAGCAGAAGAGACTGCCCACTTCATGGCTGTACCCTGTCCAAGAGCTATTTTATAAATCATTCTGAGGTACCCTTTTGTTGCTGTGCAGCACAGATACGTGTACCCACACCCTGTTCCTGGACCCCTCCTCACCATTTGCTTGGTTGCATTTGGTACAAGTCAGACACTGTTTCGTGCTGTCCTACTTGCCAGGCTGCAGACTGTGGGTCACTATCTTTCTTTAGCCCATTCAGGACTGATCATAAACAGAAAAACTTCCTTCCATTACAAGAAAAAATTTACAGGAGTAAATTTATAGGAGTGTTCTGATAAGGAGGGCTTGTTTTAATCTCTAACGCAGTGTGCAACAAAGTTACAGAAGTTCAAGAAACATGTAGAAAAATCTTCTAAAACAAGAAATATCATAAATAACAGAATTACTTTAATCTGATTTCTATAAGAATGGAGACTTATTTAATTATGTCATCTGTATATATGTATATGAATTTGTCTTTTCCTCACATTGAGCCTATCAGACTCAAAATTTGAGCAAATTTTCCTAAGGGGTAGGGACTTCAAAAATGTGCTTCCACAGGTATGATGAGAAAAGGTAGATAAAGAAAGATCCCTTTCATGTATTCAGTGAGTAAATGACAGAAAAAAAAAAGTTAAATTCTTACTAAACTGTAGAGAATACTGAAGTGAAAACAGCTTTTGGTATTTTTCTACAACAAAGGATTTTTCTCTAGGTAATCATCTGAAAAACAGCAGAGAATTCATAAAGCTGCAGGAAACCATGCTTTATCATTTCTTCTCAAGAAACTGCTTATTGTCTGCCCAGAGAAATGGCAGAAATAAAGGATTCCAGCAAAATAATACATTCCTTATACTAATTTAGAATATTGCACAAGGGAATTATTTTGCAAGTTTCCATCTACTGAAACAATAGCACAGTTGGAAAATACAAAACCCACAAGCTGCTATTCACAAACTGCTCTTTAGCTTTAGTGTTGGCTTGCAGTATCCAGATGTAAAGTTTACCACAGCCCCCCTTGGTGCAAACTAGCACAGCTTCAAGAAAATTGGTATAACTCCACTTGTCTGTATTAAGCAAGGCCTTTATTTTGAGAGATTTCATAAAAAATCCATGGAACAGTATGAGCAGAAGATCCCTGTCCTGTTGGAGCCCAGTAATAATTACTTCTTTTGCTTTAAAAGTTATGATTAAAAAAACTAAGAATACCCACCTTAAAAATGAAAACAGGAAGAAAAAAAACAACAAAAAAAACCAAATAAGAGAACGCCACATTGCTGCAAAAGTAGAAAATACTTTGCATTCTGCTTCTCCTAGTATCTCCCTCTAAGGACAAAGGTGATGGTTGTCCTAAACCTTAGTTTCTCCTAAACAGCTTCTTGTAGCAACTGAACTGAGAATGAACTCCTGATGTTCATTTTCTTCAAGTTTTGATTCAACACAGATGCCTGGTTTTCCTTTGTTTTTAAATCTTCTTCCCCCTTGGACACATTTTTCTTTCCCTTGCTTTCCATGTTATACCTTGAAGAATTAATTCCGTTTTATGAGGATCATTAAACTTTCCCTTGAGCTGCCTACCCAGGGTAAAGAGATGGCAGCAGCCACCTGAGGGAATCTGTATGTGTCTGATGCTGCCTCAGGAAGAAAGTTGGGGAAGATGTCTTGAGGTTCCTTTTTGCTTCACGTTCCTGTCATTTCCACTATCTGTCTTTCTTTCTTGGTGCTGATTTATTGGTTTATTTGGCCATAGATTACATGATCCCAAATTCAGCAACACTCTTCAGTATATGTCCATCCTAGTCTAGACAAGTAGTCAGGAATGAACTTGGTTCCCAGTGGAACAACTTCTTGAGCATCTCAATAAAGGCTTTTGTCTGAATTCTGCCTTTTCCTCCTGTTCCTTCAGAGTCTCTCTCATACCAGTATCAGTTTGCATGTCAGACCTTCTGGGTGATCTTGTTCCCAGTCACTCTCCAGCTCCTCCTATTGCTCAGATCTCCTCCCTTTGTTGTTTACATTGCAGGGTTGTTTATTGATCCCCTGAACTGCTCCAGCTGTGTTCTCACTGTCCAGATCCAGCTGATCCCATACTCAGAGCCTACGAACCAGGGATTCATGCAGCTCCAGCTGATACACTTCTACCAAGCTGTCCCTCCAGCCGTGCCCCTCTTCCACTGCTCCTAACAACAGGTTTGGTCACTGGTGCCCAAGAGGAAAAGGGAACTTCAACCCAAATGTAAGCAAGAAGTAGAAAGGCCAGGAAAGGGGCAGTAAAAGAATGAGGACCAAAAACTGAGTACTGTGGCACAGCAGGTTCCCCTGTAAGGATGCAGTGGAATAGGGAGCAGCTCCACAGACCTCCCTCCCTCTGTCTACAGCAATGGGTGGGAACAGTTCAAACACACAAAAAGACCAAACTGACAATTTAACAACTTGAAGATCTCTCCATGAGACATATATACCAAGAAAACAGGTAGGTTCCTTTGAAGAAGACCTTGAAAGGTCTTTTCTGGTTTGGGTTGGTTTGGTTTTTTTTCCAAAAAATTTAACATGCTAGGAACCCAAATCTAGTAATAATAAAAAGTATGTCAGTGAAGTCTCTGTGGTTCATTTTGCAACACAAGGAAATAAGATTTATGTTTCAAAAGGTAGGAAGGGGAAGGGCACTATTGATCATTGTTATAATAATGAGGCTTGTGCTTGCAGATTTAATCTGTTTATGCTACACAACAAAGACTTACTGAAGAAGAGCCTATGCCTGGCATAAATACAAGGACATTCAGCTGGCTCTAGGAAAGACTGAAATCTAGAAGTAATTTTCAGAATTTGAGGGTTGATTTTGCTGCACCTGTGGGTTTAAATTATTATAATTAGATTTTTTTATTGTATGGTATGTTTGTTTTTCGTTAATATGAGAACAATTAGTGATCTTTATTGCTAGCAAAATTGGACTCCTAATAGCAAAATAGCAGGAAGATGATAATATGTTATACTAAGTGACTGATTTACCCTTCTTCATGCAGGCCAATTTATTGTAATTAAAAGTTGCCACTTCAGCACAAGGGTCAAAGACTAGGGCTTGTAAAATCATTCTCTAAAGAAGCACCGAAGAGACAGAAGAATAAGGTCTCTGCTCCCACCATCATTTGTTCTGCTTTGCATAGTTAGCAAAGCTTGTTGCTGAAATGCCTAATTTGCACACATACAAGGAAATTAATTTTGATCTGTTACTGGCTTGTTATTCCAACCTAGAGCAAATAAATGCTGCTTTATATAACCAACAGTTGAACTGAGTACTGAGTCCTGCAAGCGCTACTCTGTGTGCATTTAAATTCAGTTGACCTATTCACATTAAAGAGGATGGTACAGACCAGGTCATACAGAACTGACTTAACAACTGATAGAAAAGTGTTAAGTGTTCTTCTTGGATTTACTCCTCATCTTCAGGGTAACTACCTTACCCTGGATATCCAAAATTTAGGGCTTGTTGTGGTGAACTCTGCTCGTAGCATGCTCCTGTTAGGCTGGAGCTCTGCCTCTTTTACTCTGTAAATTTGTACTTGTCCTCCTGATACACATTTTCTTGTTTTGAGGTTGTCTTCAGTACTTCTTAGCTTTGCCCAAGAAACAGTTTAGTGTGAAATTCTAAGAGAACCAAAATGCACTAAACACCAGGCAACCAGGTGGGCAGGTGCAGTTCTTTCTCCTCTGGAAAAAACAGTGGCACGTGGATTAACTGTGAGAAATAATTCATTTTAAGTCAATGGGCAGCTGAACCAAATACATCTGCCAAGCTCTTATTTTCCACTTAACGCTGAGAAGGATAAAGGGGAAAACAGTGACCTAAACTAATAATATAGGTGGGTTCAAAAATTTGCTGGCTCAGGGAACATATGAAATATGCAAAGTCTACCTGGAACAGGCAAGCAAAGACAGCATGAATCAGTTTAAGATTAATCTTCAAAATTATCACCTCAGTGTGCTGCAGCAGCCAAAAATACCAAGCAAATTGTGGGCATCATGAAGCAAGTTATTGAGAAAAAGACAAAGGAAATAATTTTAATGCTACAGAGACCCAGGAAGAACCATCATACCAAGTGCAAGGTGGTAGAACTGGTGTAGACCTGAGTCTCCAGAAGGATGTGATTAAATGAGGGAAAAGGAAACAGGCAGGCAAATGGTCAGGGGAGAGGAGAAAAAGGCTGGGACTCAGAATTTTTGCAGGGGAAGGCTGAGTGGGACATAATCGAGGATTTCAGTAATGAAGGGCATGGGTAAGCCAAGTGCAGACTCTGTTCACTGATACTGCAGAAGGAGGGCAAGGGGACATTCAGTGAAAATAACAGGGAATCAGTACAAAAGAGATGAAGGACACTGAGTGGATCTTTGCTTTGTGGCAGGGAACTCATCAAACCTGCTACAAAAGAGGTTGTGGACACAGAGGTGTCAGCACAGTCAGAGAGAGATTAGAAGAATTTATGGACTACAGGCAGGTCCATGAGCAGATACAAAAACATCCAGGCAAGGACATACCTCCTAATCTCCCAAACAGAATAAACCTGGAAGAGGAGAAGCAGGGGGCAGAATGAAGAATGTTACAGGCTCCAGTGCTCACCCCAGCAACTGGAGAAACAGGCTCAGGTGAGATAAACTGCAGCTCAGATCTATTTCTTATGTACTTAAAAATCAACTAAACAAGCCCAAGAACAGTCTGTGGTGTTGATTTGATCCCCCTAGAGAGGAAGTGGTACTTGCCAAAGCGAGTCTGAGTCAGAGCTGGAAATGCAAAGGAAAACCAAATATTCTTGTTATTCCCAACAAAAAAAAAAAAAAAAGAAAGAAACAAAATAGACATTAAAAAGGCTGCAGCTGGAACTGAGAGTTACTATATCAGCCATAAAAGGGGTAGGACATATAAAGCCTGTATAAAGGACAATAATTCCAGAAGACACAGTGCTACCATGTAAAGCAATGGTGAGACCTACATACAGCTTTCTTCAATCTTAGTCAAAAAAAGCAACTCTCCAGAGCACAGAGTCTAAATTAGGAGCTGAAACTAAAAAAGAGTGTGCTGGTCAGCCCAGCCAAAGAAAGCCTGAGAGGAAAGATAATTTGTTCTCTGTAAACGTATTAGTGAGGTAAATGTCAGAGGAGGAAGATGAGGTAATTAAGCTAAAGGAAAATGTTGTCACAGGAATTAATGAGCAGAGACTAACCAGAAATGTCCTCAGGGTGGACGTGATAATTTTCAGGAGATTTCAATTCTGGAAGAGCTTTCTGTTTGGAGCAGGAGAAGGAAACAAGTAGTTTTGAGCTGCTCCTTGTTCAGCCTGAGAAAGAAACATCTTAATAGCAAAGGACCACACTTGATGACTCAAAAGATCACTTACTTTGCCACATCCCTTGCTCTCAGTGTCCCATAATCATTGAGCACAGGCATGAAATAAGAGTGGTGAGTCAGGTGGGATTTCTCATGTCAGGGACCTTGAGGACAGGCAGAAGCAGCTGCCCATTGTTTTTCACAGCCTCACCATCAGGCCAGCAGTACCTCATGGTCAGCAGTGTCAAAGGGTACCTGTGTGAGGCTTTGAAAGGCTCTCCTGTTGCACCCTAAAATGGGCCTCATTAGCAGGGCACTGCAGCACGTGGTGTGGATGGGGATGTCAAAGGCACTGGACATTGCATTGTTCACCTTCTCTGGACCCAAGGTCACATTTATGTTTATTGAAGACCTGTATTTTTCTCTTTTTTCACTGTTGTCCTTTCTACTGTTTGGAGAGGTTCTTCAGTCAAATCCTCCTTTCTATTTTGTGTTTCTGTTCTTCTTCTCTATCCTCTATTGCCTGCACCATTCCCTCTGCTCTTTTTATCCCTACTGCTTCTACATCCAGAGGTATGCAGAGATGCAATAAAGCAACTTAACACTACACCCAGCTTTAGTCCCAACTTTCCTAAGCCTTTACATGTCAAGAAACAGAGGGAGAGAAACAGGTGGAGAATCTGCTGGGCATGTTCTTTAAGCTTTCACTGCTAAAAAAAGAAAGCACAGTATGCTGAATATTTTCTGTATTTTTAAATTAGGGTAATTAAAACTTCACTGCTTTCTCCTGTGTTACCTGTAATGCTGAATAAAATCACCAGGGTTTCAAGATTTTCCCAATAAAGCTGATTCCTAGGTATTTTAAACACTCTCCAGGAAACAGTTTAACATTGTGTCTCTACCCCTTTTTCCCCCCACGAAGTTTTCATATTTCCAAGTCACTGATCAGAGTCCTGTGATTACAGGACTGTTTAAATATAGCCTAATGCAGAACATTAAAAATCTACAGGACCATAATCAATTAAACCCACACAACAATGCTTTGAATAATAGAGAGCTAAGAAATAATGGGAAGAAATATATACCTAAGCTAATATTAGAAGCTCAAGAAATCTGTTTAATGTTACAGCCAAAAGCCTAGAAAGCTGAGTTTTCGCTGCTGATGTGAAATCTTTTCCAATATTCCTGCAACCTGTACTCTTACAGTCCCAAGAATGACATCTGTACAAGTCTGCCTAAGGTGTCACTTGAAACAGCAGATGTGGAGAAGATATTCCAGCTGTTTGGAGAGTTGTCCCCCTGCAGTCCTATCTGCCCTGCTGCTCCAGGGCAGGAAAGGAATGGCCCTGAGTGATGTAATGTATCTATCACCAATGCAACTTACCAAAATAAATGGAAGGCTGAAATTTTGCATCTGGGTGTATGTGGTCAGAAAAAAAAATGAAGGAAATATTGATGTGCAGATATTGCTATTTCCCCCCCCTCCCAATAAAAAGTGGTATTAGCATAGGTGTTATTGGATGTATGGATCTAAAAAAAAGAAAAACCTTTTACAGTCAGTAAGTAAAGCAGATAATGGAAAATTACCAACGGGGTAGAAAGCCATTTCTTTTGCCTGGCTTCACAGAGGAACAGATCTGTGATGCAGCTGTTTTCAGCTCTCTGTCAAATTGCAAACCTGAAGCTGTCATACCTTTAACAATAAAGAGAATAAAAGCCTTTTAAACTCTACTTAAAGTGTCAAGGCCTCACTCCCCACAGCCACCCCACCTTTAAATCAACAGTAAAGGGTTCACTGATTTCCAGGGTAATAGGAATTTGCTCTTATTTGAATGTGACATTAACATGGATATACTGTTCTCAGGAGAACTGACTGCTATGGGCCAGAGCTGGACATTGATTTCACACCAAATTCCCCATTGATCGGGCATGGTAGGAAGTCTATTCATTGAATTGATAGCAGGATACAGCTATACCGTATTTGTTTTCCTTTTAATATACAGCTTCAACAACAAGCCATGCATGAATTTAATAAAAGAAGATTATAATCTATCCATTCTATGAGCAACGGACTGAACCTGGGTGGTTATCAGACCTGCTGCTATAAATCATGTCAAATAAGAGACCCATTTTAGTTTTACCAATGAAAAAAATTCCTGTTTTAAATATACAGAACCTCTGCTTCTCACTCACGTTCAGTAAACTGATAATTGTATTCAGTTATGGTTTATCAATGTAAGACCATCAGCAGAAGAGAATAAAACCTATTGTGTTGTTAGAAAACAAGCATTTGAAGGCAACTAAGTAGCTCTAAACAGTGAATTGAAGTATCTGTAGTATCAGTTGCAATTATCCCTAGTTGTTCAACATGCTCTTTCAGTGCTGCTTCCTATTCAGGACTGGAGGTTTTGCTAAGGTCACCCTATGAAACAATGAAAGGAGGTGCTTTGAATATGCTAATGCCTTCTGTTGGAAGAGAGAAAATGGGATGATGTGAAAGTCATTGACGACCATAAGGCAAACAGAATGGGTGGTACAATTGTAAGCAGAGTGCTGTGTCTGCATCTCAATCTGGAAATAGATCCTTAACAATCATTTTCGGCTAGACATTTGTTTGTAAATGACAGAAGCAAGGCAAAAAGAATTACATACATAATGCTTTTCAAGTAGAAAATATCTGTACTTTTAAGACATAGGCAAAAGTTACTTTTGTAGGCACAGAACTGGGTTGAATTCAGCTCTTACTCTTCATCATTAAAGCCAGGAAAGGGACTCAGAATGCAGACTAGCATAAATTAGATCAAGAGCTGGGCTGGCACGTGTGGCCAGTGCTGCCTTGCAGACACCATTCTCCTTCCATGGCACAAAGGGATAGCATAGCTGCCCTTATTAGCATAATTAATGTCTCAGTTTGAAAAGACAGGTGTCTGCTAAGGAAGGCAGGAGCCTCCCTTGAAATGGAAAATGTAGACCTCCCTCTTTCCAAATTTTGAAATTAAGGTGCTCAGGCAAAGATAAGGGAATAGAAATAACAGCTCTTTACTAGGAAAACTAAAAAAAAACAAATGCTATAAGGAAAGAAACCACTGACAGAGTCAGAATACCACCTAACACCCTGCTGGTCAGGGTGTTGGTAACAGTCCCATGAAATGGTGGCTGCAGTCCTTCTGGATGTGGTTCTGTTGAAGCAGGGATCCTGGAGAAGGATGTAGGTTTCCTCTGAAGGCCCAGGGCTGGTGTAGACAGGCCTGGTCTTCCTCTGGAAATCCATTGAGAGAAGGCTCTCTGAGGTGTTCCAGATATCAGATTATATCCAGGTGGGAATTCCTGGCTCCTCCCCTGGGTGGATCATCTCACAATGAGACTCAATGTCCCATTAACCGAAGATATCTCCTTGAGGGAGGATTGGGTGTGGAAAAGATAAAGAAAACTGCCCCAGCTGGTTTTATCAGGTGGCCAATTAGCAGGAGATAACTGCCCCACCTCTGACAGATGGGAATAGAATACAAACTCCTAACTGAAGACAATTAAACATCAGCATTTTGGTAGATTACAAAATCTCTTCTTTCTCCCTTACCAGCTCGTGGAGAGAATGAAGGGTTTGCTGTCTGCCATACCTGACCTAGCAAATTGGACATGGGTTTTTGCCATGAGCCTCTTAGAACAGTGCAGAATGATCAGATGGCTGGTAAAAGAATTGAGGAGCCTAAGGGCTGCCTGCTCTTATCCCAGGGCAAGGCACTCCAGCACCTACAAAGTAACAAAAGTAGCATGGAAACCTGATTGAGGTAAGAAGCTCTGCTGAGCTAACAGGTGAACATGGTGAAGCAAAATAAATCTAATTTTCTCTTAATCATGGCATTATAGCAATCCTTCATGATCATTTGAGTGATTTTAAATCAAGCAATACAGTAGGAAATAAAAATGTTTGGGAAATAATTTCAAGTTCACTCACAGATTCACTTATTCACCCATGTTTAGCTGATGAGGAAAAAACAGGCTACTGTTGGTTGCATGCTGTTCATTCCCCAATCAGCAAAAAAGCATAGAAGATGGTAATAACATAAAAATAGGTAATGAAAAGAGATCAGAAATGCTGCAGGATGGAGGGCACAGAAACTGGGGCAAACTTACCAATCTTAGCACTGTTTATCCTTACCTGGGATAATTTCATGAATAGCTGAGACTTGAAGAAAGGTGATATAGGACTCAGGGCTTTACTTCATGCTTAATGAGAGTTCTAGAAGTTTTGTCAAGGCATCTTTGGAAAATATGCAACTGAAGGAATCTGAAGGCAGCCTCTGAAAGTCCCACCCCTGAGCCAGGGGTGATTGGGCAGAGCAGAGATCAGCAGTACCACGTGTGCTGGAAGCACAGTTCAGAGCATCATGGAGATCAGAGGACAGTGAGGAAAGGCCCTCTAAATGAAACTCAAGGCAGAGAAAACCTTGGAAACAGAGGAGGGGGAAAGGGGGTTTTTATTGTAGAGAACACCAACACAGTTGCTTGTACCAATATAAATGTTTGCTTGAGGCCAACATGTGGCTGCAGCATCTCCTGTTACCTGTGTAAGACAATCAAAAGACAGTTTAAACCTAGCTGTGTCCTAACCAACACAAGAGCTTTCACCTGCCCAGCTACATGAGCTTTTCCCCCCAAGATTCACAATACTTCAGACTGGAAGGGATCAGTACATGGCTTGACCACCCCTACCATTACATTTTATCCAGTTACTAAACCAAACACCTTGTAATTGTCTAAGAAATAACTTAGCTAAAGCACTGATGCTCAAAAGATGTTTAACCCTGGATGGAAAATCTTGGGGAATGGAGGATCTCTGTCCCAGGAACATATTTCAACATTTAATATTACTGACAGTTAAAAAAAATACATTTAATCTAAATTTATCTCTCTTCAGTTTCCAGCAATTAATTCTTCTTGGGCTTTTCTTAGATTGGTTAAAGAGTTCTTCAGTACCTTCATTTTCTCCTTGTGAAGATACTTCCAGACTGCAGTGAAGTCACTTCTCCCACTCTGGTAAGGTTCAGCTTGTGAAGATCTATTATTATAAACAGCCTGACTGGAAAGACCACCTGTGTTCTCTTAGGTCTTCAGAATTCAGGGATATTCTTTTTCCCCACTATAAAAGAAATTAGAATTGCTGTAACCCCCCATTCTCAAAGCAATTATTTTTCCTATTTACTCCCAAATTATAGGTGTTAAACTTAATGCTTGATAGCATTAAATCTATCAACAATATCTGAATACATAAAAGCTTTCATTTATCATAACTTCCCTTCGATGACTGTCACTCAAGATGAGCTTTCTGTGCACTAAACTGACACCATTTTTAGCTATGCAAAAAACCATAACGCACTTCATTTGCTGACTAAAGAGACTAAGGTACAATGTGAAAATGGAACAGCAGCAGGAATTTAATAGCAAACCTTCCATACATGTGGCTTCCTGCAACAAAATTTGGTCCAAATCTCACCCCTGTTAGTCCTTCTCCCATCACATTTTGTACCCTAACCTGTGCTGTCTTTTCTTTACTTATGTTTTCTTATGGAATAATTGTAGGATTTTTATAGTTAGGGATTATTTCTAGGAAAAAAAAAAAAAGAAAAAAGTTTAATACAAAAACCTGGAATTTAGGTTTCTGCCTTCTATGAACACCATTGAGAATGTAAGGAGATAATTGAAATATCCTGCATTTCTATTTTTCAGTGGTTTGGGGTTTTTTTCCCCCCAGGACTATGATTTTGCCTGAAAAGTGCCTCTATCCATATCTAAAAGGAAGTAGGAGTGCAAAATATTACATTGTTTCACCAGCTTACAAAATATTTTGGAAAACTCCCACCAATATCTTTTCTGAATTTTCAGAACTCTTGAAAATTCATTTTGCCAGTCAAAATCCAACAGGGAAGCATAAAATCAAATTAAAGGACTGAAACTCTGTTCTGAACATGGAAATACACCAATAGCTAAATTATTTTTCTCATGGTTTCCAACAACTGCAAACTCCTAATCATTCTTGTCAAATTAAAGTACTGGAGCTTTAGAATGACTAAATCCCAAATGACTTCATCATTGACCTTTAAACTACAGTGTAGAATAGGAAATAATACTACACAATAGGAACTGATAAATATCAAAATGTCTCTTTAAAGAAAGAGACATTTTTGCTGTTGATAATTGAGGTGACTTATTATGTGATCTAAACACAAAACCAAGTTAGTGCCTAAAAGCTTTTCCTATTCACTTGGCAAAATAATCCTGAATAATAAACAAGTCATAACATTTTCAGTGCTGTGACATTTCAACGGGGGGAAAAAAAAGTAAAATGTAAGCTGTATTAATAGCCATATTTTACATCTAGTGAAAAAATTGGCTAGATTTAGGCAGAAGAAAAGCTCTTAATTTTAGACACAGATCCTTACCTAAATGTATTGAGGCATTTCTTCTCTATTTTTTTCTCAAACCATCGATCTTTACAGTAAAACAAAATAACCCTATATGTAATACCATGAAAAAACCCATTTGCTGCAATACTCATCCATAGAAGATATCCCTACCAGAAGCCACAATAGCCAGTGATATCAAAGACAGAGGCAGAAAAAAAGATTTGTAGAAAGAAAATACATAAGATTTTCCAAAGGCAGAGAACAGGAGATGAGAAACAGTCTTACCATAGAAAACACTAGACCAGGTGTGTGAGATGCTGGAGTGTGGAGCTATTTTCAGGGTATGATGGAGAATGAGCTTGGGACTATGCATTTTACTATTGGATATTTGGGTTCTCCCTGTACTACAAACCAGGACAAACTTTCATGACTCATTAAAACCCACAGGAATTACATGACTGAAGCTTGAACACTTTTGGCTGCTAGATTTCTTCAATCTGCTGCCACGTGGTTGTGATTAAACCAGTCCTGGATCCATGCTGTTGTCTTCAGTTGGTGCATAGCCTAACCCAGAAAATCAGAGTTTTCCTAGTTCTTAGGAGCCTAAAAAATCAGATTGATATTTGCTTCCCTGCCCATGGCAGGGGGTCTGGACCTAGATGTTGTTTAAGGTCCCTTCCAACACAAACCATTCTATGATTCTATGATTTAAAGCTTGCCATATTTGGTAGGAGTTTGGCACCTGGGTGCTTTTGAATATCATCCTTGACACTTACATATCTTTGTATTTCAAAATGTGTATTAAAAATCTTGTCCAATAAAAAAAAAAAAAAAGCAGGGGTTTAAATGATCCCTCTAAATNTCCTAGTTCTTAGGAGCCTAAAAAAATCAGATTGATATTTTCTTCCCTGCCCATGGCAGGGGGTCTGGACCTAGATGATGTTTAAGGTCCCTTCCAACACAAACCATTCTATGATTCTATGATATAAAGCTTGCCATATTTGGTAGGAGTTTGGCACCTGGGTGCTTTTGAATATCATCCTTGACACTTACATATCTTTGTATTTCAAAATGTGTATTAAAAATCTTGTCCAATAAAAAAAAAAAAAAAGCAGGGGTTTAAATGATCCCTCTAAATGAGTGTTCAGAGGAATCTGTAATCCTGGAATACACTTGTTACACAGTGTTCTCCAGGTCCTGGGCCACGATGGCTAAAACAGACATCTCCTTCTGCCTGACAAGGGTCTTGTCCTAAAAACTCTCCCTTTCTGAAGTGACTGAGCTTCAGACATTAGCTGTGCCTATGGCAGTTTGTCAACTCCTTCTCAAGACAAAGTGGAGTTCTGTGGCAAAGGGCTGTGAAGAACTGCCTTGTACCATTATAGAGAGCTCTGCCTCTCCACTTAAAAATCAGAAACCCTTCCCCAGGTCCAGTGACTTGTAGCTCTGGTATACTTGCAGAGTAGAGCTTATTTCAGCAGAAGTGATTAAAGAGCTGATATAAAACACAATCATGGGATCCCTTAAAATCAGAGTAATTTATGTTTCCTACTGTGTAGCTATTTTCCTTATAGAAAGTACCATTTTATCAAAATAATTTTCAGATAATACCAACCACTGACCACATTTCATAGTTCATGGTATATGAACTGAACCTGATTATTCCAGAAGCTCAGAGGTGCACATTATTCATCTTCTACTTCTTGTGTGTTGGTCCATTTCGATGATTAATACATCTCATTCCTCAAAATTTTCTGTATTTTAAAAAACCTTACATTACAGCCCCCTGCTTTCTCCCTGAGAACTTAGTACATTATTATTGCAGGGATGGCTAATATAACTTTTAAATGTCACTGCAGACATGGTTCAGGTTTTGCATTGTGAGACCTACAGGATTATAGCTGGACTTAAAATCTCATTGCAGTTTTCAGAGATACTAACTGCAGCCAATGGAAGTAAGTGAACAGGGGGTTCAGCTTGTGTGAAAAATTGCCAGAGAGTGGAAGTGCTTCAAAACTTCTGTAAAAGTCATGTGTCTCAACAGCCAGAATTTCTGAACATCTCCCACTGTATAAATATCATGTGTGAAAACCAGAACATCACTTTTCCAAGTGGCCACCATGAAAAGCTGGGTCTGAGTCTCCCAACTCTGCTTCTCAGCAAAAGTGTCTTGGTCAGAGTACACTAATTTAACTGCTAATGAGGGTAGCAGTCAGGGGATCAGTGTGTGCCAAAAGAGCAGAAGAAATGGAGAAAATAAATGAAAAACACTTGAAGAAGGAACTTGTCAAACAGTACCTTTTATAGAGCGCCTCCTTTTAATTATTCTACAGAAAGCAATCAGGTTTGGACTCATCTTTTATACTCAACCTATATTAAGTCTTTCATTTTCCTCACTGACTTAAAGCAATGTTCTTTATTCTTCCCACTTCAAATGAAATATCCACATCATTTGTTAATGCAGGTTGTTGGTTGTCAAAGCTTGCAAAGGTCCTTCAGTTTTGGGCAACTCAAAGAGCCTTAGGCTTCAATCCATGAGATGCAATAAGGCAAACTGTAATATACAAGCCATGAACAGACTCATCTATGAAAAAAAGGTTTCACTTTCTAACGCTTATAGCTCAGGGTAAATTCAACTAAAATCCCATCTGACATAGCTTGAAAGTAATTCTTATTCATTGGAAATTGGATGGTAGCAGGGAAAAAAACCCACCTTATTTTATATAAATATAAGAATTTCCTCTAAAGTGGTTTTGATTTTTGTCCTGGGGGAAAGGAGGGAAAGGAGTTATAGAGGAATCTTACTCCATGTTTTGCTCTTTGTGTGTGCATGTTCCTATTTTTTTTTTCTTGTAATTTAGGGAGGAGAAAAAATGTTACTTAACAACCCTTACACTAACTTCACCACCCTGATCTCAAAGGATAAACCAGGTACTCACAGTTTCCTGTTCCTGCTTCTACTTTCATGTTGCAAATCTAAGGAAAGAGATTTCATAAATGCCAAATATCCCATACATCCTGACAAAGAGTTCAGCTCTGAAAGCATTTCTATGCTATTATTTTTGTGGGTTTTACCTGTTTGTCAAAGAAAGACAAAGTTTTTTCTAGATATCCCTGCTCATGTGTAAAGCCATCTCCAAGTTCTCCTACTTAAGTTGAAAAAAACTCCCATGGTAGTTAAATTAGTATTGTTGTTGTTGTTGTTGTTGTTATTACTAGTCCCAAGCCATCAAGATTTGTCTGGTTGTTGAACAAAAGAAGGAAATTCCCCGAGAACCAGTTCTTCCCAACTGTCTCAGCAGTATGGTGCCACCCCATATTGCATCTAACATGCACAAAAGACATATAATCCCTTATATTATAGCATTTATAGTAAGATGTAATGTCTAAAATGAGAAAAAAACTCAGGTAAAAGTCTTCATAGTTTTGAACTATGTATACAAAAAATGCCAGTTTTAAATACTGTTGAACTGGGAGAATAATGAGGCTTTAAGGAGCTAGTTCTAGAGCATACTGACAGAACTAGTTTCAAAGCACACAGCAAGTAGTAAAACTGGTTGAAAGACATATTAGCAATTGCATTTACAGAAAAAAATCCTGTTTATTGGAAATGACCAGTTTTGTTCCTGTTTAGCTGACTCTAACTGAAATTCTCTGGGAAGAGAATCCTGTCAAAACTAGGATAGCCCAGTCAGACAAGGATTAACAAAGCAATATATAGAGCAGCACCCCTGGCTTAGAAGTGTGACTGTGCCAGGAGCAGCCTCCTGAGCTTTTGCTGGAGCCCCTCCACTTGTCATGCATGTTAATATTCAGAGCCCAGAGCCAGCAGCCCCTCCCCTGCCTTGCTGTGACAGCGCTGGCCTGGGCCAGCAGAGATGAACATCTGACTTCACTCCAGACTCAGAAGGGCAGAGATCCTGCCACTTCAGCACTATTTCAAAGACTGCAACCACCATCTGAAGACATGTCACAAAGTCAGGTTTTGATTTAGAAAATATTTTTTGTCACAGAACAGCATCTCCTGGCCAGCAAACTGAGCTCACAGTCAAGAACTACACGGAGAAATATGTCTGTACACTCAGAGCGTGCTCCTCAGTAGTTAGGCACACATGAATCTGTGAAAGACTGTGAATATTCCCCAAAATCAAGCGCTGGAGCAGTGAGAGAGTGGGCTACACCCTGCTGAGTTCATTCACATTAATAATCCCAGGGCTTTCTGTCAAAATGTTTGTGTCAATAAGGCAAACAAGTCTTGGCCTGTCCAAAACATTGTTCGTTGCAGATTGCAACAGAGCAAATGTAATTATGCGAGAGAAAGGCAGCGGGAGCAATTCCTAAAGGCAGGACATCATTAAGATTTCATAACAAGCACATTTTCCCAAGGGATCCAGAGGAAACGAGAGCCATGGATTTCCTGAGGCCAGACTCTATGTTTGGCTTCATACATCCAAGTGCATTTTTAATTGCAGCATTCACTTGAAAGACATAAAGTTCCTCAGGAAGTGAACAGGATTTGGAACAGGTCCTAAAATAATGTCCAGTCCCTCATCTTACACAACATGGAACATGCCCTAGTGAAGAAAAATCCCAGAATGGGACTACATGATAGTTTGGCTTTGGAGAATTACCATGTGCAATTTTCTCTGGGTAATAGACAAATAAATGCCTGCATTGCAAGGGGAGGCAGTTGTGTGTTTTGTTTCTCAGGGTGTTGTCAGTGAGAAGAACCAAGTTTATAGGACAACCTGAAACAAGTCAAGCAGCGTTAAGAGTAAAAGAAATAAAGGATGGCTAAGGAGCTTTATATATCCAGCAGAAATGGGAAGAGGTACAGATTGGACTTGGATTCAGATTCTTTATAAGATCTAGAATCAATAAAATTCCTTGCCTTAACATTGCAGCAAACACTTTATCATAGGGTAAAATTGGTGCTCAAAGGTAGCTAGTCACATCTTTACTTGGAGAAAGTCTACACATACACTCAGTCCAGATTTCTTGGGGTTTTCTACTCTAGTGAAAATTGAATTATGCATTAAGAAAAAAATCACATGCCAACTAGCTTTAATTAAAAGGGAGTGCTTCTGAAATTACTCCTTGAAGTAGGAAATTTCCTGATGGAAAAAAAGAACTTGAGAAAATTGCCCCATTATATGTCTGTGTTTGGGTAACTAAAATCATTCACACATCAGAACATTAACATCACCACACTGGCACCTGAGCTCATATGCAACAGGGAAAATCAATCTTGTGCTTGTGTATGAAACTGTGTAAGTAGTTTTATAAACACACACACCCATATACCATAAATATAGAGGGACAAATAAGAAGGTCGCAGGACCTACAGCCAAACTCTTATCTGATAAAAAGGGACCATTTCTACTGGATTTAATGTGAGGGAACTCCTGTGTGTGGATTTTACCAAGTTCTGTTAGGTTGCACTACTATTCTTTAATTGCTCCACTTCAAAATTTAATCAAATCCACTCCTTTGTGATGATAATACACTGCTTCATAATAATGAAGCTTAATGAACAGAATTAAAAGTTGATTAATTGTAAGCACAGTTAAACACAGAAATGCTTTGCTTCTTTGCCATAAAATCTGTCTACTGTTAAAAACTCATGACTTGCTGTCTTCTCTGACTCTGGATTTTTAAACAGCTTTTATGGTCTTTTCAGTTCCTGCCTGCAATTCAAATCCAACTTTTTTTTTGCCCTCCTTGGCCCTTCATCATCCTGGCCTTCCACTTTCCTTTAGCTAAAGACAAAAGGCCAGATCAAGTTTAGAAAATCTGTGACATTCATCTGACATGGCCACAACCTTCTCCGTAGGGTGTAACAGGACTTGCAGAGTACCAGCACAGGGAGGCATTGCCCCACGTCAGCAGAGACCCAGGCACAGACACTCCTCCACCTGCTCAGTAGCTGATCTCCTAGGAGCATGGTGAGATCTCCGTTCCATCCTCAGCACATTTCCAAGCTCTGAACGTCAGGAAAGTGAAAGGTATTTCACATCAGAGGGAGCAAGGGGACAAATAGGTGAAGGAGGTAAAATACTGCAAGAGGAGGGTAGAGATTAACTTTGCCCAGGGAAAATAATGCTGAAAAAAATAATGCTGGGAGTTTCATGCTGCATTATGTGCATATTTTTTCATCTGATTTTGTCTTCATTCACTGAACTTACCTGGATAATGTTTCTCTCTCAGTTTTCAATGCCAATGCAGACAAGGTTTCCACAGAAATGTATCGAGCAGAGACATCCTTCAAAAAATGCTGCTGGAAAACATCCCAACGTACTTATATGCAGAAAAGTTAAAGACAAATACTGAGTCCTCTTGAACCCTTTGAAAATCGTTATCTGAGATATACTACTTGTTGAATACTAACTGAATTTGATTAATTTTGCATTATATTTTTAGGGTCCTAAGTCACTTGACCAATAAGGAAAGGGACTACTTTTCCATTATACATGGAAATCAGGAACTATATGTTCTACTGGCTTTTTTCTTGGAAGGAACCATAGTTTTAAAAATTATTTCAGTCTCCAGACACATAAAGAAATATTAATTCTAAGGAAACTATTTTGATTTTCTACTTATCAGATCTTCACACATATACCAAGATTCAAAAATACCCAAAAAGTTAATCAGAACTTTGAAATATTTTAGATGTTTAAAATTGTGTATGAAAAATATAGATTTCTGAGTGAGTATGCATTGCATGTATGTATTTCTCAAAGGACTAGAAAATAGGCAGATGATACAAAGTCTTATCAAAAATATAAATGCAGTGTGTCAAGTGAAAAATAACAGTGATTAGCTTAACAGCATCTTGGGTATGTATCTTTTATAATACATGATGTATTGGGAGTGTGGTTTACTCAGGTTACAGAATTAAAACAGTAGGAGGTCTAATCTGAATTAATACACAGGTTCAGTGGGAAATATTGATAGATTTAAGTATGATTCCTTGTAATATGCTATTTTATACATCTACAGTTTCATCGATGGGGAAAATCAGCAGCACAGGCTAAAATTACATAGTATTCTTGAAAGACATTCAACAGAAGTTTAGAAGGAAGCACAACACACAAATTGCTTCCATTAATTCAGACTGCAGCTCATGTGGCGTATGAAATTGCTGTGATTTTCCTTACTGTGCACTGTGTCTTTAAAAGTCTGAGAGGTGCCTGCCACTTTTTAAGACGGATTTGATGATGTGTGCAGTGCCATCCACTGCAGATTTCCCTTTGCTGCTGTTTTGTTGCTTTTATCACCAAAAACACATCTCCCAGCAAGGACAAGCAGACCATGGAAGTGGAAAATCCAAGTTTATCCAACAGGGATCATGCTACAGATACTATGAAAACTGTTGTGCTGCTGAGGGAACCTCAACCACCACAGGAGCCCATCCAGTGTAGGAGACCCCAATCAACTCACCAGTATCTCTTTCCAGAATCACGGAATCATTTAGGTTGTAAAAGATCTCTAAGATCATTGAGTCCAACCTTTGAACTTTCACTAAGTTAAACTGTGGTTTCCTGAGATATCTGTCCAAACCTCTCCTTTCCCTTTCCTCTCTAATGTCTGTAACACACATTTTGCATCTGTAAGCCTTCAGAGGATTTCAGTATTCAGCTCTGAAGGTTGGTTACCTTGTAGGCTGGTTGCTTTGCACAGGACAGTGCTGAAACTCTTTCTATGGCAGTGATCCCATTCCTTTCACAGTTCAAACGAGGGGTAATGGTACACACCCACTCCTTGAATCCCAAAAGGGCTTAAAAATCAGACTCCTAAAGTGCCATGGCAGCAGAAGTAGTCATTATTCTGTAAAAAAGCTTTTTATCTTTTTGTAACAGAGGAACATATAGATAGCCATGAGCTCTCATTGGCCCCAGAGTGCCAGGTGACTACACCAAGTTATGGCCAATCTGCAGCTATAGAGAAATATTGTAAATTTGCTCCAGCAAAATGTTCTGCTCAACATTCGAGAGCCTGGCTGAGTGTTTCCTGGTAGCTCCTTATGCCTGTGAGTGCCACTGCTATTTGGTGAGAAAAATGAAAGCCTGTTAAGTGCACAGGTAAAACGACAAGCACCTTACTGTTCTCTAAAAACCCTCCTGATTGCATATCACTCACTCTAAATTCTGATTAGAAGAAAGCATTGAGAATCTCAGCTGTGAATACAAAAGGATAAATGGACTTATCATCAGCTAAATGCACAAACTACCAGGGTGAGCAGCATTCATTTCTGAGCAAACTACTAGGACAACCACTATCCTGATGTGAGCATGTGGTCTCACACTGCATCATTTACAATGAAGCATTGCAAAATTGTCTTTTTTTAAGAAGACCAGCTCTCATGCAAATATAAATCCTCTATGTAAAACAAATGTTATTGACATAAAGCAGTAGGGGCAACATTATTAATAACCTTGGAGACGGGAAAATAAAAATACACAAGGGAAAATTAGAAGGGTAGTCAGTATGGAAGGCCTAAAATCAGGAGGATATGGTGAATCCTGTCTTGGCATTACTTTGAAATTATCTTGCTAGAGCTTAGAATTAGAGGCTAAAGCAGAGTGGAGGACCAGCTGGGGACAAAACAGACTAAGGTAGGACATGGTCATATTAATAATCAGTGTGAATGGACTAGCTGCTATTTTTCATTTTCAGATGGTTTTCATCAGTTTTTTGCAGAGACAGAAGAGCAAATCTTCCATGTCAACATGGAAAAATTTATTAGTAAGTATGAGCTTGGGTAAAATATGAAACCAAGACTGTTAGTGAGAAATGTTGGAAGCAACTGGAGGATAAGAAAAGTAAATACTGAGTTCCTACAAAAGGTCTTGAAGGTAAGAAGAGATGCAGATTGTCTTCTTAAATTTTCAGAATTCGCAACAGGACTTAAGTGTTTTATTAGTCAAAGGTAGAATAATTCTCCCCATGATGCCATTAATCTTAGGATATCCTGGAGCAAGTGCTTCTGCATACTCACTCGATCACAATTTCTTTCTATGCATTATGTTCCTGCACTAAAAGCCCAGCTGTATTTGGTGTTCATTGTCATTTTCTAGTAGTGAGCTAATGGCTCTGCTATAAAACAACAAGCAGCTGGTGGCACAGCACAAGTAAGTATTATTCAGCATGAATTATGAATGGCATGGAAGTACTAAGAAAAACTTTACAGAGTACATGTGTCCCAACTCTTCTCCCATCCCCAGCTGCCAACCCATCTCTGAACGCTGCCTAAGCAGGGGAAGGGGCCAGCAGAGAGCTCTGGTTTGGATGCCTCACCTCAGGTTGTGTAGTTGTGTCACTATCACACGTACTTGGGTGAGTCCCTGCTTGGGAGTAGGCAGAAGTGAGGAGAGATCTGCACCTAACACTGTGGAGTCCCTGGACTATTCTGCAGTAACAAGTGAACCACTCTGAGTTGCCCCACACTAACTGCCCTACCAGGCAAACACTGGTAGAATGTGAAGCAGTGCTCTTGGGGAAGGATGAAAAGACAGATCTGAATCCACCAGCAGCAGGGAAGAGGCATGGGACATGACAGGCAGGTTGCAGTATAGCCACAGTCCATATTTGAGACTGTGGCTTCAGCAGAGGTTTGGTTTCCATGATGGAACTCACTGGAAGGCAGCGAGCTCAATGTTCAGCTGTAAAAATGGTGGTGTGAGGAAAGGAAGAGGACTGGCTGTTTAACTGCTGATAACTGCCACAGGGAGGAGACAAGAAATCCTTGTCTCAATATATTGATGAAATAAGGATGAAATAATGTCTGTGTCTACCAATGATATTGGGGGGAAGCTAAATATATAAGACAGCATCTGTAAGGCCAATGCACCTGGTGATTTCTTGGAAGGATCCTATATTTTCATTTTATAAAGGAATACATAAATGAATTAAGATCTCAAGGAATGTACGGTTTGTTCCTGGAAAATGGGATTTTCAAGATACATAGAGTTGTTTGTTTCTTTTTAAAATGCAATTCTGTTTCAGAAAGATGGTGAGGATTCAGTGGCAAAGCAGTGTATTGATATAGTCAGAACACAGCCCTAGTAAAGACTTTTAAAAATGGAGCCTTTAAGTCACACACTGAGGCCTTCATCCTGCAAAGGCTTAATGAAGTTACTTGCCTTTAAGCATTGCAGTTAGTCCCACTGATATCAATGCATTTGCCTTCATGGATAAAGTTATATTCCACAGGTCTCAATAGATCACAGCCTGCAAATACCATATCACAGTATAAATTATATATACAAATGGTAAAGGGATTCCCTGTTCTCAAATTTGGCCAAGTCCAATTAGCACATACTTTATTCAACCACAGTTTGATGTGAATGAAGTCTTTTACTTGCACACATCTTAAAAAAAAAACCTTATTTATAATTGAAGATGAAAAAAGGACTGTTATTTTATTTGGTAGCCCATAAATGGTTTCCTAGGAGAAGTGAGGATGGGTTTGTTTTCAGCTGACCCAGTATAAAATCAAGTCCTGTGAAAATTCTCTCCAACCAAGGTCCAGCATGGAGCTGTAGAGGAGTGGGGCTACCTTCATCTGTAGATGCAGGAGCTTCCTGAATGCAGAACAAAGTATGGGTGCCCCTCCCTTCCACGAGAGATATCAATACAAGCTCAGAAACCTTCACAAAACAAAGCAGAGCTTGATTACTGTGTAGATATCATGAGGTTCCCACTAATTCTAGCATAGATTTTGTCATGATTATTGGACCACTGGTGTACCCAGAAGTCAGGGAATCTCAATACCCACAAAGCCTCATTGAATATTAATGCCAGAAAGCTTACAATAGTGGCTAATAATGCAGCTTTTCTCTGCCATGTGAATTACACATCAATATTAATGAAGCCTTTGTTAACATTCCGTGTTCTTTCCTTTCTGTGTCTCTGCCAGGATTTTGGACTGGTTTATGCCAACAACGCAGACTTACATGTCAACCCTGAGCAGGTCCCAGACATTTCAGAAAGGGCTTGTTTTTGCAAATGTGCATTTAAATTAAGAAGTATGCCACATCAAGGTTGCTTTAAATTGACGGCTGTTCAGTTCTTCTCCCCTGCACAGGACAGATGTCACTTTATATCCTAAAAGTAACACACAGAGGGCTGTCTTTTATTTCAAAATGTTATTACAGCAGCCTTTGTATAAAAAATTAACACAGTCATACACAATCATACATGGTTTTCCTTCTTCCCAGGATCAGATGTACCAAGAAAAGGCAATGGTTCTGTGATTAGAAACAGAGGTGTGTAGTTTCTGGTTCTGTAGGAGCCCATAGTACATTTCACTCTGAATTCTGCTATTCTAAACAGGAAACTATTCCAGTGCTTTGAACCTTCATATGAAATTTAAATGTAATTGCCAGAAGCATTACCTTATTAATAAGAGTAGAAAAGCATCATTACTAATTATCGTGAGCTTAATTTGCATTTTCTAAACATTCACATTATCTAATCTAACTATGTAACAGCTGCTTGCATGATTTCCAACTCAGCTCTTTTCCAAAATGAATACCCAACACCAGTAAATAATAAGTGTTGCTGTGGACTTCTCCTGTCACACGAAGCATCTTACTCAAACAGGAGTTCCATCAGCCACAGAAGCAATACATTTTTTAATGAATACCAAACCACTTCATTTCAGCACAGCTGATCAACCGTGTTGAGTGCTCTATCAACTGATCCTGTTTCAGAGGTAGATCCCACAAGATATCTGCAACAAATTACCTCTTTGAAAGAAGGATTCAATTGGTTTGCACTAATCTAATTTAGAGGAGGCCAGAATAAAATCATACTTGGACTTAATCTCATCTGAATACAAACAGTACAAAAATGCTGTTGATAAGTAGCTGATGTAATGCTCTAACACACCATGGGGCTTTTGTACTGATCCCACCCTCTTTTAGGAGAACTCTCAGCAATTCCCAGTGCTGCCTCTCGGATTAAGACTTGAAATTGCATGTTTAGCATAGAATATCTGGAACTTACTATCACAAGGTTAAGAAAGAAACAAAAAAAAAAAGAAAAGAAAAGAAAAAGCAGGCTATTTGCAACAATTGTCATTAAATAGAAGTGACCAGCTCCTAGATATAGATAGATCCAATATGCCCAGCATGGGACCCTGATGAGAAAGGGAATCAGTATTTTACTTATCACAGTAAAAATGCAAGGAAGCCAACACAGACCCAAACCTGACCAAATCATGGGGGATGTCAACTCAGAAAAAATTTTCTTTTTCTAAGCTTAGGTTGAAAGTGGTCTGAGATTGATGCTAGCTATCATCAAAAGCAAGTTAAACCACTGGTGTTGTTTTTTTCTTCCTTCAAAGCAAGCATTCCAGATTTTGGTGACTTCAAGGGAAAGGGTCATTTCGAGCTGTGCCATCAAGTCCACTGCAGCAAAGAATGGAGCCCATTTTACAGGACAGGATACCCTTAAAACCCTGTATCTAGAATAATTGGTCTTTAAGGCATCACATTTCATTTACAGACACATCTATTTCCTGATTTACTGGGTAGATTTAAGGTAATTCAGCCATTTTACTATATCTGTAAAATGGTGATGACAATCCATGCCCTATAGGAAGCTTAAGGTTGAATTCACTTATATTTGCAAAATACTTTGAAGTGCTGCAATCCAGATAGCAATATGAATGTAAAATCTCACTGTGCCATGCCTATTATCTTTAAATTCATAAGCTTTACCTGGAAATACAGTTTTTTCTAAGGGGAAATACAAGAATTCTTTCTTACTCAATACCAGAGAAGGAACTACGTGAATATGTAAGGAGTAATTTTAAATGAAAATCATTCCAAATTAAGCTTGTAGAACTTAAAACGTGATCATCTTGGACAGGAAAGAAAAATAGATGGATGAAAAGAAAATTAGGTACAGAGGTGCACAGTTGAATCAAATTAGGGAAGCAGACAGGATCTGTGGATCATAATGTCCACCCTTACAAACCTGGTTTGTTGGCAATTGACTTCCTGGTTATTCATAGTTCTGTTGCCTTCACAAAATATTCCAAGAACACAAAATCAGGTAGAAGGTTAATATTTGCCACTCTGGAGATCACGTGTGTGAAACCATTGCCCACTAAAATCCTCTTCAGTCTCTGAGCATTCTTATTTCTTCACACCTTTGCAAATAAATGTCTCAGCTGTCATAAGAGCATTTCCATGTTTGGATTACTTTGTCCCCAGATTAGTGTAAAGTTTCCTGGATGATATGAAATTTTCTGCCATGTTGCGCATCAAATCCCTGGAATGAAGAAAAACTGAAGGTTGGTTCCTCAGGCAATAGGAAGAATGGAAACAAAAACCCTCATCTCTGTAGTTCAGAAAGGAAAACCCATAACATTTGTCATTTACTATAGGTGAAATTTAGTGAGTTACCCTCAGTGTGAAGAGAACATGGTTTCTGATAACAGGCACGGTTTTGGCCTTAACAGCTGTCCAAACCCACTTCCAGCTATAAGCTCTTTATAAATGTTCGTCTTCTGGGAGTGCTCACATCTGAAACCTGTATTTTACCTTCAATTTGATTCCAGTAGCTGTCTGGAAGTATAAACCCAGCACGCTGACTTCCTCCTTTATGCTGATTTCACATATTGAAAATATGCCACTGGAAGAAAAAGGATTCATGGATTAAGGTATTTACCCTATTTCATTTTCTATTTTCACGGCCTCAAACAGAAAGCAGAATTTCATGATAAACAAACCCCAACATGGGCTAAAACAATTCCCACTTATTATTCACAGCAGAGGTAAAACAGGATTTCAAAGGCTGAAAGATGCCCTCAATTTGCATCCTGTTTCATTTGTCACAAAATCTGTTTGCTGTTGGGAAGGCATTTGCCATTCTGTTCTATTAGTCATTCAGTTAAAACAAGACTTGTAATTAACACTTGTAATAATTAGGCATTGGTTTGGTTTGGTTTGGTTTGGAATGAACCCCTGTGTTTTAATTAAATCTCAGGAACTGACAAAAATGGATATAGGTTTTTGTTTAGCCAAATGATTAAGTGGCATTTTTTTCTCATCTTTTTTGTAGAAGCCATGCTATTTTCTACCCTGAGCAAGCAGGAATGTTTCATTGTGGACTTAAACGAACAGTTTACAAATAATTACGTTTTCTGTTTTTAATGTTAATGGAAAATGTGTTCTAAAAACAAATCACTGCCCTCACACAGAATGCCTCTCTCAACGGACATATTATCTTTATGACAACACTAGGTCAGCCAAAAGTACCATATATTACAGATGATCTGTTCTTTATTGGGAAATGGGGAAAAAATATCCTCACGCTGAGCTCAGCCTATCCCAGTAAACCTGTTACACAAACAGTTTGTCCACCAGCAAACAGACAAGCCAACCTGCCATGACAGGTTCCAATTATAAGAAAAATATATCTTAAACAAATGAAACCCTTGTGTACCCAATGGCTCAATACAATAATTGCAAAGACGATTGGACCATCTGTGCTTCAGATTTATGGCCTTATCACGTGCAGTCAGACTTTTCTGTAGTAGCTTGTCAGAGGAGCAGGACTTGAAAGGAAAGAGCTGAGTGAGTGTGTGCCTGCTTTTAGGAGGTTGCAAAAATTTGGCAACGCTGTTTTGCTGATCAGAAGGGGGAAAATACAGTTAAAAACTAAGATGAAATTAAAAAATAATGTGCTGAAGAAGTGTGATATAGTTATGCCATTTCCTATAGATGCATCTTTCCCAAGCAGCAGCTAGTTTGAAAATCTGTATGATTTAAAAGGGCCAGTGCCCCACAGAAGAAAGCCAGAGCAGCAGAGCCAGTCAAGATTTTTCAGCAAGTTTATATTCCTAGATTCATTACAGACCCTTTTAAGTGACTCTGTGGTGGAGATATGAAGCCCACATAGAAATCTGAAGAAAAGATGTTCACAATTTAGAGAGACTATTCAGCAATGTCAGGAAGGAGTCCATTTACTTCCCTCACCTCTACCCCCAAAAAGAGAGATTAAATGGTATTATTTCATACACATTCAACTGTTCCTTGTCAAGTAATTTTAACTCAGAAGTTATAAATATGCCAATGGATTAAAGGAGACACAGGGGACAGCAGAACAATGACACAACAAGGTAATCTGGTTAGAGAGAAATTAATAAAGACCATTTAAATTCACTGGAAAAAGATAAAGCAAGTAAAGAGAAGTCCTAGCATCCACTGCAAATAGTTTACAGATAAATAATGAGTATAACTATTACAGGGAAATGTGTTTTTAAAATCTTCATTTGGCTGAGTTTGATGCCAACTTCTCTCAGTAGAGTTATGGATGAAATGGAGTTTTTATAGGTAAGGAAAAGAGAAGAGACTGTGATAAAACTGGGGACAGAAGAAAAAATAAAATAGAAGTGGGGAAAATACAAGAAAGTTAAAATCCTGATAAAATGTACAGGAAAAATACATACACCAAACTGGAGATAAGAAGAATGAGGGAAAAGAACTCAGAGTCTGAGATAAAGCACTAAGGAGAGAGAGATGGGCAGAAAATCTGGTTTGAATAAGATAGGAAAAGACACAGAGGACAAAGCATTATATTAACACTGATGGCATTCCCATGCCCAAAAACAGTTCACAATCACAATTTTGAAATCAGTAAAATAGAAGGGGGAAAAAAAAAAGAGAGAAAGAAAAATTTGTACTCATTTAGCAGGTTTTTAAAATTAATAGAAGTCAAGTTACAAACAACATGCCTCATAAATATCATCTTTTCACAGCATGCAATTCCTGTCCTAAGGGAAGTAAGAACATTACTCATATTGGTTTTCCTTGGCAGACTGAGGCACTAGGCACGGAGAAGGCTTGCCAGTGTCTTGCAGTAGTGAGAAAAATGGGACTTTTTGCTAACAAGTCCCAGTCCAGAATCCGCCAGAAAGCCTTGGCTGGGACTCACCAAGAGGATATCATTCTTACACAAACTCTTATCTGGAAGGGAGAGAAAACCACTAGACAGTCCATGTGAAAGTGATCCCACCCAAAGGTGGAAATTACATAATGCTTTCTAGCGTTAGGCTGGTCCCATTTAGGCCTTAATCCCATTTAGGATGGAGAAATAAAAATAAAAATACCAATACTGTGGAATGAATAGAACCTAAGCTTGCTTTCTTGCTTGTCCTCTCCAGCCAAGCAACCGAATTCCAGGCTTTAACTTCGGGCAGTTATTTCTCATTTGTCTGTGCTTCACTCAAGGGCTCATTGCTGGGGACAGATGCTTTTTGACTACTGTTCCTTACTTTCACAGAGATTGTCTGGATTTCTGAGCTTTCCCTCCCTGAATGAGACAGCCATAGTCTTCCTCATCGATGAGGTCATTTTTGAAATCATTTTTTTCTCCCTAAAGAATAAATCTGTTTTATTATGCGTGAGAAAATGAAGAAGCCTTCAAAAACTGCAGGAGACTGACAGGAGAGGGTGGCTTTTATATTAGATGAAGTCCCACATATAAAATAAACCTCCCAGTGGCTTCATTAGGAGCTGGATTTCAGCTAAGGTTCATCTCTGCTTTACATTTTCTACCTCCCAGTTTCTTCTTACTTGTTGTTTGATACCAGGACACCCAATTCAGCTAAACCTCAAATGAAATCACTGTCCTAAAACTGCACTGAGAAATATAAGCACACACACACACACAAATAAAAAAAAAACAAAATTTAACAAAGGGGTCATAAACATTAGTGAAATTTTATATATATATGTATTGCATAAAAACTCATGTATGGTATCCCCAAGGTGATAATTCATAACCAAAAGGCTATGGATTCAATGGGACTTTTTCTCTTGCACTTTTGGAGGATGCCCTAAAAGAGCTGCAACTCTATCAGCTCTGCATGTCCAATGTAGCTACAGCAAGAGGCAGCAATTTCTCAGTCTCTGGCTATGACTTAGGTTTCATACAAGGAGGAGAAGAAGTGACTGTGACCATAAAATCAGAGCCTGGGACAGAGTGTCACATATGTCACATGTGCCACCGGCTGGGGCTTGGCAAACAAAGGCACATAAAGATGGATGGTGGCTGAAATCCTCTCCCTACATTTAACATTTTCAGTTAAAGCACTAAGAAAATGTTTTAGGGGATGAAGTTTAGTCTCGGATTTAGTGTTGTAGAATCTACCCATTTTATCCTAACTCTTGCAATATTTTGCAGGTACTTCCTTCTCATAATCATATTTCTACCTGTGTTACAGTATGAATCTGAGATGCTTTAAATAACTTCTTGCACTCCCAATTGGAAAGAAACTTTTGGAAACCTGAGCTGATCACAGCACGCACTTCCAGAACACAAGAAGGCTCTTGAAATGACTAATATTTTAATAGCTCCTTTGTTTCAAATCAGCTGCAAGATTCTTTGTGGCTTTAACAATAAATAATACCAGGGAGGAATAAAAGTCCTTTTTCCCTTTCTATCCTTAGAGATTCCAGCCCACAGCTTGTCACCACACAGGCTACGGAAGTGGGGGCATTTCTCGCTTCCTTGCCAGTACTGACCTCTGGGACACAAGGACATGGTTGGTGTTTTGCAATATTCTGAATTAATTTTTCTTTGTGGGCTTTTTTTAATATTACATTTGATTTATGTACCAAACAAAAAAGTTATTTCAAAGTAAAATCATAAATCATTTTTCAAAAAGTGTCACACTAGATTAATTCTGTGAATTTGGAAAATTCTTTTAAAATATGATGTTTTCCTATTTTAGGAAAGAGTCACTACTTTCCAATAAGCAAAGAACTGGCATTAAAGCAATCAAATATAAAGAAAAAACCCTGCACATCAACAAGGAGATTTTTGCCAGATGAAAAAGGCAGTAAAGAAGGATAGAAGTAAACCCTGCATCATCTTGGGATGTAACAAAAGGAAAGGAAGGAAAGAGGGGAGGAGGAATCTCCAAACTTGCCCGAGTAACGAATTCCAGGGGAAAAGCTAGTAAAGCATGTTAATGAATAGCCAGATGTTTCTAAAGCCAGGAAATCTCCTCTTCCTCTCAATTTCAGACTAGAGTGAACTCCCTTTCTTGCTCTCAGTTCTTTGGCACAAGCTGGATACTCACTCAAATGGTTTTGTGCACCTCTTGCAATGCTTATTAAAACCAAGGGACAAAAAAAATCCAAATCTTTGCAGCATTTGGGTTTGGAACAGTCTCCAAGTGTTGCTGTCCCAAGGTTAATGCCACACTTCAGTTTGCCCTGAGACGTGACACCACCTTTTCCACTACAAGAAGCTTTCCTTTCTTGTGACCTTTTTAATTATATACAGAATAAACTGTTCTTCTAACTATTGAGCCAAGTTTTCAAAAGATTTAAGACAGCGTCCAGAATTCAGCCAGTCAGTTACTTTTCCAAATGAATGATCACCCTGCCATTTGGGTTTTGTTTAAGTTCTGACTTCAGCAAGCATGTTCAGCTGAACGGATCCCTACATGTTTTCAGATCAGAGTCTCCATTTACAGCTAGACAGCAGTCTGAGGAATTAGCATTTCCTCATCCTCTTCTAACGTTCAGCAGACAAGATGGGTCTGTAGTATAACATGTCAGAGAACTACAAAGTCCCTTTGGACAAGCCTCTGTGAGAATTAGATCCTCAGGATCATTTGACAAGTGTTGTTCCTTTTTCTTTGTTCCTCCTGTTGTCCTCCATGGCAGGTAGAAAATGAGCAATTAGAAGGATCTTATGTCTCCCTGTATTCAATAAAGAGAGATGTGGAAGAGGCTGTCATTGTGTCAACCCATTTCATCATCACTGCCTTAAAGAGGCTTTCTCATCTCCCACCCCAGCTATTAAAGGGGCAGAAACTAATTTCCTTTACAATTTCTGTAGCCAGGCCTAAGCAGCTTAAAGAGCAGCCTTGTGAGTGTGCTCAGAAAGAAGTTCCACAGCTTCTGCTGGGAAAGGAGTTCACATAAATTAGAGCTCGTTGAGCATTATTACAGCTTGTTGCCTATGGTATTTCCTCCCCCCAGGGTAAAGGAAATAATCTTGATTAATGACACCCAAAAAAATCATTTTTCTCTTTAATTCACTAATTGGTTAATCTTTTATGACATCAAAGAAGGCTGCAGCATTAACAAAAAAAATAGTCAATGCAAAAGCCAGATTTCCTGTGCATTTGCCATGTGTGCTTTGTTTCCTGATGTAATTCCTAACTGAAAAGGAATGAAAAATTGAAATCTCCAGTTTACATGAGAAATGGCAGTTTTGAGCTCCCTATCAGACACCTCATTTTCTCTACATTAGTCACAATCAGACAGACAAGGCTCTGTCTTGTTGAGCTACATTTAGCAGTCTGTCTGAACTGCAAATTTAGATGACATCCAAATTACACAGACTCAGCCACTAGGTTACACTAATGCAAAATAGGAGAAAAAGAATCAAGACTATTGATTTTTTTGGTTCTTTCTCTGTCATATTCCCTTAAAGGCATTTACCAAGGCTTTTAAGATCTTCAGCATTTTCACAAAGGAACAAATTACGTGCAAATAAGACTGCCTTAATCTATTCTTCCCTGCTTAGATTGTTCCTTCTGCACAGTCATTATGTGTTTTTTACGCTGCTGCTGCAGTTTACTTGATCCACTTTCATGCACCATGTGGTCAATATATATGTTGGAGAGTAACTGTGGAAAAGCACATCTCTTGCACCTGCCTATGATAATCAAAACCTTTTTGCTAATTCCCTGCAATCCAAACACATCACACATCTCTCTGCTCTTTCTTGCAGCTGTTTCATCAATTTGATGCCATATTCTGCAGAACACTCTTCAGATCACATTTCCATTCTCAGACAACTTGATTTTTGCAATGAATATTTACAGGAGGTTCGCAACAATGTCACTAATATGAAAAGCAAAGACCACATATTCTGCTGACAAATAGAGCTGATTTCCAAAGTACTGAACCTTCACAACTCTGTCAAAGCCCAAGAGCTGTGTTCACTCTGACTCATGTTAACATGACTCCACTGAAGCCACGAGCAGCTCTACTGAACTCTTGCAGTGAGATAATTGGCCGGTGTGAATTTCTAAACACCACTGAAGACAAATAAATGTATATCTTATTTTCTGCCTGCCAGTCTTTGCAGGGGAGCTACAGCTGCAATCCTTCCCAAAAGCATTTAACTGAGAAAGAAGCTCTTAGAAAACACACTCCTTGGAGCAGACTGTCACTTCGGTGTAGGTACAGCACCTACCACAGTGGGACAAAGGCTCAAGTTTTTAGATGCTATGGCCAGTATAAAAAAATAACAACATCAGAGCTTCCAAGTTCTCCCTTCTTTGAACCAGCTACCCACCAAGAGAAGTAGCAAGAGCTTTTCCTAGCTGATCTCACTAAGCAGCTGTATAAGCTTTTTTAGGCATAGTTAGCAAACTACAAACTCATTAACCACTACATATGGTACTGTCACTTTCCATGAAATCTGAAGCTCACATACTTTCCTTCTAGGCTGTGCACATGCTTCCTGTCGGAGCCATCAGGCAGTAATATGCCCCTTATGTATTGCCATTTGTGTTTGTTTGATTTTGTTTTTCATAGGCTCCTGGGCTTCTGACATTTCAGCCTTCAAAACTACATGGCCTGGATTTTTTCCCTGTACCTATGGAAAGGAATTCATTCATTTTTCCTTGTTCTTTTTTTACTTACTAGAGGACCCCATCATCCATTTTCTGTTCTACCTCACATGTTATTGATGCAGGCAAAAACTGAGCTTCATGCTGGCTTTTGGTGGGTTTTTCTCCCTGAATATTGCAGGTTTTGTGGAAGTGAGTTTTCACAGGCAGGTAAATTTGACCAAACACTTGCTTCATCCTTTTTTCCCTCCAGGAAGACAAATCAGTTTGTAAAGCACTAACAAATGTCTCGTTTATCATTCCAAGCCAGGCTAGCACATTTTTCTTCCTCCCTTTTGTAAAATACAGACACATTTTTACCCTTCAGATTCACATTTTCCCTAACATTTTTTCTTTTTTTCTGACCTTTCTGTACTAGAATTTACTTCCATTCCCACTGATTTTTTTTTTCCTTCTAGACCTCATTCAAATCACAGAAACGGCCTGTTTAAGGTATCTGCAATTTTTATGTTCCTTGTTAATCAACTCTACAAGTTTACAGCACTGCTATAGGCTTATAGCATCACAGTCACTGAAAGATAATACAAAGATTGAGTAGAATTTGAATGAGGCCTAAAAATTAATTTGAATTACAGAAGCATGGTTGTTCATCCTCTGAACATTTCTCTTTTCCAATCAGTTTAGTCTGCCTATTTCCATTAAAACAGAATTTGTGTAGCTGGCAAAGACAGATGAAGAGAACAGAGATGTTTTAGGGTCTTGAAATGGAATAAAATATGGCACCTTCAGCAGAAATGATGGGGGAAAAAAAAATAAATAGAATGAAAAAAAAAGTTGCCTAACAGTAAGGACAGTAGTTTAAGACTCCTTTTTGATTTAAAACATGATGTACAATGCTATCACTTGCTACCACCACACCTGTAGTTAATTAAATGATGGGAAACAACCCCATCCTGCCACAGTGAGAAGAAAATCATCTGGCAACAGGAGAGCCTCTGTGGCTGGGCAGCAATTTGGAGATGCAGTTTGTCACCCCACGGGGAGATCAGAGTCAAACCTTGCTTGGCTCCATTGCAGGCAGGGGATTCCACACCACTTGCTATGGAGGCAAGTGTCACAAATGGAAGAAAAAGGCACTTAATGAGCTGCTGTCAAGGATGACAGTATTTTCTAACACACCGTTTTGGGAGAGAGGATAAGCCTCGGAGATGATGGTCAGCAAATCCATTTCACTTCCAGCTTAACACAGTGCCAGCCATAGCTGGTGCAGGTTGCTATTTCATGGGAGTTCCACTCTACCCTCATCTCCTTAGTGCCAAAGTCGCTGATAAACCTCTGCTTCTGTGGCACAGGCCCACAGCAGGAGTTTAACTCCTGCTGACTCATGAAAAAATGCCCCAAGTCTTCTTTTTTATTTTTTTACAATAGTTTCTCAGCTTTCAAAGAACATCCAATTTTATACTTCCAAAGCTCATTGAAAAAAATAAGTGTATACTGATACACATTCTGTAGAGATAATTAAATATTATTATCCTCTTTTTACCAGTGGAGACATCAACACACAGAAAGTTGAAGTGATTGTCTATATGCCAGAGGCTTCAAAGAGAAAAGCACAGCTGAAGATCCCAGAAAAACTTTCACTGTATATAACACATCTGCCACAAAACAGTATGATGTAACTGAATTTTATGGGACACTTTCAGGAAAAGGGTTGGCCAGAAACAATATTTCCCAATATACTCCTTGGTCATTTTAGAGATTGCATGGAAAACTTGTGCTGGAGCACACATTCACAAGCCTTAGTTACCATTATCCATTTGTAAAGGTGATTATCATGGCATGAAAAAGTGGGGGAAGGGAGTACAAAGGATACTCTATTATTATATTACATATAATATTTTTTATATTATATTTTAAATATCCAAATGTGGAAAGTAAGTCCTCTGATGGCAGTAGTTGGCTGGCCACAGAGCTGTAGAAGAGATTCCTGCTTCATGGAGAATACAAAGTCTGTGACTGGAGCCAGTCAGACAAATTAAAGGCCAGGCTCAAAAAAGAGACATGATTGATAACATATAGGCTGTGGTATGTTCTGCTCTTCACAAAAAATAATAGTTTTTTGTATTAACTTTAGGGGGAAAGCACATTTTTCTCTTATTCTAAAATGGCTTTAAAAGTAAACATTCACATTTACGTTTGGTGGATGACCTTTAGTATCAAGAAGAGGTCACTGGAATCATATCATCCATATTTGAATGGTTATATAGGAATTATTTTACACAGAAGTCCCTAAGGTAATTATTTCATATCAGAGCCAGGAAAGTTTAGTATCTGTATGCAGTATGTATTTACACTTCATGCCAATGCATTAAATAAAATTCCATCACATTCTGTCTTTGTCTTTGTATTCTCTTCTTTTCAAAGACACACAGTACATGATTGGATTGCAAATTCCCTCATAGTCTGAAAGGTTGTCTCCTGCAATTGTTCAAACAGATTTGGCAAAACTGGAAAAAAAGTCAACAGAAAAGCTGACATTGGTTTAGAAAAGTGCACATCTTTGATAGCCACTCTGTCATAAATTAAAAGGCAAAAAAAATAAAAGAAATGCCTTATTATACTATTAATGGATACACATGGATGCACCAGAAAAACAGAAGAATGTAAAACTTTAATGAAAACCTTATTTAAGAGAAACAGCAGAGAAACATTTAGCTAAAGGCCAAGTCCAAAACTTTTAGAAGCCAAAGGATATTCTTCAAAATCTTGTACAACACTCTGAGATGTGCTCAGCACAAAAAGAGGAGGGCATGCAAATTGAAGGTCTTAAAACAGGATTTTAAGGACCTATTAAAGATATTTAAATTCCATAGTTAGAGTTAAAATGAAAAGACCCAAGAATGACCTTGAATCTGGAGTGTTTGAAATCTTGATTTGGATGCATTTGACATCTGTGGCCAGTGTGTACTCAGACCTGTTACCTGAGCTAGCTGAAACTCAACACAATTTATAAGGAGTTTGACATAAATACCTTTTGAATTCTTGATACCTGAAAATCCTGAAGCCAGAGAACTGTTCAAAACAAAAGTCCATCTGGTTAAAATATAAGAATCTCTTTCATCAAGAAATGTTGACATAAATATAACATTTTCACATTTTCCAAATACTTCCTACAGAAAGTAGTAAAACAGTGGTTTGGAAATCCCTCTTCCATTTTTTCTGCTTCATTTTTATCACCACTGTCAGAAGTGTCCACGTAAAAATGGCCGTTTAAAAAAGCAAAATTTTTTTCAGAGTTTTTATCTCATTTTTCCAAAGAGTATTAAAGAGGAAAATAGGAAAGGAGGAAAAAAACTGAAAAAAGACCAGCTCTGTTCAAAACAACATATTTTCCTGTTCACAAAAAGCCTGTTCACTGAGCATTGCATGGTCACCATCCATTTACATAAATCAGCTTGAGTCCCCTCAAAATCTGGCTATTGTTCAGCAGTTGGGCTGCAGCTCTCAGCCAAGCTGGCCTGGAGGAAAAGGGGCAGTGAGTGCACAAGTCCTGCAGGGCCTGGTGCAGCCAGGCTGCTCGGGGGGGCTGGGAGCAGCCTCCTGCCTGTATCCCCACTGCAGGAGGCAGCACTCACAGCCCCAGCAGAGGTGTTGAGAGAGGAAATGCAAACACTCTTTGATGAAAAACTCCAAGCACATCTCCTTCCATATGACCCTAGAGGTGAGGTCCACATCCCATTCCAACTTTCCATCTGCTCAAGAAGTCCCTTCCAGGATAACATCATAAGCAGGACTGCTCAGTTCCTAATTCAGGCTCATACTGCAGCAAAAGCCAGGAGTTAGTGCACAAACCACACACAGTCCTTGTAAAACACAGTCTACCTGAAGAAAGAACATACCCAAAAATCCAGTGCTTCCACTGGACAGACAGTAGCAGAAGCAAAGCATCACAGGCTCTGCAGTCCAAATGACCTTTCCCACTTCATTCCAGCTGTTGTGTACTTTGGAAATATAGGAGTCCATCTGGCATGGGATTGGCAGGATCTGTTCCAGAATTATGTGAAATGGGAACAGAAAAGGTGCTGCAGGTCAGGATGGAGGCATGTTTGCAATGTTGATGTTTGCACAGTGCTTGCCAGCTTGTTATAAGCCAATACCATTAATCATTCACTAAACTCACTTGAAAAAATTGCAAATAAAAAGAATTAAATAATGGCAAGGCCTTGTATTTTCATATGACAAGCTTTGACCTTCACATGTATATTACATGCAGACCATGCCTGCTTAAATAAAGTTCCGTAGCAGACAGAACATCTGTTAGGTCTATTTTATATTCATGTTTAAGATGGGATTAGTCTCTAGGCTTTGTCAAATAATGAAGAAAAACAAAAGGGGAGAAAGAAATTAAAATCTTAATTCCCCCTTGATTTTGTGAAACAATTAGAATTTAAGATAATTAGCGTAAATGCTTATAGAAAATTCTGTAGGATCCCTGCCTGAAATCTTCCAACCTTTCAGAGATTAACAAAGCATCTATAGCATAAAGCCCTTTGCAAATGCAGCACATGTACAACTCAAGAATTATAAGAAAAGTTACTCTGACGTCCAAGTGCTTATGTGGTGTTAACTGGTACAGAGATGATGGAGATAACTTCTTAGACCTGTTTTACACCAGACTAGGAGTTGTCACTGGCTGAAATGTTTTTTATATTTTTGTCTGGTGTGCAGAAAGAGACTGTTTTCCAAAAGTCACTGTGATCAGCACAGATGCCAGGCTACAGCCATCCTCCTTTAGAGTAATAGCCTCTCCACTCTCATCACTTCAAAATGCTACTCTGTACCAGAATATCCTGCTTTGAAGGCTTCACGTGACTGAAGACCTACAGCAGAAGAGTGTCTGATGTCTCAGTGGGTGTTTCAGCCCAATGAACACTTCAAAGCTGGTCACAGGAAAACTGAGTGACAGCTGAGTCACTGTGTGCCGCTCAGAGCCCACCCACAGGTGACAGCAGCTTGGTGAGGAGCTGAGGAGCCGAGGCCCCAGGGAAATTACACTGCAGGGAGGGCAGCGTGTGTTGGTAATGCTGAGCTAAAAGGGAGCTCGAGCAGATACTGACAATTTCCCAGGAAAGGCACTAAGTATCAAAAGCATGACACCAGGGAAAAAGGCTCAGAAAGGCAAGAACAGCAGCACGCAGCTGAGTGGGGAGCTCATCGAGGGGTCCAGAGTCAATCCAGAGAGCTGGAGGGACAGGGGGAGTGAGCACCCACAAGCCACAGGTGACTGAAAGGGTGAAGTGTGACTTGGACAGTAGTTATCCAGCATTCCCAGTGTGACTCCTTTTCCCATCAAACTGGGAACCATCCCTATTTCAGCTCCACAGGCTAGGCAGGGTTGCTGTGTGAGGTTGCTAATTTATTAAGCAGTGGGATATTGAGAAAAGAACATGAAGCAGGAATGAAAAGAAAGCTACTATTTAAATCCCCCCAAATCCTACAGGCATCCACCACACTACAGGCCAGAGTCAGTGCCTGTTCTGGACAAGCACACATCTACGAATCAGAAGATATTTTCACTCATATAAACTTTTGAAAGGCAGGACTCACTGCTTCTGCTGTACCTGAGTCAAGATCTCTTCCAAGTTCTGGTCACTGAAAACTGGACTCAATCCAGTTGCCCAGTACTGGATTTTACAGCAAGCATATGACAGCCAATTATGGAGGGGTCACTTCACTAGTGGGGAAGCAGATGGGAGTGAGCAATTATGAACAGAGAAATACTGCATGTAGATAAATATCAACTGATGGAATGACACCAGCAGAGCTCTGGTAAGAGTTAATCACACCCCTTTGCCTTCTAGACTGTGTTGCAAAGGTTCATAAAATAGTGGGTAAAGGGGATGTGGTGGGTGTACATTACTTGCAATTTCAAAGGGCTTTTGACAGACTGCCTCACTGGAGATTACAAAGGGAGCAAATAACCATAGGATAAAGAGAAATGTCATGTTAAGGATTAAATCCCAGTTAAATAATAGGAAAGAAAGAGTTATAACCAATGTGCTTTTTCTCAAAATAAAGAGAAGTTAGTAACAGGAAACCACATAAAGCATTACAGAAACTATTATGGCTCAATATAGTTATTAATAAAAAAGGAGCAGGACAGTGGGATCATAGCATATGCCTGGGACAAGAATAACCTGGAACTCTTTCTGATGCCTTNCCGAACAAAGCCCCCTGTGAAATCTATGAGGAAGTGTGATCATGGTTCATAAAAACCAGCTCCCACTCCCAGACCTCTGCAAATAGCCAGTCATACTGGGACAGGCTGTAAATCAGTAAAAGGAGCTCCTGAACACTGCTGCTCTAATATCGAACAGCTTATCTGTATTTCAAAATATCTGTCTGCCTAGTGATGAATGGGGTGTCATGGTTGCTTGGGAAAGCAGAGCTGGGACATCATAAACCACAGCGTGAACTTTACGTCAACACACGTGATGCAAGAGTTGGGCACAACCAGCTTTGATCAACAATCAAGCTTTAGAGCAATCTGGGGTGGGGGAGAGGAGAGGGGATTGTTTGTTTGCTTTTCAATGCATGAAGAGTTGGTTGTCTAAATTGCAAAGAGTTGTTTGTTTCCCCTTTTCTGATCCCACTGACAATGGCTAGGCAGTGCTCTGCAGGGTTTTCATAACCAGATTCATAAGGCAATTGTTTTTTTTTACTTTTCTTTCACATACCCAAAATTACTTTGAAGGCACCAGCATCCCTTATCCCCTCCTCCTGCTATTCCAGCCTTCGGCCCTACAGAGACTGAAATGCTAGAACAGCTGCTTGCCACAAATAAGTTTTCAAGTGCACTAATTTTAGTGTAGAAAGAGAAAAGAAGCTGGGCAAGAAAAGCCAGGCATGACCTCAGATGTCACAGGGCATATCAAGAATAACACCAAAGACGTGTGGTTGCTTCTGCACATCAACCCTTACATGTAGAATTGGAGATGGGAGAGCACCAAGGGGAAAAATACAACTCACAGTCAGTCTGAAAACTAATCTAAATTAGAAGCAGGGAAATGCATTGGTCTATAACCAAGAGAAAATCCAGAAGCAGGTCAGACCCTTCTGATTTCATCAGCAAAAGGAAACAAAAGAATTTTAACACGAGCATTCCCAGAAGCACTTATTGGTGCCTAATTCCTGTTTACATCAGAGATAAAAACATCATCTCCCAACAACCATTTTGAATATCTTGCCCTTGGGATATCATTTATAATGTCCTTGTTATTTAGAAACAACTCTTCCTAGAGAAAATACAGCCCACTTAAACCCACAAGTCTGGGTCAACATTACAGTGTAAATAGTTGTTGCTTCACTATAGGTCTAATGCACAGCATCTGAAAATTGGGAAAAATTCATGGTTTTGAAGTATTTTCTCTGTCATACTATAACACCGGGGATAATTCTAGTCTAATTTAATCAAGGAAAGAATGTTTTTAAAATTTAACTACATGGTTCAGAATAATAGGGAGAGCAATATATTCCAATGCATGCCTGTCTTGGCTTCAGCGCATATTTTTGAATCAGATTACACTATTTTTGACAGTTATTAATTTTAAATGAAAGTGAGATGGCTTTAGCTCGGAGTGCTAGAAATTACTATTTGTAGTTTTCTGTTGATTTCTTGTATTATTATTTGAACATCTACAGAGAAAAAGGAATTATGATAGTTTGAATTTTTGAATGCTAGCCAGGGATTATATTTTTAGCTGTGCAAATAATTTTATGATACTCAAAAAGTTAAAAAAAAATTATCCTCTTTACAAAATCTTTTCATGTACAGCACCAAAGGTGAAATCAAATTTAATTGACTTTCCAATCTTATATCTTGCTTTCTGACCAACTGTTGGAAATAAGATTGAAAAACAAAAGTTATTCACCAAAAATTAGAGGTTCAGCAAATGGCATGACAAGATTCTGTGTCTAACCTTTCAGCAAAATTTGTAACAGTAAAGCTTTCTTTTCCACATCATGTTATATGTTGCTGCTGCTGGCCTTGGTTAGTCCAATTACAAATATTGGGCTGCCATACTAAATAAGAACCTGGCCTTCACATTAATAATTTATTCACATCACATCACTAACCATGCAGCCATTACACATACACAGATCAGTAGAAGGGTCATGCAGAATTAGGAAATGTTTTGTATTGATCAAAACAAAGCCAGCCAAGGTAATTCCAGAATAAATTACCAAGAATGTGCATTCTCAATAAGCTCTAAGATCTTCACCTCTGTTCAAAAAACCTGAAATGTTCATTTTTTCAGTTTACTTAAAAATATTTTAAACATGAAAGACTCTGCAAGATGTTAGCAAAGAAAAGCTTCTTTCTGTGCAGTGGATTTAGGTAACTACTATTTGACTTTCCCATTGAAATGGGAAGCTGAAACTGTCTCAAGAAGCAGCTGCAAAAACCCTGGAATATAAAACTGAAATAGCTATTGGAAAGATAGAAAAAATTTAGGAACTGGATTTGGAGGTATTAAAAATTCATAGTCTCCAACACTTTACCTCTAATGCATTTGAAGCACTGAAACAGTTAAGGTATTTCACTGAGGCACAAAATAACCTCATTATCATTTCTAATACAGATCAATACTCAACACTGCCCTTTGAAAAACACAGCACTTGCCAGTCCATGTGCTTATTGTGTTCCTTGCACTAGCTCTAGCCCACTGCCATTAGAGCTTTCACAGAAGCCCTTTGCTGGCTTCTGAAATGTGCCTCTCCCCCCCTTCCTATTTGATTGGCATAGTCCCATATCAAATTGTAAGAAAAAGAAATAATGCAGATCAATATCCAACGTATTGACTTCTTCTTTTCTTTTTTTTTCTTTTTTCCTTGTGACATTTTGTCAGGTGGGTGTCTCTGCTCCTTGGGGCTGCCTGGTGGCATTAGAGGGCTGCTCCAGTCAAGACTAATGGCACAGGCTCTGTCCCAGGTGGACACCGGGTATTGTTTGCAGTAACTGATTGGTGTGAGAGCCCTCTAGCTCCCTCTCCCCAGCATGTGGTCCAAAGCACAACATATGCTTCCTGCTTGCTAGATTTGTCTCCAATAATAAAAACAGGATTTCTTTTCAATTTTAGTCTTGTGCCCAATTTATCAAGCAAAATAACATCAAGGCTTCAAAAGGCTTGGTCGGTAATCTGGTTCTGCATTGGATTAGTGGGAAGAGGTGTAACACTGTGAATAGAGAATTACCAAGATAATATCTTGTGCTGTACTATGAAAGGAAAAAAAAGACATGTGTATGTGTACGTGGGGTGGGTGTGCATGTGAATTCTGACCAGTTATTAGGGCTTCTCCTGCACAGACCTGGGAATTGCAACCTGCAGCTCTCTAAAATGAGTTTTAAAAAAAATAATAATGCAGGGGGAGGAGAATTGAAGCCACAGTATTACTGAGATTCTGATATTTGTTCTTTTCATTGTAAATGCTAATAAAATATGTTAGCTCCCTGGGGAGGGGGGGGGATGCAATTGTTTGGTGATGTTTCATTCATGCTGCTATAGGGCTTTAAAGGGAAGGGAAGGAAAAGGGGCCCAGCTTTGTTGCTGGTTTTTGTTTGTTGCTTGGTTTTTTTTTCTTTAGATGACTGAACCATGAGAATAAAACTCCACCCTCTCAATTAACACAATAGCACAATTTAAAGAATTTTGTCATTGTTTGCTTAAATGGTAATGAACAGTGCTACAGATGAATTTAGTGCTCCTCCTGACAGTNTAAAATATGTTAGTTCCCTGGGGAGTGGGGGGGATGCAATTGTTTGGTGATGTTTCATTCATGCTGCTATAGGGCTTTAAAGGGAAGGAAAAGGGGCCCAGCTTTGTTGCTGGTTTTTGTTTGTTGCTTGTTTTTTTTTTTCTTTAGATGACTGAACCATGAGAATAAAACTCCACCCTCTCAATTAACACAATAGCACAATTTAAAGAATTTTGTCATTGTTTGCTTAAATGGTAATGAACAGTGCTACAGATGAATTTAGTGCTCCTCCTGACAGTACATTATAATAAATAACATGAGGCAATAATGGAAACAGCCTACTAAATCATATTAGAATGTAGCGTGCAAAATATTTAACTAAGATTTGATTGTGAAAACCAGATTAGCCTTATTAAAAGCCACCGTTTGGTAAAAACGGTTAAAATTTCTGTAAGCAACACAAGTTGTATTCTCTTTCAACAAAGATCTTGATTTGCCTAGAAATCTCTCTTAACTACTTTGTATTTAGATCAGGGAAAAAATAAAATAATTTGTCTTTATTGATAGAATAAATCTGGGACTAATTAGACTTCTTTTCCTTCTAGTAGAGCATGCAATTAAATGTATTGCTTCAGGGGAAGTCTTAATGCTGGTTGCACATTAGGTGAGGTAATGCCAAGCCAAACACTGTACAAGCTGCTCAAGGAGCAGGCTGACTTCACAGCCACTCAGCTGCAAGAGTATCTCAGTATTCCCATACAGACACGTTTGACTGACTGAAACCTGGAACCAGCCCGAGACATTCAGTAAACTATATTTTAGCACACACATATAGCACATATGCAAAGTATTAGGATATTCAGTGATTTATGCTTTTGCCATATGATCTGTCTGTGTTTGAATGTCTAATTTAATCTGTATCAATCATAAAACTCCATGATAAAATTATGTTTTCCCTACTGTTCTAACAAGGAGAACTGAGCCATGCATGCCCATGCAGAACATACTTTCAAAATGGCTCCAGTTAAATGGAGATTTGGACTTCCTGCATATAAAGGACTTGGAAAGACTTTGATATGAAATACTAACATTTGTACTGCTACATACTTTTCTCTCACAGATTAGAGGTTTTCCTTGTTTTTCTTAAGGGTTTTCTCAACCACATCTGATGAAGAAATGACTGCCAGGTAAATGGGAAAGGTCTTAACTTTGAGACCACCCATTTTCTGTCAAGTGAGCACAAACTTCTGAAAGCTCCAAGGTTAAGATTTCTCTCAAGAAACACATCATATTATTTTAAGACTGAGGATAACACTAGGCTGCTTAAAAACTATGGTTATTGCTAAGTTGCAGAAAACATCCAGAAAAAGTCTGAAGTCTGGGTACCTTGGAACATCAGTTCATCAGTCAGAACACCACTAAGCAAAGCAACACAGAACTGCTGGTTTGTGGCACTGTCAGGAGAGATGGCAGAGTGAACAGGACAGGATCCATAAGAAGCCATGCCCATTCCAGACCATCATGGGGTAATACTGAGGCACGGGTGGATGTGAACATGGTTGTGATTGCAAAAGGCTCAGTGTTGTGCAGCATCTTGCAAAGGGACACAATGTGATTGCATTTCTGTACCATACACAAATAGCTGCAGCTCATCCCAACACATCTCCTGGGAATGGCAGCAAAAAGCACAAATCTGCAGATAACACAATCAGATGGAATACTGCACACACTGAATACAAATACTCTGCTTTGTTTACATTAAAAAACCAACCCCCCTGAATGAACATTACAGTGGCTGAGTTTTGATCACACCATGTGATCCACGCACAAGTTCTGCTCAGGGAAGGGATATTTATCACGTTAATCTCCAATGCAAATAGAACAATGTAAAGTAGCACAGCCCAGTCTAAAGCAAGAGTGCTTTAGACTCTTGCCTTATATGTCTCCTCAATTCATACATGCATCACGCAGAATCATGCATCAGAGATAGGGTCAGAGAGAAATTTTATGGGGGCAACATGATTTATTTGTTCATTTACCATGAAATCTAGAGTATTATGTTAAAACCTATGGGATACAGCAACTCCACTGGAAACAATTACCACTGCATGATATGTGATATGCATTATATTTAGTTAATACAATTATTTACTCCTGGAGCATCACCAAGGAGAGACAGAATGGTCCCTACATGAAAGAATTTATGGTACAACAGCTACTTTCTACAATTCTCAGGCACATAAAGTTCCCACTGAGGCCTATGTCTGATAATGCTCTGTGTAGTTAGGATGCACTTAGGGATTCAACACAGGTTTATTACAGGCTGTAATTCTAGGAGTAAGAGTTCTTCTGTGAAGTCTTACTGGCATTACAGGTTTATATTATTGAATAGTCAGAATACTCCTATGATAAATGGGCAAGAGTCTATTTACTCAATAGCTTCTTAAAAGCATGGTTTAAACCCAAGAAAAACATAATAATTGCTGTGTTTGCACATCCACACCTCCCTCTTTGTATCACAGAAGCTGCAGAAAAGAGAAAACTCAGCTAGCAGAATGAAAAAGGCCAACAAAGTGAAAAGAAACCAAAATCATTTAAAACAATAAATAAATAACATCTGTGGACTGAAAGAATGGCAGTTGTTCCGAATTCAGTCATATCCCTTTTACATAGTATTTGACACTGTGATGATTCCCAATAATCAATTATCTTTTGTAATGGCCATCCTGCAGAATAGTTACGAGGTGTACATACTAAATGATAAAAAAGGAAACAATTTTTGCTATTCCACTTTTCAGGCAGGTGCATTTGTTTGTACCTTGGATGAATCTTGCCTTAGCACAATTAATCTGTCAGTGAACATCATTGCATAGATGAAGTTAATAGGGATAACCCAGGTATCCTCCCACACCAAAAATCCTTGGACATTTGACAATATTTCTTTTTAATAAAAGAGAACTTCTCTCTGCCCTACCCCCCTATTTTTTTAAAACAAGAAGAAATATGTGATTTTATTACACATAGAAATCTGCAGCTACACTCCAGAATTCATTAAGAATTAAGGAGACAAAAAATATTCTTTGCACCATTCCAAACACTAATAAGCTTTCCTTAATTTCTCAGAAAAAAAGTACTAGGGAAAAAATGGAATATAAATGTTAATAAGACAACTGATGTCTCCAAAGCTTTGTTAAACACAATAGCCTGGGAAATTATAATTTATTTTAGATTTGATGAATCTGGTGAACACAAGCACACAAGGGAAAAGTTGCAGTCTTTAACTTGCAAACCACACAGCAATATTTTGAGCCTGCCTCATCTTTTGAAGGCACAGATGCATGTCCTTCTTTATGTGCAGTGGAAATATTTCCCCAAAGCTTTGCTAATCACAAGAATACTGAAATTACTGATTTAAATGCTCTAAAGCAAGGCTGTTGTTGCATAAGGAAGACAGTTCAGCAAATCTTCCATTATTTTATCTGTCCTGCTACTCCTTCAGGACTGGGCTGCGTGACTCCAGCCAGGGGGTGAGAAGCAAGATTGGCAGCAGCCCCAGAAAAAACAAAAGAGTGCAAGGAGAATCCTTCTCATCTCTGAGAAGAGAAAGACATCTCAGAGGCAGTTTTTGAGCTATTCTTAATTAGTAAGGTTACTTTGCTGAGGCAAACAAAAATATTTCTCCTCACCCTCCCCAAAAGTAGAATCTGAAATCACTGGTTCAAAGAGTCAGTCTTCTACAGCCTCTCAGATATATGTTTTTAAAATATCTGTACTGTTTTACAAGGCTTTTAGCAAAGAGAATAGATCTACTAACAGGAAAAAGAAACACAAAAACAACAAATCACAACCAGGCCCCTTTAATGACTGGTTGCTCTGCTTTACAGTATGGCTTGGGCCTTCTCTTCCCTGCAGTGGGCAAACTGCAGCTGGGACTGCTTTGAGATGGGAATTATAACCAATTGCAGATTTTTAATGGGTGCCACCTGTTTCCAGCTCTAAGGGAGTCAAGATACCGCATTAGGGCTCCGTCTGCATCCAATATTTTTGGGAGTTTGGATGCCTGGTACAGCAATACCATGCCAAGGGATCCTGGCACCACTTTCCTTACTTCTTCCAAACCCACAGACCATAACAATCTGTATGAAATTTTGAAATGAATGTGGAAATCACTTATCATCATCATACAGAAAGCTGCTATTTCTACATGTTGCAGCATGAAGAATTAGGGTATTGTGTGAGATTTGGGCCACCGGAAGTCCCATAAACACTGGACTTCAGTGTAGATTAGAAGCTAATGTCTCTGCCTGTCCTTGTGAATGCTGCCTTCCATCTGAATGCTGGACTACAGATTTCTCTGCACTTCTGGACAGAGTTGTCTCCAGTCACTGTGAAAGAAAAGCAGATCCAAGCAGCTAGATGTTTTAATTTAGTCTAATAATCACAGTTCAGAGATAAAGTAGGGAGGTGGGTGGATAAACCCTTGGGAAGCTCTGATCCATTGGGCGTGCTTAGACCAAACTTAGCAAACTTTGTCAGTGCAGTATTCTAGAAGAACTACTGCATCTCAGCATGGATTATATTTTTTCAGTTTTTCTCAGGAGAATCCTTAATTTGTGTGAGCAGAGCGGGCTCAGGTGCTATGGTTGGAAACACGACTTCTCCTGAACACTCTCATCAATACACCCTCAAATACAGCCTAGAGAAACAGACTCTTGCTTCCTCTCACTCTTGAACTCTTTCCTGTGCAGCTTCAAAAGGATGGGCAGAAGCTGATGACCTCAAAGCCAGGTGTACAAAGTGGTAAATGGAGGCCTTTCTGTGGAGAAAAGGCTTTTCTCACTCTGGTAAATGAACTGAAAGAGGTCTCTGCTTCTGTGTAGCTGCACTAAATACCAGGCTGCCTGCAAAGGTCCTTTCTCTTTACTTACATGAAAAGGAGCATCAAATGCCTAAAATTAGCTCCAGAATCTTCTTCTTAGGGAAAGAGAAGTCAGGCAAGAATCTGTCTGGTAATTGTCCACTGAAATAGTCATGGTGACTGTCTCTCAAATATCACAATTTGATTTCTGCATTTGGGCATGACGCAGGCTGGTCTAAGCTCAAAGAAATTGGGCTGGCAACAAATCAATTCACTATTCTGTAATAAGATCTGATTTGTTTCTCCAAAGAGGAGCATTTAATTAAAGTAATGATGTATGAATGCATATGCATCCATGAAGGTGTGTGTTCAAGGAAAAGCCAGAGTTAGCTAACACACCTCACAGGAGCTGCAGCTACAGCTACCAGGGATGATAAATCTGAATTAACAGCCAAATGCTTCAGCTAAAAATGGTGGTACCAAAGTATGAAGCACAACTGATTCCATGGAAACTTTTCAAAGTTATTGTATGGGGGAAAGGTTACGGACTGGACAGTAGAGGGATTAAAAAGATGTTGAGAGACCCACATGGAATTTTGCTGAGTCCTGATAAGAGAGGCAGTGCCAACATTTTATGTCAAAATTATAGGGCACAAAATAGATTTGGGACCATGATGAAGGAACATGACTGATGAGTGCAAATGTGAGGAGCTAGAATAATATGATGAGGTCAGTGAAGTCTTTGCAATGTCTCCAGTGAGGCCTGGATTTGTTAGGTACTATAAAGTTGTGTCCAACACAGTGCAAACCACCAGTTATTTATTTTTATCTGCACTTAAAGCATCAGTTTTTATACTACAAAAAGCATTGCTTAAAACTACTCCAAAAATAGAGAGAAGCCACAGGGAGTGAAAAAGTACAATGCAGATAAATACACCAAATTAATTCTAGGTGGAGGTAATGCCTTCTTTGACTCTCGACAAGAAAATTGATCACTATGAGGCAGAAAAAAAAGACAAGACGCTGAAGACCTTGGGATCTTCCCAGAACAAAACACAATCAAAGGACCGAACACACAGAAGAAGAAATCAGAATGGAGCTGTGTGAAATTATTAAAAGCATAATCATACCTACATTATTGTCTGTGAACCCTGACCAGCAGCTTTACCTTTTCAGAATTATACAGAGACTACAAGCCTATCCCAGTAGTTTGCTATCCACTTAAATAAAGCAAAAAGAGAAAGGAATAAAAATTTTATCTTTGTTTGAAAAAATGGAAACTCTCTAGAATTTCTTTGGTTTTGCCCTAGATGACACGTGAAGTTTGCAGAGAAGCTGGGATTTAACTTCTTTTATATTCCTCACTTTCTCACAGAGCATTCCTCCTTCTCAGATACATGTTCAGAGTCCAAGTTATCATAGAACTCAAGAATTATAGGAATGGAAGAGACAGCAGAAGGAGCACTGGATGTTTTTACTAGATGTACATCCTCCAGATAAGCTTATTACGATGCTCATAGTATTGCCATTCAAAAGTTATTCCTAATGTGTAACCTGAATCTTCCCTATTTTCCTCAGTTCAAGAGCATTACTTCTTGTTACTGCCATCAGACGAGGAGAAAAGCTCATTTCCTTCTTCCATCCAGCAGCAGTTTTATATATTTGAAGTCTACTAGCCCTATTCCTGTTAGACTTTTCTTCTGTAGACTAAACAATCCCTATTCATTCAACTTTTCTTTATAACATCTTGATTGGTATTTTCTGGTCTCTGGACTTTTTCCTGTTTATCCCCTTCCTGCTTGTAGCACTGAAGTACTCAAGCTAAGGCGAGCCAAGAGCATCTCCAGGCAACAAAGAAAACCATTCAATTCCCTGTCATAATGGAGAAAGCTGCACTGCATTCCTGCTTTTAAAGAAAGTTAGGAAGCAAGATCATGGTTGAAGGTCAGCTTTTCTTGCTCAGCTGGCCTGCCTTTGGCACAGGTCAAAGAGGAACTCACAACAAGCTGGATTAGAGGACTGCACCAACCTCTTCACTAAGGTGTAAAGCTAAGTATATTGAAATTTCACCACACCACTACAGCCACGTTCCTTCCAGCACCCTGAAATAGCTCAGAGCAGTCCTTGGTGCTGTGTAAAGGTGCCAGCATGTTGGAGTTGATCTAGCATCTCTATGCCACACTTCTTTCTATGAGCTTTAGTAATCTAAAGCTGATACACAACTGGTAGAGAGAGAAGGAAGGGAAAAGAGGGAAAACCTTGTGCTGGGTTCAGGGAGAAGCTGCAGTGACCTTAATGTCACTGGTAACTCCAAGCCTCATTTGTCACATGTTAAATATCACAGGTTAAATATTGCTCATTTTTAAGAAACAAAGTAACATTAATGGGCCTGGATCCCACTTCTCAAGGTTTTGTTACCTTTGTATGTTGTACATTTGTAAGAAAGCCTTGCTTTAATCAAGGAAAAACTGTGCAGTGTTCACTGTATTTGGCAGAAAAGGCCAATAGACTTTAATGTAGAGGGGGCAACCTAATTATCAGAGGTCTCCAGTGCCACCTGGCATTTTGGATTGTTACAGAGCTCACCACCAGCCTCAGCTCTGCTCAGCTCTGGGCTTTTCTGTGACTTTCATCTTTTAAGCACTGTTCTGTGCTCTGAGCAAAGTTTTCAGGCAATAAATGGCCATGGTTTCCATTACTTGGGATGTGGTTCAATATTCAGAGATTTAGCCAGAAAGAAAGAAATATATGGGAAATATTTGGCAGGGGAAAAGAACAAAAAATCAAGTGGATGATTTCATTGAACCAGCCTCAGTCAGCCTCCAGGCAGAGTTCTAGGATAAAAAGCACTATTCTTAGTCATTGGTCATCTCTTCCTGATTCTAGTTAAAATTTTATGTTTTCCCATGCTCACATGCTGAGCAAAAAACAAATACTTACATGGGTGACTAGGATAAACAGAAATCATGTATTTCTGTGTAACACTGCTTAGGTCAATTAGCACAAAATATAATTTGCAGTAATCAGTCTAAGGAGAGGGGTGAATGAAATTAAGCTGATATGTTAATTTCATGTTTTGGGGTGCTTCTTTTTTTCCCCATTTTTTCCCCTTCTAGATAAAAATATGTATCTAAATATCCCAAGTATTGTTAGCATTTTCAAGCTCTCTGCATAAAGTTTTGAATGGGAAATTTCTAAAAGATAGGTCTGCATGTATGACTATTATATTTGAGACTACTATGTTAACTAGCTGTCATAAATAAAGATGGCTAAAAAATATATTTATTAAGGTGATTTTTTTAAAAAGCGAAATCAGGAACTTACTGAGCAAAAAGCTCCAGTAAATTTATCAATTAGAAAATTAATCTAGGGTTGCAATCAAATTTTTACCAGAGTAGTATAGAAATGTGAAATGTTTTGTTCTTCCCCTGTTTAGGTATTTTCTTCACCAAGCATTGAAAAGCTGAAGCAACACTTTTGTCCTTGTCTGCTCTAAATCTCTCTGTATAACAAAGTATTTCATAATACAAACATATGGCTAAACGCTTAAAAGGCTGTTGTGGGTTTAAACACAGATAGGTCAGGCCTCTGTATGGAGCAATGGGTACCAAAACCAACAATGGAAAAAAAGAAAACAGAGAAAATACTCTTTCCCAGAGGCACATTTCCCCAGTTTTCTTCTTTGCTTGCTGCACCAGGCTGTGTATTCGTGCCATCAACCTGTAGCCGGTTCCCTGGACACTACAGGGAGAAGAACAATCCCCAGTTTACTTCTAGATCTTCCCAATCAACTTGAACATTAACATAAGCATCTCCTGACTGTGTTATAGCCCCAGAACCAAGCTGTTCTCTCCTGCTCTGTGTGGCTGTGTGGAAGACATTCACCTCCTGGTGCTTTGCAGCTTGCCTGTGGCCCTGGGAAGATGCAGTGGAAACCTGCTCTCGCTGGCCCCGTTAATTTCGATATTTTATGTTTACCTCCATAAACACTGCAGTCACTACATGTTACAAACTCATGAACACCAAGGTGACTGCCTGCCAGCACTCATCAGCTCAGCAGTGACTACATATGGAATAAGATAACGCCACATGAGACGCTGTTTGTGGAGACCTTTTCTCAATTTGCACCTGCCAGTATCTGCACTGGATGAGACACTGTCCAGTCCAACAAGGGCAAAGCACTATGTGATCTCTGTGACAAGGAATCTCTCCAATGAAGCAGAAGCAATGAACCTGTCCCACCAAGGAAACCAGATCTGTTTGATGCAGCTCAGACATCGTGTCTATAATTATTTTCTATCATCAGGCTAAGTGAATATGTTCAAATAATGAGCTCTGTTCAAGGAAATTGATTTCTTCCTTTTGATATATTTGAGGCAGAAAAGCAAGATTCAATTTACTGAACATATTACTCCTACCTGGTGCATTATTTTAGTATTTTAGTGCTGCTGTTTTTCTAATTAAATAGGTAAAATCTAAACTTGTCTGTTGTCTTCTGGCATCTAGTTATTAATCACAGTTTCAGAGAATCATAGAAATACTTGGATACTATAGGAAAAGACCGATAAATTCATCAAATTCAATGATAAATTTGATTTCTCTTTCAAATTAACTTTTTTTAATATTATATTCTTTTCTTATGGAACATTTTAAAAGCACATAGGTTTAATTTCTTCAGAGCCAGAGGAATAACTCAAGAGTTTTCTTCAGGCACATTGCAGAAGCCTCTCCTTCAGCCCTTCCGAGCTTCCATGGTCATCGAAGAGCATTGTAGTCTCAATCAAGCAGACTCAAGCTATAGTCAGATGATTGGATAAAAAACTGCATTTGTCTATTGCACAACACATGGATCTTCACAGGATACACCCTCCTGGAATTCATTATCATTGCAGTCAGTCTGGAGGAGCTACTCACAATCGATACCACAGTGAGTGAGATCAGAGCCAGGCCTTTTCTTTCAAGTTATTTTCCTATTTAAGTAAAAGTTGATTTAGGGATAATTTTTTTAAATATATATATTTTTAAGTAACAGGGAGTGAAAGGAATATCCTGAGTACATAATCAGTTTTGAAGAGTAGCACAAGCTCCTTAAGGGGGGAGATCTGTAGATATCTGTGCCACCGCTGGTGATATCGCATTTTGAATCAACTCCCATTTCCCCTTAATTGTTCTGTCAACCTGTTTGGGATCCCATCTACCTTCCTCATTATGGCCTTCAGAGGGAGGGCTCCTACCACACTGAGAGTCAAGAGCAGATCATGTCCCTCATTTAGACCCAACACATCTTTCCACAGCCCACTAATTGCATGGCAGCTCAGGCTCATTTGTCTTCCCAGATCGTTAAAATTCATCACCATGCTGTGTGAGCTCTCACTCCTGCCCTTGGATGGGCAGCTGCAGATTATTTAGCCACACCAATCCCTAATGTTTTTAACTAGGAACTGACCCCAGCACCTGAGCACCTGCTGGGCTCTTAGTCTCTGTCATGTTAAAAGAGTGCACAGAAGGACTCAAGCCATCAAAAGCATCCTGCTGCATGACATTAAATATTGATAAAAAATATGCAAATTGCTTATTGATCTTCTCCAGGAAGGGCCAAGATAATGAGAGAGGGACTGTTTGAGATGATGCTTGGGATTTTTAACTTTTTTTTTTTTTACATTAGACTGTTGTTGATAGCTGAAGTTAATGAGGTCTTTTGGTTCACTCACTATTTCAGACCTTACCAATAGTTTGAAGATAAAATAAATCAATGCACCTTTATTGTGCATCACTACCAGCAAGTGCCCTGCAAAGGGCAGGAGTATTTGTACAGGTGCAGTGCCAGCACTCCTTACTAACTTTACCTGTACTGCCCTGGTTAATATTATACTACTCTAAATTGTCTTCGTTTTCCAAGGGTGATATTTATCAGAAGTTGATGCTCACACTGTCTCCAACTTATTAGCAGTTCAGTATATAATTAATACCCAGAGACCAGTTGTTTTTCCATTCCCCTTTGCTCAGAGCATTAACTGCATCAGATATGCTTCCTACCCTTTGCGTGATTGACATGTGACAGCTTTTAGCTGTCTTTCTGTGCCTTCATCCTCATGCTGGAAATTTCTTCACACCCTTGGCTTATTTTTTCTTTCTTTCTCTTCTATCTCTGTCTCAATGTTTTGAGGTACTTCCTGATACCTCAGAGGAGTAAGCAACCATAAACCCAAAGCAGCTGGAGCAGAGCACTGTTGCCCCCACAATAACCATCCATTTGAAACCACAAATCTGTCACACCTGGCTTACCTGCAGGAGGTCAGTTCTGCACCTCAATCAAGCCTAATTTCAGACAGAAACACAGTGCATGTGGCCACAAGAAGTCTCCCTCTGCAACTGGGCCACGTTAAACAAATTCCTGGGGTGCCTGCATCTTGTCAGGCAGCAAAGAAGCCAAAGAATAAACTTCATATTCTCACTATAATTATTTAAATTTTCTTAGGATTTTGATGAGCGCATCAGTGCTTCATTTGGAGCTGCACAAAACTGTATGAAGTTGCATCTTTGCCCCAAAAAGTTTACTGTTCTGAGATGAGCAGAGCTGATATGATGTGATCTGAATATGAGAGAGTAACATTTTGGTAGCAGGGAAAGACCTCAGGTTTCTCCTTTGCCACATGATCCCACCATGTACCACACTGACCAGTGCCCAGGAGACAGGGAAGAACAGGGAAACAGCTTCTTTCCTTTTTTTTCCCCTTTCCCCTTAATAACCTGCAGCTGACAACACAGGGACAAAAGGAGAAATTCAGGCAAAGGCATTTTGGAGAGGCAGAAGCAGAAAATTTGCTGCAATATGCAACTGATTTGTGGCAAGACTGCAAATACAACCCAAATCTGGTGGGTTCCATTCTGCTGCTGTGGTCCCTGGGCCACCAGTGTCCCCTTGGGCAGTTATGCAGGCACCTGCAACAGACAATGCCAACCTGACCAGCGCTTCCAAAAGCAACAGTCTATTTAGTTAATGTTATCAAGTGGTTTTGTCACAGAAAAGTGACCTAGGAAAGGTATTTCCAGCACAAGCAGACAGCAAGAAATGTAGGTGGAAAAATACTGTTGGCAAAACATCAGAGAGGGGGCAACACCTGGGGATGATGTGTCCAAATGGGATGGTCAGACAAAATCTTGTATCTGTCATGCCCAAATTCAGGCCCTTAGTGTATCATTTCAAGAGCAGGAATTCAAAATTTTGTTGTAGTTTTGTCCAGGTGCCTAACCCTGAATGTACTCATGTTCTCAGTACCCCTGGCCACATTACACAACTTTACAAACACTACCAACTGTCCTGGCAATGTGCAATGGAAAAAGAGAGACTTCAACACCTTCATATTTTTGTTCAAATCTTCTAAGGGTTTGGATATAGAAAATATTAAATATAAAATCTCAAGTACACTATTCCTAGAAACAGTTACATCCCAGCACTGTTAGGAAAAAATCCAGGAGCAAATAGTAAAGATATTCTAGTTCATTGACTGAATATATTTGTATATTTTTTATCATTCTGCATCACCTAAGACCATGGGGGAAAAGGCATGTTTTCTCAAGGGAAAATACTCCAGTGAGAGCCTGAAAAAGTTAGTTTTCCAGAGAAAATCAGAAAAACATAAATAAACAATTATTCAAAACTGGATGCACATAAAGAACAAAGTGACTGATGGACTGTACTTCCCTGTGTACAATTTAAGATTGATGCCATTCTATTGTGTATGTCAGAGTACAACAGACCTGAATTATTAATTGCTCTATGATTCCCATTCTCTGAATGATACACTCCCTCAGTGCTTCTCTCGATGTATATTCTGCACATGTAAAGCAAGAGCAAAAGCATCACTGCATCCCCAGACAAACAGAAGCACTTCTAGGTTTGACAGTTTTTTCCTGCCCCCACCAACAAAAAGAACCAACCAATTTAAAATTGCTAAGCAGCAGGGAAAGCATTCTTTTTTTCCTCCATCTCTTTCACACCAGAGTATTTAATTATGAATTTATTCAAACAAAAATTTCAGAGATCTCACTGCTCCAACAGTCTCTTGCCCGAGGTGCTTTCAAGCCCACAACAGCAGAACAGAAGGGGCGGAGCAGAGCCCCAGCATTTCAGACAATCAGCTTTGAAAGCATGTTGCAGCCCGAGTAGTTGCATGGTCCTATTTATTTTCTGTGTTTCAAACAAGAGTCATTTGCTTGAACACTGTTTTGGGGCTTTTTGCTTGCTTTTTTTAAATGTCCATTCATTCAAAGAAATTAAAATATGTGAAAACAAGAAAAAAAGCTAAATGCAAGCAAGAAACAATAGGAGGAAGAAGTTAAGTGTGACCAATGGAATCATATTTCTTTTGTCTCTATTAGCTGTATCAGAACTGAAAACACAGACAAAGGACCCCTCAGTTACACTTGTGTAGATTGAAAATAAAATCAATGAAGTCATGGGATCTTAATCCGTTAATGAATTCAGAAAAACTCAAGGTATCCTTATGTTTCTTTACCATACTAAATTTGCAGTTCAAAACTACAATTTCCTTTTAATAAAAGGTCACTGTAAACACTTCTGAAGATGCAAACAGACCTCAAGGTAGGTACAAACTATATTTGTATCTACCAAATGACTACGCTGAACAGTGAGTGGCTCAAAGTAGCCTTCATGTCAATAGAAATTAGACCTGAAGTTCCAAAAGCAGAAGAAAGCAATGACCATACTAATAGTTAGCAATAACCATTTTGTAAAACCAGATGACTTAAAATAAAGTCTTCCAGACAATCTTGCAGTTCGTAGTTCAGATTTACAAGAGGTTTAGGTTTTTCAGGGGATGGTCATACACCATGCAGCAGGCTCTACAGGAGCTGATCCAATCCTTGACCTCCAACAGCTCCACAGCAGTTTTTACCCATGACCTGAGGATCCCATCCACAGTCACAAAAGTCACAAAAGTAGGGTTCCTGCCTTGGTGTTTAGCACCCATGCTGCCCCAGGAGATGCTACTGCAGCAGTGCCAGGAAAAGCTTTTCTGAGTAGCTCCCCCTCCTCCAGGGCAGGGGCTCGTCCTCCCCACACTCTGCAAGAAAATGATGGCTCCTATTTATTACCTCCCCCATCCCTGGAAGTGTTCAAGGCTATTTTGGATGGGGCTCAAAGCATCCTGTTCTGGGGAAGGTGTCCCTGCCAGGGGGAATGAGATGGTCTTTGAGGTCCCTTTCAACCCAAACCATTCTATGATTCTACTTGCATGTGTGCTTTACCCTTTGTCTGAGAGAAATATATATATTTAAAACTCGTATCACGGGGCTGCTGGGCAGTTTCAGCACTCACCACAATGAAAGTAACAAACTCAGTCTACACTGTCCAGAAGAAACATGTTATGTATTGACTGGAAAATGGGAAACTGAAGCACAGGAGCCCTCTTAATACTGCAAGGACCTGATTCAATATCCACAGAAGTTTTTTTATTGTCTTTAACAAGCTTTAATAAGCCAGGTTCATAGAATTACTTCTTTACTAAATCAATTACAGAACTACAAGCTATTTTGCAGTAGGACTCGTAGTGCTGTTTACTCAGGATATACAATTACTGCTAGCCACTTTTTTTCTCTCTTTCTTCTCTTCTGTTATTTTTCTATGTATTTTCAGTAGATATTTTTTGAGGTCTAACTCTGGAACTCAACAAGTGAAAACACTAATTATATACAGATACCAAGATTTTAATGATAAGCATAAGAATATTTTCCATTTAATAAAAAGCAAATGAGCCTTAATTTGAAAAAAAAAAATAGAATATAAATCACATTAAATGTCAGATCTTGACATAAACATCCCCTTTACTATAGCCACTGATAAAATCACCTGTGATTTTCAGTGGCATCCAGATTTAGGTCTAATGACCAAGCTGATAACCACACAAGAGAGGGAAATCAGGATCCATACTGGAAATTCAAACTGACACTCTAACCTTAACACATGCTGTGGTGCTTTTTGAAAAGGAGGGCAAGGAGCAGCTTTCTTCCCAATCACATGAGTTCAGGCAGAATTGCCATCCCATATTTTTCTCTCCTTCTTTGTGTAGTGTTATTAAAGATTGCTTAAATATGTTCCAAGGTAGTTAAATATTTAAAGAGGGCCAATTCCTTGCATTAGAAAAAGTGCAATCAAAATGCTTCCATTTCATGGGGAGAATGCTTTTATTCATAAAGAGTCTGCAAAGTCTTGTTTTATAGTGAGAAGGCAATGTTTTTAAAGAAAAAGAAATTTTAAAAAAATTTAAAAACAGCCAGCTAGTATTGCCTGTTGGTTTATTTCCAGGGTTCCTTAAAATAATAGAAAATGTCTTTTTTAAATGCTCAATTTCCTTCAGAAACTAAGCTTGCCAATATGGAAAACAAAACATGAGCTCCTAATCTTGCAAGATCTAGAGATCTTGAAAATATATTTTATTTTGGTATTGCCATGAGTTGCTTAAATGCATAATGGTGATGAGGTTGTTTTTCTGATTTTAATGCAGGTAATGTACTCAGAGCTCAGTGATCCAAGAGAAAATTTCCCAGCAGGCCACACTTGACAAGCAGGTGTCACTCAATCATGCACGTTTTCACCTCCCTGAGAGGACAGATGGTCCCAGCCTACTTAGCAATTCCATCCTCTGTTGGCAGCCCCTCTCCAATGCAGTGCCATAATAAAGATGCTCTGAGATTTGTGTTAATCTGTGGTCTTTGGGGTAAACTGTAAACAAAGTGTGTAGAGTTATCGTTTCTCATTATGAGCTGGACCTCTTATCTTCTCCTCTGCCTATAGCATATAGCTATCTTTAATAGCCTATACCCCTGGACTCAGCTTTCATGGAGATTAGTTCCTATCATTTTAAGCACCACAGAATTACTCTGTCTGCAGAGACTTGACCTAATCTGTTTGAGGCTTTTACTATAAAGACAGTAAGACAGCCTTTTTTCTCCAAATTAGGAGAACAATGGTTTAAATTGGCAATGGCTCCTGTTGCTGAATTTTATGCATATATGTGTATTATACTTGCTGATTTCCTGCTCTGAAATAGAAGAGGAATTGTTATTCCCCTCGCCATCATTCAGAAACAAGTACAGCCAGGACTGAGAGGGAAGGGAATAAAAAATCCACACATCTGAACACCATGTCGAGGGGCGTTATTTGTCAATTCTTTTTTCACAGCTGTGATACATTTCCACTGCATCCAATTTCCCCTGTGTAAAATGAAGATTATCTTCTCCCCACAATCTGACAAGTACAGTAGGGAAAAAAGCAGAGGGAGAGATGGAGTGCGTGCAAGAGTTCCCAGAGTCAAGTCTGGCGCCTCCAATAATTTGTGCCATTTGGGAATTTTCCAGGACTTTCTACATGCAGAAAGGAAAAAGAAGGTCAAAGGTTCAGAGTCCTCATAACACTACTCAAAAGAAAGCCAGAGCTGCTTCCAGCACCAGCACGTGCCACAGAATGACATTGGAAAGTATATCACATCATTAAAATGAATTAACCAAATTCATAGTTATGTCATAGTTTTAAGTTTCGTAATCTCATCTTCCAGATGTGATTGCATGAAATAACAATCTTTCAGAAATTGCATGAAAAACAAAAGGAGTATCATTCTTTGGGTTTGACTTGTTCCAACCTCCTAAAAGGGAGTCTGTGAAAGGTTCACAGTGATTTTAGTGGGTTGTGGATCCAGTCACAGTGACTGGTGGGACAGAGCTCAACTGACGGAAAAGGGAATTTTGAACAGATTTTATGTCTGAGAAGGTGGAGAATATTTTCACCTGTTGAAGCTAATGGAAAGAATTAAATCAGATTTACATATGTGTCGTTTCAGAAGTTCTTTAGTTTCTTTTTTTTCTTAGCACCTACATAAGCCCTACATTGCTCACATGGTAACAGACACTTTCAGACCTCACACAAACCTGTCCTCATACACACGTGAGAGTGATGGGAACAGCCATGAAACAACCACTTAACTGACCTCATCCTCATCCCTGACTCCAAGGCATTAAGAGACTAGCAAGCAAGATAGGGATGGAAATCGCAAATAATAATAAAAAAAACCCCAAAACAACAAACAAACAAACAAAAACCCACAACAGATCAGAAGTCTTATATTAAAGTTTGTCTCAGTGGACACCTCTTCAGCACTTATCTTAGAAAATGAAAATCTGTGAAAGGCCTTTCCAGTATAGTGTAATACTCTATTTGCACATAAAGACAGTGACTGAACCATTAAATCCTTCTCCATGTGAACAAATTATCTAGTTATTATCTGTATTAATAGAGTACAATATAGCCCAGAAGCTTCAGGAGAGCTTGGGGATTCAGTGATGCCCTGAGTATCACACTGGGCTGAGGGCACACCGACATCCAGCTCTGCCTGACCAGTAGGGCATAACCCACATCAGGTCCTGAAGCTGTGCAGACATCTCATTTCCTTTGCTAAAATATCCCACTTTCCCACACTTGCCCAATAGTCCAGGCTCAGCAATAGCTGCAAGGCTGCACAGTCAGAGCTGGCTCACCCACAGCTCATGCAAGGGGAGGAGAAAGGGCAGCAGAATTTACATTTCCAAGGCTGGCTGTGGACATGTGCCATGAGAGTGAAGACACTGAGGCTTCTTTTCTATTTTCACTGCTGTTCTCCTGGGCCACTCAGCAGACTGTTGTCCTTTCACCCCATGTCCCACAAGCAACGACGGGGACTTCCTGTGGACAAATGAGGCTCCCTGTCCTGGGATTCTTGCCAAAGGTAAAGGAAGAGTAAGAAATAGCACCAGAGCAGTGACAGGCTCTGGCCTTTCAGCTCAGTGCTCTGAAGGCAGAGCAGCTCCCATGTGAACACCCTCAGAGTAGCTGTGCCTGGGTCCTCCAGTGCCCCTCCACACTGCACACACACAGAGTGGTCCCAGCTCTCAGGAGCTGCAGGACTATTTCCACAGAGTCCTTGGGCATATGTTCCTTTCTTATTTTCACTTCCCTAGGAATGGAGCTTTGCTCTCTTACTGCCTTAAGCAACTGAATTCAGAAAGCATCCTCGTACTTTGTGAATTGAAGGCATGTGAGCAGCCTATGAATATATTTTGGATAAACCATTTATGTTTTTTTCTTCCTATTATTAGGAGTGCTCATAGGAAATGAGCAGTAAAGTACTTACAAGCTTATGCCTCTTCAAGTTGTTGCCAAATATGTCTCTTGCTGAAAAGAGGAAACTATTATAGGATTATTTCCTGTAAATTCAAACCACTGTCAAATGAAATATGACCATAAGAATGACTGCACTGCATCACACGAAAGGTGTGCCAATTTCCAGCAGCAGGTATAAGCAGATGCCCAAGTAAGAATAAGAACCAGGTAAGTGGGTGAAACACTTATCACAGAATCACAGAATATCCTGAGTTGGAAGGGATCCACTCCTGGCCCTGCACAGGACAACCCCAAGACTCACACCTTGTGTCTAAGGGTGACAGAGTTCAGGGTACTCCTTGAACTCTGTCAGGCTTGGGGCAGTAACCACTTCCTTGGGGAGCTGCTCCAGTTCACAATCACCCTCTGGGCAAAGAACCTTTTCCTAAAATCCAGCCTAAACGTCCCTAACACATGTTCAGGCCATTGCCTCTGGTCCTGTCACTGATCACAACAGACAAGGGAGCAGTGCCTGCCCCTCCACTTCCCCTCACGAGGAAGTTGTAGACTGCCATGAGATTTCTCCTCTGTCTCCTCCAGGCTGAACTTCTTCCTAAGAGCCTCCTACTTTCAGCTGTTTCAGTTCAGGGACTTCTAAGATGGGAAGAAAAGAACAGAGAAGGTGAAAAAAACTACAAAACATAAACCTTAAAAGCAACAGATTCATCCTAACAAGACAAGACAGTAAAATTTACCTTCAGACTTATTCAAAAGGATATTCAGAGCTTAAATTAGCAAGACCTAGCATCTTCCCAATGGCTGTCCCAGCAATTATTGTCTCTGTTTTATTTTATATTATTCAGTACTAGCAAGAAAATCTGGTGACTTAAAAAAAATATGTAAGGGAATACAGCTGTATTTGAGAGGAAAAGACCATTTCTTTGTTCTGTATCTAACAGTGCTCAAACATATAGAGTATTACAAGAGACAAAGAATAATGCATTTTCAAAAGAAGCATGAATGAAGCGGGTCAGCAATAATGTACAGGCAGCACTGAACCTTCAGCCTCTGTCTCTGACTTGGAAGTTGTGTGTGTGTACCTGTGTGTTCACATGCTCACACAGGTATATTTTTCTTGTGCAAAACCACTTTCTGTCACTGAAAGAGGAATGGCAAATAGATACCAATGATCCGTTTTTCAGAGCAGTATTTCCTTTTCATCCAGACACCTGAGGAACAGGGTACATCCCAGAGCAGTTATTTCCTTTCCCCACTGTCAGTCTTTTTTTTCCATTCTGACGAGTGCTTGATTCACTGAAGCATCCAGTGACAGTAAAACCCAGCAGTCCGTGATCTTACAGTGGCAGGAGCAGAAGGAAGGAAGCAGTGCATGCAGTGATACATTACTCAGCTGCATGTGCTCCCTGCAGCTGGCACCAACCCTCCAGCCTCCCCAGACCTCTCCTCAGGTCACCACGGAGGTGGGGAAGCAGCCTGCCATCTAATGCAGCTGGATTCAGTGACCACCATGGGGCTGAAATGGATCTTTCTTTTCAAACTTACAATCTTCCTCCATCTATTTGTAAAGAAACAGCTGAATTCCTTGACCTGTTGGTGTTGAAATCCCCGTTGAACCTCTGGAAGGCGTCACCCGAGGACCGTAATCTGCCCTATAAAACAATTTGTGATGAAATCAATTTAGAAGCAATAAGAAGCCTACAAGATATTGTCTTTAGGACTGGAATAGGAGAATGCAAGCGAGCAAGAGGACACAGCATCTGCTGCTTAAGGGCTGGAAGGGAAAAGAAAATCTAGATTAGAAAAGCATCAAACAGTCAAGCAGAACTGTGTGCACACTGCCAAAGCTCCCAGGGACAAGCTGACTGGATACTGCTGGTAGTACGGTGAATAAGAGAGACCTTAAGACACTGCCTGAATGGCTGATACAAAAATCTACTAGACTAGAGGAGATAAGAGCTATTGAATTTATTTGTGAAAATTCATTACATCTGAGGTGATCTTTCCACAAATGTGCAAGGGAATGCACCATATATTAAAGTCTCAGATTACAGGGAGACTCTGGCAAGGACAAACACCTGGCTGTTGCAAACACTGGTGGGCTCTGAAATCTCCATACAATGCTGGAGAGGTGAATCTGTAATTCTCAGACCTACAAAAACAGCCCCAAATCCAGGTTCTGGCCCTTACAAAGTAGTGAAATAATTATGGCACAACTCCCACTAGAATGAATGCAATGTTTTATATTACAATGCTAGTTTTTGTTGACTTTCCAGTTCTCATGAAGTAGCAGAAAAAGCACAGTACTGATATTTAGTGAAGGAAACATATAATCCCCCTGCTTGCCAACCTCTTTTCAGAAAACTTTTTCAGAAAATAATTAGTCATGAATACTCATGACTGCTGCTTGGGAGTCAATGAGCCTCGGTGTAGCTCCACCCTTCATGAGGTGAGAGAAAAGGGAGTGTCCAAGGCAGATCTTCCTGCAAGGGGCAGGGTCCTTCATGTAAGAGATTCAGTGGCACCTTCTTCCCCAGAGGTCTCAGCCATTCTGAGCTGGTGGTGGTCAGTGGCTCCCAGTCCCAATGGACATCAGTGACAAGTGGTATCTCTCAGGGGTCTACACTGGCATCATCTTTAAAGCCCCTTCCAGTCCAAACCATTCCATGATCCCGTGATCCTCACTGCCTTGACCAAAGACAGCACACTGCTTTCAGCTGGGGCTGAGCTTCTTGATCAGATTCCTCATACATGTAAACAATCACTGAGTGTGGTAAAATTAGCTGATAGTTTCCTTTCCTTTTACTTTTAATGCAAAAAGGCTTTCCAGCCAATTCTTTTCACTGAGAAGGTATGTTATTTGTGCAGTTTCTCTTTGCAAATTTTTTCTAAAATATCTCATTAATTTTTACTTAGGGAAATCACATCACCACTCTCTTTTTATATTTTTTTCAAAGTCTTGTTTTTCCCAGTGGAAGTTTTCTCTGTGAGCATTTTATAAAAATCTGAGAAAAAAAAAGGCTTTCTTTTCTCCAAATTACAATAGATTATAGCTGTTAAAATGAGGAAAAGCATTGGAATTATTGATAAAACTAATTTAAAACATTTTCCTTCAGCTAGCCCAGAGAACTTGTGAAGTTCTCAGCTTTAAGACCATTTGGGTTTCAGTTAAACACAGTAATTGGTTGTAAGTCAGCACATCTATGCTAAAAGCATTGCTAGAAACTCCTCATGTATTCAAAAGGAAGAACTGAAAGAGAAAGAATAATTTAGAACATAGCTCAGAGGAATCATTAGTAGCAATAGTGTGATGTTAAAAACAGGGAAATTTAGGTTAAACAGCAGGAGAGAAGGCTGAGTGCAGTCAGGGGTTTGATGAGATGTGAGAGCCACTGTCCCACCACGTGACCCAGGCACACCACTGCCAGAAACCTCTCCCCAGACTCAGATCTTCATGCCCTTTTCCTCCAAGCATAACTCCCTGAAATTGTTAAATTACAGGACATGCCCCAAAACTGTTTTTAAAACTAGATTGTTCAGGAGACAATAAGTTGTCCTGCTGCACTGGAAATGCATAGATTCAAATTCAATCCATAGACTCTGCAAGAGGGACCTTTCTCCTGCTGCTGCAGCTCCTACACCATGACCACATCTCCAGGTTTACAGGTCCTTGTGAGCACGACAGCTGTCTCCTACCTCTAAACAAAGGCTCTCAGGGTTTTTAAAGCTCATCTGCTGCCCTTGCACCTTCTCTCCACTCACAGCAGACTTTGAACCTTTCTAAGTGTATTAGCTTCATCTATTATAAAGCATCACTTTAAAACCAGACACACTGAGACCAAAAAAGTAGCAGAATTACTTTCTTACTTTAAAATTTTTTGTACTTTATTGCAGGTAAAATATTTCACTGTTGAGTCTTTTTTAGAAAAAAAGTATTTAAACACATCAACCTGACAGCCACAAAACCTGCTACAAGCAGAGCAGGATTTAAGCACTGCATAATCTTTCCCAGACACTTTTTCAAACAAAGATGCTGTGGTTTTATTTGGTTTCTATTTAACTCTCCTGAGAGGTCTCTCTTTAAATCCAGGCATGAAAAATACATTCTCAGTCCAGACACAGAGATTTTGGAAAAGAGAAATGCAGTGAAACAGCATTTCATTTGCAAGTATTTTACATTTTAACAGTGTCTTTTGCTTTCCACTCAGCAACCATTACCAAAACTGCTGCTCTCTACAATAAATTTTCTTTGAATTTGTAATATTTAAGTAGTGTACATACAGTATATATGCAATATAAACAACTTTAGCATATCTGCAAAAGCGGGCATATAAAATGCATGTATTTGTGCCTGTGCATACTATATATAAGTAGACCATACACAATATATACTGTATATTCACATGTGTAACGTCACTTTGGTTCTAAATAAAATAATTTCAAATAAAAATGTTGAGAAAATGAACAGCAAAATCCAGTAGCAAAGACTAATGAATAGATGCTTGGGAAAATCAGGGTGGAAAAAAGTTAAGGGAGGAAAAGAACAAATAAATCAGGGTTAAAATTGGCTTTTTATACACAAGGAAGAGAGAGATATTTTAGTCATTTAAAAAAACAAGTTTTTCTTGTGTTCAGTCATATCATTCAGGTTCTAGGAAATGAAGGGAAATTGAATAGAAATTACTAAGATTTGTTTGCCTATTTTGGTAAGCTTCTCCATAAAAATAAATGCAGTTCAGACCCTTTTAAGCCAAGTAATTGTGTCCAGGAGTTCTGTTTTAAATATGCTCAGCATTGCTCATACTGAGTAGATTGTTTCTACACGTGAGGAACCACAGTGTGTGGGATTAAATAATACACTTAATGAAGAGGCTAAAATGACTACATTCTTTCTATTTGAAAGAGATTCCAGGAAAGAAAACCACCCAGGATCAGGGAAAACAGACTTTTACCATCTCATATTTTATTAATACACTTTCTGTAGTGCACCCTACTTAAAGCTGTGCTAAAGGGGTATCCAGCTATGATATTACACCACCACAGACTTCCTTAGTATAAATCAGAACATCCCATCTTTCAACTAACTTATCCTTTCAACACACACAGGACCAGTGCTGGCCAGATGAGTTTGGCAAGGCTGAGTCACATACTAGTGAGCTCTGAGAAAGAAAAGTGAATCCATGGCTCCAAATCACAGACTATTGACCCAATCCCTCCAGTAGTGATTGCCACGTTTGGGCTGTGATACCCTAAATGGCCTGGATTCTCACAACTCCAATTCCTTGTCCCATCTCAGCTTTTCTGCCACTTTGTGTTTTATATCTCATATCAAAGGGAGTTTAACTGCTGTGCTCTGGCACTTTCAGACACATTCTCACTTTCTCCTACTGTCATCTTCCAAAGATCCTCTAACATATTTTCCACCTGCACAGTGTTAGCTTAGAACTCGTCTCTTTGTGGTTCTCAGAGTTTCAACTCTATTTTAAACCAAGGGAATCAGAGTTCCTTCCCTGCCATTCTTGACTCCAGCTGGGGGAGAGAAGGACCTGGATAAGCAGGTGTAACACCTGGGGAAAGGAGGGATTTGCCAAGGTCAGGCATTCACCTCTCAGTGGTGTTTACCTTTGCAACACCTGAGAGGATAAAAGCGAGCTCTTGTCACTTCAGAAATCTCCCCTTGTCACTTCATAGCACTGTTTGCTCAAGCTTTTAATGACTGGGCATGTGCCACATGCTTTGCATACCCCCTGTGCATGTCCCCACTGGCATGTGCCACATTTCAGAGGCAGATCAGCAGAGGCACACACACACACAGAGGCCTCTTTGGAACACAGGTGCTTAATGCTGTCTTTGTTACCAAGCTAGCCAGAGACTTCAATTTCTTCTTTTGGAAAGGTTAGGGGCATCTATGAGAAAAGAGAAGCTGCCAAAAAACTCTGTTCTGGTACTGGCACTCTTGTCCTTGCTAAAGCACACAAAGGCTCAAGCCAAAGCCATTTATAAAGCCTTTCTGCCCAGCTCTGAATTTCACCCTCTATTGGGCCATATAGACACAGTGTTCAAAGAACAGCTCTAATGATCTCAATTCTATTGCTGACTGGCTTTTGGAATTTAATCCAAAATGCAGACATCTGATCTTTGTGTCCTTCTCAGTATGTATACAGAAGTAAAGTTCTATTTATGAAACTCCACTTTTAAAGCACTTGTGAGTGAAAAATGTTCAAGCTCCCTCCCCACCATTTGCAGATAGTCTCTGTAATTTGTCTCTGATGGCCAAAGCTTTTGCAATTAACAAAATCAGACAACAGGATGGAGCCAACAGAAATGAGACATTATCTTCTGCTGCCAATGCTTGCATCATCCCACTAAGCTCATTTTATAGAATACCTAAAAGGTGAGCCAGTCACTTGGAATCATAAATTGTGCACTTCCCTCCCTTACCAGCTACCAAAGTGCACTGTGGACATTGCCCTGCCTTTGTTACTGTAGCTCTTACTCATTCTTTTTATTTATTTCTTTTTTTCCCAGGGGAGAGACTTGGAATTCTTTTATTTCTCTCACAGCCACGGATCCTCTGGTCTGTGTGTGGTCACCAGCCAATGATCTAAAGCCATGGAAGCAAGACCTTTGGAAAAAAAAATTTCCTGCCATATCTCAGCATGCCGCAAGGACTACTCAGACCAGGAGAAAAAAGGAAGTTGAGTGCTCAGAAAAAGTTCATACATTCCTGCCTCTGTGCTCACATCTGGGACTGAGCTTGCAGAAATTTGCATGATATTTCTTTTGACAGGGAAGCTATAACTTCATACAAGTCTACCTAGACTTGAAACAATCTAACAAACTAACAAAAAAAAAACAAAAACCACACAAAATGTGCAACTCAGCAGACTGTTGAGTGCATGGTGCAATATCCACTGCTTTCGTTCTTCCACATCACCCTTCCCATAGAGTCTGTGGCAACATGAGATGGGCTGGCACAAGAGCTGGCTCAAATGGCTCTATACCCACTGAGAGCCACTTTCTCTAGAGGAATTAATCACTAGTTTCTCACAGCCAGATCCTAGACTCCTTGTGCTTCCTGAGCCAAAGAAATAAAAACACACATGCTCACATGAAGCCACTGAGAGGATCGTGCTTGCAGTTAGGGGCAGCACTATTTTTACTGGGTTTTGTTAAAATACCAGAAACTGGGGCAGTAGAATGTAATTCAATAATCTCCATTCCAATAAATATATTCAGCCACTAAAGGAGTTATGGATCCTGACAACTTTAGCTATGGACTTCATGTACCATCATAATTATAAACTGAGACTTTTAGAGAAAGAAAACTCCAGACTCAGTAGTTTCAGAAAGTATCTATAGCTGCAACACACCATCACACTGACTAAACCTTGTCTGCTCTGACCACCATGCTATCTGTCATTCTACAGCTTCTGTGGCTGTATTGCACCAGCTTATCTGTTCCCTTAAAGCTTGGGGATTTATGAACTGCAATGTCTATTTGTAAAACCTACACTAGTTTGAGTGTGAATTCATCACAATAAATTTTGCTTTCAACTCCCCAGGATTTTCCTGCTACTGATTTGTCACATCCTGGACACCTTCAGTAACATGGAGTCCCACAGTACATGTCCAGAAGAGGGAAGATGACATATATGTAATACCTGACTGCTGAGAGTCATAATGTCAAACAATTCCTATCTAAAGGTTACCACCCCCTCTAGGAAGATGGTGGGTTCTCCCAGTCAGGGACCTTTCCAGGGTAACACCAAAATAACATCAATTGGCACAGAAAAGAAAAAGACTACTTAGCAGACATGATTCTCCATTCCTGCCAGCTGATTTTTTGTGTTTATTCAGACGTATCTTTATTTACAGGTCTAGCCATCTTTTCTTTTGGATGAGAAAACTGAGTGTATCCATCATTCTGCTAAAACACCTTCAGTAAACGCCCACCACTGTATTGACTTCAGCACCTTTTTAACTGATAGGACTGATAGATGTTCTGGTGCCTCCATGAAAATTAAGCGTGGAGAGGAGGACCTGGTGAGGAGGACAAGCCAAGAGAATGAGGAAGCACCTGTTGTCTAAGGGTCAGCAAAACACTAGAGGAAAGTAATGGAAACCACATCTCTGTAAAGGCACTTCTTATCTGAGTATTGCAACAAATGAATATTTGAACTGTCATGAATATTTGAAATGAGACTGCTGAAAGTGCTTACAAAGTAGGTACTCCAGCTAGAGAATGGGATTAAACACAGATTCTTTATGCAGAATACATAATGAACTCTGTCTGCACATCGGGGGAGAGATGACCAGAGCACTGTGGACAGGAGCACACAGCCTTCTGCCCAGTCACAGGGCATCCACTTCTGCAGTTTTGCTTTTGAAAAAAATTACCTCTTAACCTGTATCTATCCTCATTTTTCAACTCCTTTCATTCCTTTCAACCCATATTGCCAAAGCTACACCTGCTGCTGAAGGGGTTTTCTACAGGAGGACAATGAATGATAAGCCATGAGCAGGTAGTAGAGGTAGAAAGATTTCTCTCTTCCTGAAGCAGTGAATGAGAAATGAATCAGTCTGGATGCAGGTGTGGCTGAAAACAGCAGTGCTCCAGGTGCGTGTGCTTCTGTTTCTGCTTGTGACCCTCCTCCTTTCCTCACCCTGCCCCATCAGCAGGAGGGTAAAGCCACTTCCCATGGCTGTTCTCCCCAGCTCTAACATGGGGGTATGAACTGCCTCTTTCCAGGTTAGAGGTAGGAAAAGCAAATGGAGATGAGCAAGAGGGAAAGATAACAAATTAAAGCAAGAGGGATGAGAGAAAGGGATGTGATGTCAGCTTTGAACTGGAGCCTTTTAAACCAGGCAGACTCCAAGTCTGGTCATTTTCTGTCATTGCCTCAGAGCAGGATCCATGCAGGCCTCTACATGTGTCCATATGTGTATGGCAGGGAGGCATGGGAAGCCTTTAATAATTCAGTTCAAGTGCATTCCTGTTTGCTCATGAATGTGCAAAACACATTCATGGTTGCAAAGCTGCCAAACCCCCACCTGTGCCTCTTGCTCTGACTCCCGGGCAGACCCTGGTGACTCTGGGCTGGCTTCTCGCTCAGCCTCACCTCTAGCCCTGCCTGGCTCCCCTGCTGCCTCCTCCTCCTCCTCCCCCAGAGACTTCCACTTTCTCTGAGCTGTGGCATTTCTGCTTTCTTCCCATTCTAAGTCATGTCTGTCACAACTACTGCTGCCACAGACAAGTGCACGTTGTTATTAATGCAGTATTAAATTTTATCTCACATTTAGAGCCTTGTCAATGGTGCTCACTTAAAGACACTGTGGTGATAAGCACTATAGGAATGGCTATAAATAATGAATATTATCCCTCTCATGTCTTTCCCAGCCTCCCAACCCAGTAGGTATTCACTGCAAGTGATCCTCGACTCAATTTTATTTTCACTGATTAAAAGCTTCTTCAGGATGCATAGCTGCCACAAGGTAGGCAAAAGACTGCAGCTACCACAGGAGACAGCCCAAAATATTTGAGCAGCTTCTGTTCCCACCAGAGTACCTTTCTCTAAAAGCAAAGCATTAATTCTAATTTGCCTTCTATGTTCTTGCTCCTTGCCAGGTTCCAGAAATCAAGTGAGAGGGTGGAAATGTAGAGAAAGGGTCCAAATTCTCCTCATGCTTTCTCTTTACAGGTCAAGTACACAACACCATTTTTAATTGGGGAATGCATCATCTCCAGCATTTGCCTCCCATCCAGAAAAGTTCAGGCACACACTCTGGTTCAAAATCAGAGGCCAAAAGAGCAGGGCACCAGTGCCATCTCAGCTGCATTCTGTCCCACCTCATTAATGTTTGTTATTCACATTGTCTTTCTTCCATTCTTTTGCAGCTCCTGCAAATTAAGTCTTTGAATGCTGTTACCGCTCCTGTGCATCCGCAGTTCTTGATCGCTTGGACACTGAAAAATGTAAGAAATCTTTGCTATTACCTGAGCATCTGTGGGAACCTGGAGAGAAAATCTTGGAAAAGAAAATGGTTCAGGACAATGCTAAGAGGTCTTAAAAGAAGTTCTGCAAACACTTTGGGTTTGGTCCCAGAGATGCCCAAGCAAAAATCTAGACTAATGCTGTGGAACAAGACATTTCAATCTCTTCCTATTTCTGTAATGGACAAAAGATTGCATGGTTCAGATCTTGAAGGGAATTCTGGAATCCGAATAGGTACCAAAATCAGGGTGCACTCTGTCTTTAAAGTTTGGACTCCTTGGAGTTGTTGATTAAATTTGGCTCAACAAATATTTTCATCTGGCAGTTCAGATAAGATGTCATATATAAAGCTGAAATGGGCTAAAAATTGCTTTTTATCTAGCAAAAATATTTGAGATATCATAATTTTAGTTCAAATGAGTTTAAAATTTCAAAAATGAAGTCTTATTAATATTTAGAAGTCCAGATTGAGAAAATAAAAATCAATTTGGGTCAATTACAGCATTTTCTTCTGCTAATATTGTAATGTTTAATTTTTATTTTGACCTGTTTTTCAGTTGCGTATAATTAGCTGGTATTGAACATTAAAATGTTCTTTATGTAAAAAATGTTTTGTCTGGGGTTTTTTAAGTGTTATAAAGGTTCCTACATTTTCTTAAAGGAGCAAATACACTGGTGGAAGACAACTTTTTCCAGTTAGAAGGAAATCTCATTTTTGCACATCCTTGGCTTTTTGTGTACCACAAAAACAATTTTGTGAAGGAACTATCATCTCCTTCACCTCAGATATGAGTCCTAAGTCAATCATCCCCCCAGGTATTGACTGAAGTTACCCCTGACTTCATCACGGCAGAACTAGACCTCACCACAGAGTCCTTCAGCCCCACTACATGAATTCTGAAAGACTCCAAAACCACCATGAGGAAAAATTCTCATATTTCCTTTCCTTGAGACCTCCTGACTTCACTCCAACCTAGACTCATGCTTGCCAAGTACTTGACCTAGGATCCCAAGAATTTTTCACTTAATACCTGTGGTTGAGCTGCTTCAAAACTCAACATGGGCTTGCTTAAAACTCAGATTCCCCCTTGCTCTGCTCTTTCCTGAAAGATGAGATGAATTTTGTTGAACTTTTTTTGTTAATGAATGGATTTATCTCAGCAGCCATACATTGTCCTACACGGCGGTCTCACAACACACAAAGAAAATCTCCCACGTTGATAGGTCTAATCACAAGGGTGCATTATATCACCTCTAGGGGTGTATCCTTCTGTACAGCTTGGGTTAGATTTAATATGGTTACACAACTTTTGGTTTGCTTAAAGTAGAATAAAAAATGAGTTTTTGCCTGCCTGCAGAAATCCTCTTGGATCCACCCTCAAGAATATATAATGAAAACCACATAGAAATTTGATAACAAACCAAAGCATTCAAGCACACATACTCATCATGATGTCATTTCCATCTTCTGTCATTACTTAAATATCATATAAATTACATTTGTATTTGAGGTTGCTTACATTTGTGGATCCAAATCTCAAGCCCCCAGTACCAAACCTGATTTTTAGGGACAGTAAGCATCCACATCCCCCATTAGTTTCTATTTTGCCAGGGTTCTCCCACCAACAGAGATAGCTTTGAGAGTGAAGGAAAGCTCAAGCAGACAGGGAATAGTTATCACTCAGCACTCCCAAGATATGATTCAGGGTTCCTATCAGCTGCCCTATAGTTCCCCCAACAACACAAGGTACTAACTCATCACACAGAAGTGGAAAAAAAAAAAGTAGAAGCAGCTGGGCTCAGTGAAATAAGGCTGTCAAGGTCCTGCTCCTAAAGTGGAGATGGCAATCAGTCCACTCCAATATTTACTTAGTTATCTGCCCATCACAACAGACAATAATTAGATTACCATGGGTCAGGTGTTTTCTAGAGAGGTCACACAATAGTATAAGATGCTGTCTTGACAAGACAATATCAGCATTTTACTTTCAAATTAGAAGCATTTTCCACTTCAGTTTTACAAAAAGTTTTGCCATCTGTAATTACAGCACGGTCATTATACCACATACAAACCAAGGCACACAACACAGGACCACAAATTACAAAAATGAAGGCATAAAATCTCAACAGTCTTACACACCCAACTCAGTGCATCAAGGAGAAAGAGCAAATATATTTTTCAACCCAAACAGGAAACATCAAACTTCTCAAAGTGTCCAGTAACCCTCCCCAGACACCTCTTGCTTGTCAGAGCTTTCCCTACACCTACACAATGTTTCTCAAGATTAAAGAGGATAAGTAACTCCTTCCATAAAGGTTTTCACCAGCTCATACATGTCAGAAGGCCTCAGCAATCATATCATGAGCTGTAAATGTTGATACTCCCGGTGCTGTACTTTTGGGAGGCAGGCTTGTCTGAGATAAATGTTGCTTGGAATACAAGCTGTTTCTCCTCTTATCAAGGAAAAATTTTGTATCCTGAGGATTCCCTCGTAAATTAGCCAAGCCCCACTGCTACACCCACTGCTCCCCTACAGCAACACAAAGAATATGGTAACACTCATTAGAGCGCACCACCAGGGAAAAGTCTAATTGCTGGATTTACATTTTGTAGGCAACGTGTATTTATACTAATAATTCTATTTTGTGCTGCTTTACTAGTCAGAGGAGAAAAGAGCATATTGTATTAAGCTCCAGCCCCCAAGCACTGAAATAACACTAACAGATCCAGAGAGATGGGCTTTCATATAATTGGCATCCGCCCGCAGAACGCAGTTGATGATGAAGCATATTTCCAGTGGTTCATAACAAGGGCATGCGATTCCCCGAGGATTTTCAACCTTTAATATTCGCCTATCTTTGGGAGCATCTACTCATCTCATCATTACAGTAGCACTAGTCACTTCTCTCATTGCAGTGGGACTGGAAAAAGCAGCACTTTAACCCCGCCCATTTGGATCTTAAGTGTTATTTCCCTCAGTAGTCACCTCCAGGCTCCCACAGATCCTACAGAAAAAAGATGTTCTATACACTGTCTACCAAGAAAGTAACTTTAAGAAGGAATAAGAAACTGCAGAACTAGTCACACACCCAGAAACAGTACCTAAACATAAAAAATTCAAAGATTTTACTTTTTGTATATATATTTTACCATATCCTCTATTCTTGAAGAACATAAAGAAAAATTCCTTCTTCACAATATCCCAGTGCTTCCAACCACAGCTGAAGTGAGGAAGTGTAGAGTTGTCGGCAAACCTGAATTTTACTTATAATGACTTTGTAAAAAAGATTTTGCAACCTGCAAAAGTGGTCAGATTTGATTCAAGAGTTCTGAAGTCTCTTATTTTATCTGAAAGAAAAAAACAATCCCCCAGTCTTAATATTTTCTTTTCCTTTAATACTATAAAAGTGGGAGTTTTAGACCTATCAAATGGATGAAGGATAAGACAAAACTGAAATTCATTATGAACTCTTCTAAAGATCAAAGTTCTTAGATGCAGGGGTTTGGCTTGGGACTGTCTTGACAACTACTAATAAAAAAAGTTAAAAGCAAAGAAAGAAATACTTGTATTACTCATAATAGCTTCACATAAACTTAACTCTACATAAAAAGTAATTAAAGGCCTCTTCTAAAAGGAGCTGGAAGCCATGGTGTTATGTCTCCCTCCATACATTTTTTATCCAATTAAGCAATCTCAAAAAGTACTTTATACATCTTTAAGACATGATTGCTTCACATTAGCTCACGTAGCTATTTACCAGCTCACTGCACATCCTACTTCTGGCCTCTTTACCTGGAAACTCATTCCCACAAATTAACACCTTGCTATTAATACTTTTCTGTTTGATGTTCTCCTCACCTTCATTTTATATAGCATCGCCAAACATCAGGCATCCATTTGCGTGGTTCTATTTGCAAATCAGCCCAGCCCCCTTCCAAGCCCTCTTGGTTTCTGCGTGGGAGAGCTTGTAACAAACTTGTAAATGAAATTGATGTCGAGGTTCCCAGGCACTGGAGATTGGTTGGGCTTTTCATGAGCAGGACATCATCCTTAACTACTCTTCCAACTCATCTTGAGCTGCCCAGCCATGAGACTTCTGAAAGCAGGCTTTTTTAATGGGGGAAAAAAAAAAAAAAACAATCAAAACATGGTTGCATGGTTGTGGATTCCAAGTGGAGTTGTGGAAGAGCAATAGCACAACTGCCATTTAAATAGTTTTGCGCACCAGAGGCATTCAAGAAACAAAGCTACATGAAACGCAGGCAGCATGCAAGGAAAAAAGCCTCTGCTGAGCAAATGCTGTTTGCTGTCAGGCTCTGCATGACCTTTTCACTAGCTACAAGATGGGAAGATTGTGGAACCTGTACTGATTAGATGTATGGCTCCAAAAATACCATTTGGAAAAATAAAATCCTTCATTATAGCACAATAGGAATCATGCTGGAATGTGAGAATGCCAAGAATAACTAATTTTCTACCATTCCTTATCTTACCTTTTTTACTCCTCATTTAAGCACTTGCTAAAGCAGCCACTCTGATATAAAGGAAAGAAAGGAAGGGCAAAAGAGTTCCATTTTTATTTTCCATCATCTGCTGCAGTGATGACTGCTAACAGAATCCCCCCTGGTAGCACACACATGGCCATCAGAGACAATGACGCACTGTAAAACAAGCCCAGCAGTCAAAGCAGCCACTGTGGATATTTTTTTGTTGATTCTATTTCGGATGTGCTGGAGTAAGTTGGACATTTTACAACCTTATTTGATTTTGGGGCAGACCATCTTATGCAGACTTAATTATTTCCTTATTTATAAAATAACGTGCTTCCTGGAGACTCCCTAATGCTGGTTGTCTCAGGCACCCTGCATCTAACGATTTAAAACGCTTCGGTGTTTTAAAGGAGCAAAATATCAGGGCTCTGCTGTAGGCTGTTGTGCACCACAGGAGAAAGCTGGAAAATTATTACTTGACCTCCTGAAGTGTGTATAAGGTGAGCACAACACCCCTAGCCCTCATCCACACCTAATCCAACCCTCCCAATCCCACACACCAAACCCAGGACAAGGGCCATTTGCGGGGCAGTAGCATGACCTCATTCTTGGGAAGATTTAGGAAGGTAGAGACTACTCTCCTGGATTAAATCTTTACCAGCTGAGTGTCTAACTCCAAACAGTGCCCCACATCCTCACTCCACACCGAGGGGCTCATGCTATGGTCCCTGCCAATCATGATCCCAGACAAAGCCCCGTGGCTGCAATGTAACCCACCCTCTGGCGTGTTTTCATCACGTCAGGAGCAGAGGTCTTATGCAGCAGGTTGAGAAGTCTGCCCAAGTCCTGGACTTGGATTGACACCAGCTTTCAGGAGTGGGACAGACCTGAGGTAGTCAGAGGCTGACACATCTTGAAAAAATGATTGCCCTTATCCAAGCATGTGCTGTTGCAAATCCTTGCCCAGTTCCCCTGGCCAGCCACTGACTTAATCAGGAAGACAGCCTATTGCTCTCAGCATTAGCTGATGCCAGAGGTTATTGGCCCTAACTGGGCCACACACCTTTCTTCATATTTCCAAATCTGAGTTATTTCTATTAAAAAGAAAAAAAATTCATCAGAGTAGAAGAAAGGAAAACATAACTCCTTTTCAAAAGTTTTCCAACCATCATTTCATTTTCTGTTAAAAATAATTACGACCGGGTGTTCATCAGTGCAAAGGCCTCATTTGGCTTGTCCAGAAGGAGCTTTGAATAGCTAGTCAGTATAAATACTGCATAAAAAATAAAAGAAACAAAGAGAGGATTTTTTCTTCATTTGTTATTTTTGGGGGAGAAAAACCAGCCATCTGTGTTCCAAATGTGTTGCTTTTCCACAATCCACAAGCTGTTTCTATGGTTAAAAATTATTTGACTTTGCTCTTCTTCTGAATGGTTGCCTTCACCGTATTAAAATACAGAGCCTCACCCTGCTGAGTGCTGTGGTATTCGTCCGGCTGCTCTGCTTGATAAGTACTGTTCAAGTCTGGAAATGATAACCTACACAAGAGGGCAGTTTAGTTTTCACTGTGACAGTAGAGGAAGGAAGGAGGGAAGCAAGGAGAAGTTCACATTACTTTGGTGAAGATTTTACCTGAAATGTTATTTTATATATTTTGGGTGACAGGTGAAATTGTTTTATTTCCTATTTGCAGCCATCATGAATGCAATTACTCATCCTCTTCTCAGCTACTTCTGAAATGTCTAGAAATTAGACATTTAAGTACTTAAAATGGTGGGGGGGGAAGCATGTATAAAAATATTCCTGCATATATAAAAAAACCTTCCGTATACATTGCTTGTACATAAAGCATTTTATTTTGATTGAGAGCAGATTGTTCATTCCTATACCTAATTTGAGATTGGACAGACTGCACTGTGTGCCCATTTTCACAATATAATGATCTTTATGTACACACAGATGTACATACAAAGCCATACATATGGCATTTTCTGTAAATTTAGCACTTGTAATTGTTTTGATGTTCAGATCTATACTTATTAGTTAGCCCAGAACACATTTATTATTAAGAACACTGTGGATTCAGCAGCTATTTTATTAAAGGTAGAGATGCAAATGCAAAAATATTTACATAAATATCTGCAAACACCATGCATCATTCTCTTTGTCTTCAGGAACACAGCCACATGCCAGGCCTTTTGTATGCTGAATGACCAAACACACACTTAAATCAAATAGCAGTTCCATTCAGTCTGTGCTTTCCACAAGTCGTTAGACACGCTATGTTGAAAGGAGTGACTTCGTGCACACTCAGCTTTTTCAAAGAAACATCTGTGATTTAATGGCCAGATCTAAGCCATACAGAAGTCTGAGCTCTGGGAAACTCAGCCTGACTGCCATCCACCCAGGAAACTCCTGCTATAAAGGAGTCCATAAAGGTGCCATTCACACAGTCATTCGCCAGGCCCCTGATGCATAACAAACCTAAAAACTTTTACTGGGGTCTGTCCTAGAGAAACTCAAACTGTTCCAAGTGTGGGAGCCACCGAGCCCTGCTGCAGACACAAAGCAGCCCTTCCTCTGAGGCAGGCGTCTCTTAATGAGAGCAAACATTCCCCTCTCTGAAGAAGGCAGCAGGAGACGGATGTGTGCAAGGACCAAGCTCAGTCTATTGTATTTCCATGGTTCCCGCTACCACAGCATTTTAGAGCCTCACAACTTAAACACATTTCTCCCCAAGATGTCCCAATGAGGGTCGGAAGTGCTGTCACCATCTGGGACAATAATTCTCTCCACAACAGGAAACCCAGGGTAAAATCATTGGAGCCGTTCAGGTCAGACTAAGAAAATATAGATGACACTTCTGATTTTCAAAGATCTGCTTTTAAGTTTCTCCCTAACACCACAAATTTACATTGAATATTTGTCAATATTTAAGAACATTGAAATTTATTTCCAGAAACAAACATAGACCAATTCTCAAATGTGAAAATATATGACATAAACACTTTATTCTTCTCTCCACATCACACTCCCCTCCCACTTTTCACCAAAGCCCTTCTTCCTCCTCCAAGTTATTTTCTTCCTTCCTCACACAGATCAAAAGGGTTTGGATTCACCTAAGTCAGAAGGACTGAAAACTTCAAGAGTTTTACAGAATCTCACCAAAACTATCTAAACAATCCAAATCTGTGAAAATGGGCTGGAAATCTCACCAAAGCAGGCATACATCCTTCTGCCCTTTGCGGCACATCAGATATTCCTACAGTATTTTAGACCAGAAATGAAAATGATAGATTGTGCTTTATGTCCAAAGAGAGTGGCACAGGTTCCTGGCTTCACACCCTCGGAGGAGGAGGGATATCCCAATAAACACTCCCTGAGGGTCACTGGCTGGCCCTCTCTGGACACATCCCTTGCAGAGGCCATGCTGAGACCTCAGCACCCATTGCAATACCAGGTCCCTACATGGCTCTCGAGGCTGTGCCAGCTCAGCTTCCTTCAAGGTAACCCTGTGAACTGCATCAGGACCTGGTCCACCTGAAATATAACATATTCTTTCATCCTTTTCCCTTTTACTTTTTGCAAAGTTATCTTTCAACTGATGGATTTTGCTGCTCAGACATGCATTGGCTGTGCTGGCGTAATGGAGTGGAGTGGCACTGGGCAGAGACTGCTAAAAGCAGCTTACACAGCACGGCTGCTTAATATTTAACCACGGCCTTAAGCTCCTGACTCTGGTCCTCTGAACTGTGACCAAATTGGATACAGGAAACAAAGCAAACAGTGCAATCTCCTGCATCTCAGTCTAGGGTTTTCATCACCACTCACCAAACAAGTTGGAGATACTTCACGGGTTTCGTGGTTTGTCCATTCCATCTATGCAAGTTTGAAATGTTAATAAAAAGTATCAGCTACTACAAAAACTACAACAAAAAAAATTCACAGAAAATTTTTACTATCTCTACCTGAGATGCTGCCTAAAGCCTGAAAGGTTATCAAAGCAGAGATATGTGTTTCAAAACCAGGTTTAATCCACTGAAGCCGGTTGTAAAGCTTTCATCAGTCTGGGTACAGTCATAAAAATATTTATTTCCAAATACATGCAAGCAGATACACATTTGCCTCCAGTCAGAGAGATGGGAATCTGTGTACAGTCATACAAATATTTATTTCCAAACACATGCGCTTGTAATCTCTGATTTGTAGTTAAGAGAAATGCGACTCCAGAAGAATGTGTTGTAGCTTGCCACATCAGTAGTCTCCAAACTTGTGTCTCAAGAAGAATTAGGTAGTTTCACAACCATATTTTCAAGATTTTAATCCTTCAGGAAAGTGCATGGAGTATAGTTTCTTAACTTAACTTTTGCAGTTTTGCAAAAGATTTGTCATGACAGTGAGCATTTGTAGTGTAGGAATACACACTATTTCCATTGCCCTATTATAAGCAGTGCCCAATGACTCTTGGCCTGTGGTCTGCACAAGGATGAAACACACAAATGAATTTGCCTTAAATACTGTAACAACACCATGGACTCCTTTCAAGCTCACCAAAAGGCTGGAATAGAGCATCAGAAAATACACATCACTCAGCTGCTATGAGAAAACACAGTTTTCAGTTCCCTAGCTGTATACAACAAAATAACAAAGCAAAAATTATTTTCACAAATGGGACTGATTCTCATTCCAGGGCATGTAACTATTTCTCCCCCTGTAACTGTAGTCACCCTCAGCCCTCCAGTCCCATTCCTGCTTTCTCTACAGAAGGAAGCCTTAAATAATGAAATTATGCTATATCCTGTGTACAATCTTTTGCATCTCCTTTTTTTTTTTTTTTTTCTGCTCAGCTAATCTGTACTCTATTTATGGCCCTTACATGTTACTGGAAAACAGGAGAAAATCAATATTGACTTCTGTGCTGAAATATGATCCACTGTTTGAAAGGCCATTGAAGTAAGATGATGATTTCTTGTAGGATACACGTTAAAGGCAAGCAATGTCCTTCCTTCATAGGACTGGGTGGGAAAATTGATAAGGACAGACTGGTCATTTGCAGCCATCATTCCCAGGTCCTCCACTGAAATGGTGGGGAGACACTGGGTGAACTATTCAGAGCAGACTCGAAAGAAACAGTTTTCCTTGGTGAACAAGCACAGAGGTTTGGCAGATTTCTCTGCTTTGGGCCCTCCTGTGCAGCCATAAATTACAGCAGCCACTTCTTTCTCACTGAGGAGATCCAAAATTGCTGCCAATTTAGGCATCCAAGATTTAAAAAAAATGGTCTCAGGGACACAATTAGGGTCATAAAACCTGTTCCCACATTCAGTTCATTGCTAATTCTTCAACAACCCCTTGGTACTAAACCACAGTTGATCCCTTTCCTACTAAGTCATGCTTTTATTGGATGATCTCTGCTGGCAGCACATCCCTTCTATGAAATCACAAGGAGCTGAATGCTCAATGATATGCCAAGTGCTAATAATGCCACCCTGGATCTTCTTTGTCTCTGATCAGCAAAGGAATCTCCAGAGTTCGGTGAATCCCTAAGAAGTTACAGTTCTAATTTTATAGCAACAGCTGTACCTAGGCTTTAAGTGTAGGCAGATGTCTTGGTCTTTCAGTAGCCTTCAGTGATGAGACATCACTTGTGTTGTCAAAACTGAAAAAAAGAAAAAAGTGTTTTGTGCAGGAAACCTACGTATATTCATTTGTATTGTCATTTCCAAAAGGAAAACAAAATTTTCTTTCCTTTTACTGAATTTCAAAGCTCAGCCCTTGTTTTCAGTGTTGATGCTCTCTGAACGAGGATTGAGCTGTCTACAATAGCAGAACTAATTTGAGGGAGAAGGTCCCTGTTTAAACATAAAATTCCTTCAAGAATGAGTAGAAATGCCAAGCAAAATACAGCAGAACCAGAAGTCCAGTGTTTGTTTCTTTGGTGTAATCTGGGAATGCTCCTTTTATAAGATTTATGTCTTAGCTAGTTGAAACAATATTCATTATACATTGTAACAAATGTTTCAAAAGTCAATTTGCTCTCCAGAAGGGATCCTCAATCACCATAAAAGCAAATGGAAAGACCGTTTCCCTAAAATGCACAGGTCTTATTTCCTTAACCTGTGAAATTTAACAGGGAAGAATTTGCCTGGCATAACGAGCAGTTTCTATTCTCTTTAGCTGGACAAGAGCCACTTCTTTCAGCAAATGTCAAGGTGTGAAAGCCTAAAATGCTTTACACATAAAATGCACAAATCACATCAGCCGTTCCAGCCCCAGCTCTGCCTCATGCTGCCTTGCCATCCAAACCTCACCTCCCATCCCTCCTCAGTCCCCACCACCCCTGCTATCACCAGTCAGGCATTTCTTACAGGAGGGCAGAAGGCAAGGAAATTTTAACACTCCATTTGGCTCCGTCCACGCGCTGTAGCACCACTCTCTGGGAATACACCTCCACCCAGGACTCCTTCCAGGCATCTGCATGCACCCACCCTTCCCCACAGACACAGCCCTCACCTCCCACAGCAACCACCAGTCACTGCTGCAAATGTGTAAGGAGAGCAAGACCAGCACAGTAACAGCTCCACAAATTTATCCAAATGTATTTTCCAATGTATCCAATGTATTTTCCTTTCCTCAAAAATCAGATGCCAACAAAACTCCCTGAGTGTGGAGCTTGTCTGAGCAGCCTCTCTTATGAACCAGCCAGCACAGACAGCTATTGAACACCAGTTTCTCAGGCTGCAGAAAAAGCAATATATAACAGAAACCTGTTAAGCCATTACAGTAAAAACACAGTGATGTGTAAAGATGATCCAAAGAATATTTTACTGTTTAACTCGTCATAAAACTGCAGTAGGACCTACCTCATAAAATAGAAATTTCTCAGATTCTATATGCACTCAAGAAAATTTTAAAAGCCCTGATGCACAGGACATCCATTTCAGCACAGAAAAACATTTCTGCTTAAAGTACCTGAGGCAGGGACCACAGACAGGGCAGTGGGGAGTGTGTGAAAGAGTGCCAGCCCTGAAAGAAAAGTCTCTTAGTAGTCTTTCCTGCCTGGCATTGATGGTGACACAGAGTAAATAACACCTATTACATGTTCAAAGCTTCTGGGTCAAAATCTCAGCCAACATAAATAATTAATGCTTTTTCTCCGTCCCTCTGATTTTATGAGGGGAGCAGTTTTTATTCCATACTCTATAAACTGCAGTGGTCACGTCATCCCAGAGGGAACTGGCCAGACAACTGTGTGTTATTCAGCCTACACATCTCCAGCAAAATTTAAATACTAGTTTCACTTTGAAGGAAGGACAGAAGAAGATTCCAACCCACATAAAAAACAAGGGAGAAAGTATTGGAAAAACACATTCAATGTTTTTATGTCATTGTCTTTCTATGGAAGAATGCATTATATATTATTTACATGTTAAACCTTAGGTGTCTTTATATGTGTTGGAAATGAAATAAAGTGGTAAGCCTATGAAAGAAATCTGTATATCCAAATCAGAGAGAAGCATTCTCCACTACTCCCAAATGGCCTTCTGTAAAAAATGTTGATTAATTTTGATTTTCACAATTAATCACAAAAGTGGGTTTCACCATTCTGAAGCCCACTACAAAGCAAGTTCCCATTTTGCCATTATCTGTGGTCATGACAGTTCCTATAACTAAAGGAGGGTGCTTCAAGATTTACAAGAGTAATCTCTGGGTACAAGGTCCATGACCCAACAGGTCATTGTTTGTACCAGATGCTCAGTGTAACAGAGTCCTCAAGCTACCATCAAGGAACCACAGGAATCATTATCTCAATACATAAGAACAAACAATTTTCACCTTCACTATTTCTTAAAAATAAATTTTATAGCTTCTTCCTTCACTTCTATCCTTCCATTTATCCCACATTCTCTTTTTTCTCTCTTCAACATCATTTTTGACTTTTTATTCTCTCTCCAGTTCTACTTTGGTAACATCATAAATCACCACACCTTCCCCCCAGCTTTGACTTTTCTGACCATATATTTGCTGACTGTTCCTGTTTCTCTCCTTCCTCATAGGATTGCTCCTCAGAGTGTAATTTCGTACTCCAGAAGAGATGAATGTTTTCAAAGAGCCTGTTTCAGCCCCAGGAGCAAAAGGGAGCTAGTGCTGGGAGAGGTATTTGAGAAGAACTGTCAGTACTTCTAAATTGAGAAACACTGAAACTATGCAGGAAGAATAAAACATAGCTTGGAGTAAAAGAGGCCACTATAATGAGTCCAGGATTAGATACAGAGAGCTGTTGTAAATCTGTTAAACCTTAGTTTAGAGAAAAAAGATAATCTGTCCCTAAATGAGAAGCTTGCATGGACTGACTAATTTCCAGTGATCACACATCAACATCTGATCACAAGACCTCAGTGAAACTTGTGTGGCCACATCCCTGTCCATCCACAGTACACACTACTCCATACTTCTGGATGCTTCTGATTTGCTTCAAGCGTAGATGGTGCAGTTTGTACTCTGGACAGAGAGGGATATGGAGTCACATCTGGAGGTGTCATCAATGCAAAGCTAAGTCCCTACCAGTGACAATTTTAACATCACATTTGTTATTGCTTCCATCTCATTCCTGGGCTCCTTTACAATGTATTGTCCACACCCATGGAGCGAGGTGGGTCTTGCTCCAAGGAGCTCACAGCCCACAGACAGACAGGGGCAGAGGTCAGGAGTGCTCTGCCTGTGAGAGCTGATGTACAGATATTAAAGAGGGGATTTTTAAAGGAGTCTACACAAATTCCTCCCTTTGCTATCTGCCTGCAGCAGTCTCCTCAAAAACGCTGCCTTTCCAGTCTGTCTGTGCTAGCCTTAGTGGAGTTTTCTTTACAAAAGCCAATAGCCACCATGTTTGTCCTTTTCTGACACCACAACCAACCACCCACACCAAGTTAAAATCAGTCCCCCAAGTTCTTTCCTGTACAGAGTTTTTCAAGATTCCTGTCTTTCTTCTCTAGAGCAGTGATAGGCATAGGCTGAACTGAGAGCTTTAAAACTGCTTTACTTCTGTGCATAAGCCTCAGGGTAATTTTCCAAATGCTTCTGGGATGGTCCCATCCATGCTGCCCAGCTCCAAATCCTGTGAATTGCTCCCAAACCATGTGGAATGTTTCGTCATGATATTGAAGTAACCTTGCCATCCTGCTGGCTTCACTGCTTTCTTCAAAGACCCATAACAAACATATCACAAGTTTTATATCTTCTACTTAACCTTTGGAACAGTTTAAGCTTCTCTGATGTAGAGGCTCTCTGATTTATATTCTAATGCCTTCCAGTCTAAACTAAATGTAATTCTTTCTAAAATGTCCAACTTTAAATTATGGATTATAGTGCCCAGAGTGTTGCTGCAAAACCTCTCACTGAGCTCAGATGAAGGTCACCAAGTGGTTTTTCTTCTATTTCACTCATTTTTGTGTCCATTTTAAAATTCTGTTTGTGATATTTGAACACTTTTATAACTTCTATTTTCCCATAAAATTGATTTAGAGGTGAAGAAAGCCTCTGGGCTTGCCCTGTTAAATGTTTTTTCAAGCAAGTTTGTTCCAAGACAATACTGAAGAAAAAAATCAAGGCAAATGAGTGTATCTGCACCTATTTTTTTCAGTCAAATTCTGTGTTCTTGGAAATAACAATCTTGACAAATGGGGAAGTCAGCATCCTGGCAGAGGCATGCTATTAAAAACACCAGAAAATGGACATTCCCCAGATCGATACCTCTCCTAGGACCTATCAAAGAGTGAGAGGAATGGAGCTCATTAAGGCTATGATGGTAATACGCAGTCCTTTGACTTCTGTACTGCAGTTATCATTGCAGAGGTATCGATATCCATTGGCAATGGACATTTTCACAAGACCTGAGATCAAGATATCAATTTAGAGAAACCACAAAAGAATCACCGACCAGTGGTAATAGCTTTCACATTCTCCACACCCTAAATTCAAAGAGAAGGTCTAGGTGTAAGATGCTAAAAGTCTCATTACACTGCAAATCTATCACCAGACACTACCCAGCTTCCCATGATGGCTGGTACTCAAACCTCAATTTCATTGACATTTTAAAACATCTTTTAATCCACTGTAAAATGTCTGAGGAGTACCTGTCAAAGGAAGCACATCAGAGAGTGCCTGGGATTTGAGACTCGGTGATTTCAGGTAAAGTTAGAAAAACATCTGGAAATTTTCACAGTTTAGAGAAAATCCCATTGAAAGGTTCATAAAATTATTGAAGACATCCAATTCTATGTCCAATTGAATGAAACACAGGCATATAAACCCACCAAGGCGCTTATAAAAAAAGAAGATTTTTGCTCCAGCCATAAACTGATGAGTTAATATCCATGGCCCATTTCTGCAGTGTGTTCCAGCTAAGTAGCCACCCTCCCTGACCTCAAAAGGCACAGCAGGCTGCATACACAGAGTTGATTGCAGAACCAGGGCCCACTGTATGATACCACATCAGAAAAAAATAAAAAATAATCATTCAGTCAAGCAGAAAGCAGACAAAAAACCCCAGTCTATCAAAAGAGAAGGATATGAAAGTTTACCAGAAAAAAGCATCATGCATTTCGTCCCCATATATTTTCTTGTTTTAGCACAACCCTTACTTACAAACAGCATTGATGGAGAAAGAAAAAAAGAAAGAAAGAAAAGAGTTTGACACATCCCTGTAGAATTAATTAGTTGTGGAGAGTTTTCACCCCTATTAAAAATTCAAATAAATTAGTTCTCTTAGCCTGTCTATAGACCCCGGATGTAATTAGTGTGATAATCAATATATCAGTAGGAAACAGCCACTTAAGTGCAGCCAGTGCAATTGTAGATTTAGGACAAGTGAAAGGGGCGTACTCAACAACAGCAGGGAAGAGTATAAATGCAAATGAAGCTCATAAAAAAGAATGAGTGGTTCTGGCTGTGCAAGCTGCTCAAAATTCATCTAGGTTTTTTTTCTGAAACAGTGAAATATTAGGCTGCTGTGAACTACCCATACTTGCCTAACAAACATGAATATGTACCATAGACCTTCATTTGTTTTCTCACTTACTTGAAGACTTGTTAAAGTGCTGCTAGCTCTCTACTCTCCACTAATGCACAATAAAAAAAGTTCTAATAAAATGTGCACCTGTCACACTCACATTTTTAGTGTTAAAAATACTCCCTGTTGTGTGTGGAGTACCAGCTGTGCCAGCAGCTTCAGTGCATGACTGACATGCTCAGGGACATCAATGGCTGAAGGTAGTTTGCCTCGGATTTGGCTCTGATATTCTCTCCTTACAATGGGACTTTAAAAAGTGCAACCGAGTGCATCACAGAACACCATTTCACAGCAAATTTCACCTTATCATCCCCTAAATACAGGAATCATGTGCATACAATGAACTGAAAATAGCATTATATGTTTTATCTAATTCTTTTGGTCATGATAGTCCTTTAAGGATAGAGGCATCCAACTCCTGGGACTTTCCCTGCCACCAAAAGCCAGGGAAAAATGGACTTGGGGATGATGATGTGATAGAAATAAATATGACTGTAGTAGAGGTTCATGTTCATTGCCTCATTTGGAACTCATGATGCTCTGAGCTATGTACAAAGAAAAGAAAAGGAAAGGGGGAAGATATGACAGAAGCAGGGAATAACTGATTGGAATTAGATTATCCATTTCTCTGGGGGGGATCCCAAAGGCCCACAATTTAAGTCCCTGGCATGAAACAGTTTCATCAGACTTATCTCCAGTCAGATGTAGAGGAATCTTACACAAAATACCCACCTCATACCCATCTCAGTCATCAGACCTTGACTCAGAGATGTGCTTCACACGACCTGCAGACAGCAATTAAAGCAGGAAAATACCTTAATTGTTTGATCTCAGCCTCTAAAAGTCCCAAAACTTCTTGGCTTTCAATATCCTACAATTCTTTATCCAAAAATAAAGTCATTTATTTCCTCTATATAGAATACTTTCAGCTCTGGGTTTCTAACGGATGATTTAATATCCCTCCAGTTTCAATCCCACCCAGGTAGGTTTCAATATTTCTCTTTCACAGGAGTTCCTGTCACAAAAACATGGTTTGAAGTGAACAATTTGGTGTCAGAACCCACTGCGAGATTTACAGGAACACCTCCATGGCTTCACAAGTCAGGGTCTATCTTAACAAAACATTTGAAAAAACGCTTAATTTTTTGGTCTGTGGGAAAATTCTATTAAAAAATAATAATAATTAATACAACAAAACTACCAGATTTATCCATTAGTTCTGGCACAGTGAAATGAAGACCAGAGGTGGCTCAAGAAATCTGCAACCAAAGAACTGGTACCAGGCTGCCAAATCCTCAAGGCACTTAACACCAAAGTGCCTCAGACACCCTCTCTTCCATCAATGTGTTATTCTAAGCAGCACAGGAGGGAAGGTCAGAGACGGAAAGCACAATTATTGTTTAGGGCATTCTACCTGTGAATTTCCATATTTTCTAAAGTTTTAGAATGGTCTTCCCCAGGTATCCAGGATTTTTAAGGTACAGGTTTTTTAAAAGAGAATGCAGAGATTCTTTAAAATATTCTTTACCCTGCAGTTACTGATAAAGCTTTATCACCTCATGCGAAGTTGAATTATGATTTTGCCTGGAAACACATACATCCACTAGAGACAAACAGACGGTGTGTATTCATATATTTCAAAACAGAGGATTTAACCTCTGAAAAGAGATATCAAAGCGCCGCTGAAGCATGGACCTGCATTCAACATTTTCACATTTGGTTCACAAATATCCAATTAGGTTTCTGTCTGAACCACAGTACCACAAATTTATAATTAATCATCTGTCAAAGTTACAAGGGCAACAGAGCACCACATTATTTTGAGCAGTGATTCAAAAAAAAAAAAAAAGAAAAAGATAACAGGGTTTTATGGTTTTATGAGAGAATATCTTAGCTTTGAGCAGCACTTCCAGACTCCTCCTGAGTGAAGAGTTAACAAAGAACCATACAATATCTCCATAGCAAACTCAGCAACATGTTTACATCAAAATAAAGACAGAAGGGACACACAATATTTAATGTAAACTCAAAATGTATTGCTGTAAATGAGAAATGATTTTATAAAAAGTAAATTGTTAGAAATCCATCCCCATCTTTTATCCAATACCAATATTACGACTGATTCTTAAAACGTCAAGTAACTGTAGAAAAACACCCTTTTCCCCCTTTGTTAATTGCAAACAGCTAATGACTTTTCTTTGTTGGTCTGGGAACAGGAGAACCTGTGGTAAATTTTAATGTTAATTAACACCACCATATAAAGGGACAAATGTTTATAACTTCTAAGGATGCAGAAACACTATCAAACTAAACTAAAACTCTTTTGTCCTAATTGGGGATATAATTGGAATGAATCCCCAAGGACTTTTGCTATTCCTTCTACATAAAACCCTATTACTGGTTGATCCCAGAACAAAGATATGTTCCTAGAGATTCCCATAACCCTAATCCATACAGTTCTGTCCCTAGCGGGTACACAGGTGCTCATAAAAAGTGAAGGTTCCCATCTTTTTAAAGAAGCTTTAATTTATAAGACACAGACAGACTGCAGACAAACAGAGCAACATGGTAGGAAAATTACCTCTTTCCTCCAGTGGGAAAAATATAGATGTTATTTGGCTCAAAGAGTAACTATAAGGATAATTTCAGAAAATGGGATTTTGTCTGAAGGCTGAAATGATGCTCCCTCGTATCAGCAGCCACACACTGCTATAATTTGGGACCTTATTCTACTCACTATGTATTCTCTTAAACAGATCCACTACACACAAGGATGTTTGCCAGGATTTATTCCCTGGTGTTATCTGCCTGCACCATTTCCAGTTATTCTAGAAATGTAACCTCCTCCTTCCTCACATTGGTCAGGTTTAACACGGGACTCAGTTTTACACTGCATTTACGTGGGAACCATCCCACTGAATAAACTGAAGGCACAGCAAGGAGAGGGTAAAACCTGCTGTGGGAAAGAGGATAGGATCCAGCCCTCAGGAACAAAAACTAATTTGTCATTAAAAAAAATTCAAATCCACTTTTTGAAGCAAAACATCTCAGCACTAGTCCAAAAGCCTCACTCTAGAGAGACACAGACTTTTAATGCTTCTTGTGCACAAAGTTATCACCTCTTAGCCCAGTCTAGTATTTCATACTGAAGCAACATTGAGTAGACAACTGGAAGAGATAATCATGGAATTAGTTACCACCCATAGTTCTTGCTTTCGGTTGATTCTGTGCAGAGAGACAAAATGTATCCAAACCTGGAGCCAAACTTACACTGGCTGGGACTCTCCCTCAGCAAAAGTCTCAAATCCAGCTGCAGCCCAGTCTAAGATACTGCTGCCAGCACATTTTGGGAACAGAAATGGAAGTCTGAAGGGATAAGGTCTACCAAGCTGTTGGACCAAATGACACTCTAGGTCAGATTGTTGTGGGGGTCTTTTGTTTGTTGGGTTTTTTTTTATTTGAATTGGGAATATTCAGGCTTTAAAACACACTGAGACTGGCAACCATTACTAAAAACAGGATGTAAACACACTGCACTAACACTGACAAAACTTCCTTGACCACACACACAGGCAGAGGAACAGACAGAAAAAAGGTGTCTTAATTAGTTTATTGTTTTATGACTCCCTCAATCTATGAAACACAATTTGCTTTACAGTGCATCACTAAAAGTGCACCCACCAAGGATTTCAATTTGCTTGAATAATGTAATTATCAATGTTAGCACTTCTTTTCATTGTTTTGACAGACTCAGTTCTGGTGCCATCTCATTTGAGCATCCTATAGCCTATAAAGGAATGAGCATTTCTCACCTGCTCTCCTTCCCCAAATTAGGTGCATAATTTATGGAGACATGACTTAAAGTTTCAGAGCTTTTTAAAATACAGAAATTATGTTAAGAAATTTAGAAAATCTAAAGCCATAAGGATATAAAAAGCAAATCAGCGAAAGGAACGTTTCATGTGAGGTTGTTTCCATTCAGGCCTCTTACATGTCTTGAATCAATACAGGCATATTTTACAATCTCGTTTTTGACATGGAGCATATTCTATGCAAATAAGGCAAAGAAGGATAATCTGAAATTTCTCAGGCAGTGTTCTATCCGTTGGTGGAACAGCTGTTTGAAAAAGTGGCCTTGGGAATGAGCTTACTAGGATAGCTGGTGCCAAATTTTTGACTGGAGCAACACAGGTGCTCTATCAGCACATTCCTGCTGGCATCAGTGAAACCACACCAGCAAGCATTCATGGAGCAGTAATATTTTCCCATCAGTTTGGATTCTCCCCTCCCTGGACCACTCTTGACCTGCCCTCCAGTTGAAGTCATGTGAGGAGCAACTTTGAAACAGATGCCAGCTTTTGCAAACCCAACATTCCCCTCTCTTTTCCTGCTGTGCATTTGTAATTACATTAATCAACAACATGCACACCACTGAAAGGGACAGGACTCTTGTTCATTGGGAGACAGGAGGGACAGGACTCTTGTTTGCTCTGTATCACAGGCCTCTCTCCTTGCTCCACAGCCATCCTTCCCCCTACATCTGTCACATCAGGGCCATACAGATTTCCCTCAGTCACAAGGCTATGCCTGAGATCATTTATATCCAGTGTCCTCGCAGCATTTCTTTTTTTACTTTTTTGTATAGAGATTAGTCCAATCTAGGATGAGTTTCTCAGACTGATGAACCTTCAAGGGAAAGCACAGCTTTCACAGTATACAAGAGAAATGGGAGGGTCAAACAAATCTTCCATGATTATACACAAAGAGTTTAAGCTGCCTTTCAGCTCATCATTTTTCAGACTCAGATAACAGCACAAAATCCATGCGGTATCCCTGCGGGGGAACAGGATGTGAGGTCTCTGAGCTAACCAGCCACATAAAAAATACAAGGGATCAGCTGGGAAATGAGAACTACTGGATTTACACTCAAATAAGAGGTGTGTGGCAAGAATTAGGCCCAAAGTCTGCAGCAGAGCTATGTGTAAACCCAGCCTTGTGTCTGAGCATGGTCTTGTTCCCCAATCTGTTCTACTGCCAGCCTTTCACACAGTAGGCTCTTAAACAGTTAAATCAGAGATTTATCCTGGCACAAAATTATACTTGGAGGACTTATTGAATGGAGGATAATATCAATATCACATCTGTCACAGATGAAAAGCTACATATATGGATGAGTACTTTGTAATCCATTCATTGTTTTATAGACCTGGAATTCCCCAGAGAAGAACACAACATCTGGATCTCACCCCCAAGTGTGGAATTTTACATTCAGATGTCCAGTCTGGCTGGATTTGTAAAACCACAGCCAGGCAGCCAGCTCCCAAGGGACCACACCTGAGGAGACTCCTCTGCCTTGCTGATTCCAACACGGGTGTGGAGCATCTTGCACTCATAAAACAGGTGACAAAAAAGATTGTCTGCAGTGGCACTTCTGCACACCCCTGAGACACAGCACAGAAAGATTCCACCTAAAGGGAAACCAAGTCCTTTCAGCTTATGGGAACAACATCCACATTAGCCCCGTGGATCCAGCCGTGGTTTTCAGAACTGGTGGAGCTATGCAAAAGCTGCTCCCTCCCTAAGCATAAATGGATGCAGAGCTGAGACCTGAAGTATTTATGTACACAAGGGCTCAGGGCACATAAGGTGGCCAGTGTTTCCCCCCAGGACCACACTCCATCAAAAGGCTCCAGCTGGCAACTTGCTGACACTGGTGCTATTAATTCCTGGGTCTAGAGTTAACTGCCTTGCTTTGTGCATGCAAAACTGCTTCCACCTCATCTCTGCATTTCTCCAATGGAAACCAAAGATTAGCAATTATGTAAACAATTAAATAACTAATTTGACATTGAGCTCTAAAGAGTGTCTTACGCTTTTGAGCAAGAAAGAAATACAAGAGCCACGTTGTATCTCCTGCTGCTTTAGCTGGTTTATAGTTTATTATGCTGCTGGTTGGTCCTATATAAATAAAGGTCTCTTTCACATGCAGAAGGCTAAATAGTCAAGGTGATTCTATCCACAGTCCCTATCTCAACTATCCCAGAAATATGCCACACAAACTTCCACAGGCAAGGACTTACCTGAAAATGAAAAATGTCTCCTAACATGGACAAAAATAACATCCCGGAGCTTCCTGTCTCCTGATCATTTCTAAAAATTGGATTCAGTTTGGATTCAGTTTGGTATTACCAGTCCATCTCCAGTCAAGAGCTAAGGAAGCTCTGACAGGGACTCCTGCAATCCTCAAATGACCCTACTATGCAGCTGCCTCCTCAGCTTCTAAAAGCCTCTCAGAATCCACAGACAGTAACAGGGAAAAATGCAATAAAATGAAAGCCAAAGCCACCACAAAACAGTGAAACTGATTTTCTGAAGACAGATATTATGTTTCAACTGGAATATTTCATTTTCATAGAAGTTATTTAGAAGTGTGAGGGTGGTTGGACTTGGGTTTGGCTTTTTTTTAGTTGAGTGGGTTTTTTTAAACTTTCTGACAGCAATTTGAAATTCTTCACGGAAAAAGTTAAAGTTATATTTTATTATTATTGATAATTTAATGGAATAATACATCCATTATTTCAAACCAGCTCTGATTTTCCCATATGACTAGTTTCTTCAGGATGAACACTGCTTTTTGTTTTCCCCCTATTATAATTCTATGGCCCAAAACTACCTTGGTGTTAAGCAGAGATCACACTCAAAATAAGCAGATTCATTTAGAAATACTAGCCCAGTTTTAATGCTTGCCACTATCTGCTTGTTCCTCCTGCATATTGCCAGCTAGTTTACTGTTCACAAAAGGCATGGACTCACTTCATGTTACTACTGCTGGGGTCATTTTGATTATTCAGTGTATGATTCAGTCTCATTCCTGCTGACTACAGACTTGATTCCTGGAGACATTTCAGGCTGCAGAAAAAGAAAGGAAATTATCTTTAAAAGACCTTCAGTCCTACCCTTTTTAATTTCCCTGGAATTCAGATGTGTGTGTTCTGTTCACACATAGGAATGAAATTCCTAAGTGCAAATACATTGGTAATATGTATAATATGATCTGGCTTTCAAAAGGATTCTTCTGTGAGAAATAATATGCAGCACATAACTGATGAGTTTGGGGTTTTCTTCCCATCATTTTTTAGAAAAAAAAAAACCTTGAAAACCATTTAAGCCTTTAAATGTGCACACTGCTATATCTAACTAATCTACTCTAAAATGCAAGTGTGAAATAACTGATGTGTATGAAGGTCTGTTTTTTTTCTAGCAATTTATCATCTCTTAATATTTATAACAGCCTAACAAAGTTTATTTTAAATTAATTTGTGTCTAATTATTAGAAGGAAAAGCTTGCTATGTAATTGTAATAACTGCAGCCTATATGCAAATTCTGAAGCTCTGCTGAAGATAATGTCAAGGGGCTTGCTATTATTTTTTAAAGCAGCAATAGTTAGACACCATTCAATTCAAAGGTAATTTTTACATATTTATCTTTAGCTTACAGGCATGCCTCAGATAGGATTAGGAAGGTATTCTATGAAATATAAATGGGGAAAATTTAACAGAATCCAAAAAATATGAGTCTGAGATAATGTTTTTGTTAATGAATTCTGGATGAGTTCTTTTTTTTGCATCTATTGCAAAGCCAAGAAAGAAAGATTTCACAGTACAGAAGTTAATATGCTCAAAGATTTCTCAATATGTATTTTCAGTTCTCTCATCAGAATAACTTGTGGCTGTTCAAAAAACACAGGGCTAAAGAGGATAGCGGGAATGGATTAACAAAGAAAAGAAGACCAAAGCTGGTTACCTCAGTCCCAGTTATATTACCACATAATTATTACTTTATTGATTTCCCAGTAAAATTCACTTAACTAGTTTTCTGGGTTTTATAGCTAAATAAATTGCTTAATCCATTTCAGAGGAAAAATCTTACGGTGAGTTTATGTTAAAGATGTCGTAGCCCCTTGGGTGTCGCTCACTAACCGCTCGTTCACGACTTCTGTCCCCGGAGACCACAGCACAGACATCAAAGGCACAGCTGGATAAACTATATAGATTGGATCCCGAGCAAGAATTATCATAAACACTATGAAGCCACAAAGGATGTGGAAGGGATGATCATTTAGACCCAGAGAGTTATTAAAATTCTTTCAGTCCGCCTGCTTGTGGAGGTACGCGACATTAACCATGGCCCGCGCCACGGCCCGAAGCTCAGGAGCGGCTCGGGAGGGGGATTTCATAACAGCCATTGCACAACAAGGAGAGGCCAGGCCCAGCTCTGGTTTAGCTCTCATGAAATCTTGCAGTCCTAAGTGGGATTTCATGGCATGTGCAATCACACCATAATCACAGTGAGTGAATAAATCTGGTCCTTCAAAGATCTGGCAGATGATGGGGAACTGACCTTTGATTATTCATCCCGCCACTTTTACTACTGATGGACTGCTTATTGTTCATAGATTTCTTTAGAGGCCTTAGGGAATTGTCCAAACCTGGGCCAAAAGAGAAAGAAACATTTTTTGTGACTATTCTTACAATGTAAAAGATGCACTTTTCCTGTTTTCCAGTCAGCTCTAAGAGCAGTTTCCTTGGAGCAAGAGCAGAGCAAACTGTATTAATGAGAATGTTCTTAAGGACACTTCTAGGAGTTAATAGCATGTTCAACAAAACATTTCACTGAGTGTCTCTGTTTATCAGGGCTGACAGTAAGTTTTTAGAAAAATCACTTACATTAGCACAAAATTTTCTTCTACTGAAAAATGATAATGATAGATTAAAAATATGCTGCTTTCAATCACTATTAATGTTACCCTTGCAGCGTGCAACAAGTTAAATGTTAATTTCTCAAAGCTGTTTTGTAAAAGGGTAAAAATCCTTTCAGCTCCATATATACACTGATTAACCTTGACTTGACTAAAACCTGCTTTTCTTATTCCTAAGTGATCCCTCTATTTTATTCATCATAATTGTGTAGGCAATGCAAGCTGAATTAAGTATTTTCCAGTGTACAGAAACTGTAAAATACTAGTTTTCTTGGATACTAATGTATATTAATGACCAGCCCTTTCTCCCTGCACTCACATTGTGCTCCATGTAAAATGAGTTACTGCTAATAAATTGATTTTCAGCCTCTTCTCTGTGGGCCTTTGGGAACTAGCCTGTGGGCTATATCTAAGAAGTCTTGTGAAAAGTGCCTAGAGAAAGCAAGGTCAAACTGGTGCTAAGCTAACCCACATACAGGAAAATACCAAACCTTCCTTGGAAGAAAATTAGGTACTGGTTAAAACCAGTCGGAAAAAATATTTTCTTAAAAATATTTCTCAAAACACGACAGCATAGAAGAATACAGGTACCAAACACTGTAACTGCTTTAAGTCTCTGCAAATGAAACCTCTACTGTCAAAACAAAGTTACTATATCACATGGAAAACCAGAACTTAGAAGCTGGATGTTACTGCTCAGGAAGGCACTCTAGGAAAAAAAAAGGATCTCCAGTTCTCTGTTCAGTAGAAAAAGACCCACAGGAAAGCCATAAGTGCCCGTCTGTCTGCTCCTCTCCCAAGTAAGAAGGCTGATCACATGCTGCTATTTTATTTCTAAGTTCCAAAAGGTCCACAAATATGCTTTGGAACATGCCCTGACAAAATATACAAATGTTCCAAACAGATTAAACATTAATTAATCTTAAGATGGGGACACCCACCTCTCTTAGATAAAGACACCACCCTATTTTGTTGGCGTTAGTCACTAACTTCCAATGTTACTTATCTCACCCAAGTAGGAAGGAACTGTGAGGAAAGGGTGTATCACTGGGCTGCTCGACAGGATGACCACCTCTCCCACTTCCCCTTCAGTCAATGCCTGCTCTTTTCCCTTCAAATACTTGGAAGGAAGAATGTCTTGTTTTCAGACCATTGCAGCTTCCAGGGATCATTCCTGGTACTTGAAGAAATGTGGCCCCAGTCCATGAGTGACCTTGTAAGGCAACTCAGTTCCTCGCTGCTCACTAGTCTCTTCCTCTTTATTTTAACAAGGTGGTAAAACAAAAAGAATTCTGTAATTTTTAAAATATTTATTTATTTATTTTTATTTCTATTTAATTCCTGGAATTAAAAAAAAATATATACATATAAGAAGACTTCTAGAAAAACAAGAATGTTTTCTAACATTTAAAAGCATTTGTGAATTTGAGCCAAATTCTAGTTTTTCTCAAACAACATTTTCTGGTGACACTGTCAATTGCCAAAAGAAATTCTCTGTGATCTGGCTCCTGTTTTCCAGTCAGAGCTGGCAGCCATCAGTCAAATATATCTGTAGGTTAGAAAACTATTTGTTGACTGAGCTGGGCAAGCATTGCAATATTCTTCTTAACATACAGTGTTGGAAAAGTGGTAAGACTTTTTCCTAACACAGAGATTACTGTACAACATTTGCAAAAGAGCCTGATTCTTAGAAGTTTACTATTTGATTTAGGCACCAAAAATCCGGTGTCATTTTTGACTAAGGCTTCTAAATAGCTGAGGGCTTTTAAACTCCCTTTTCACTACTGATGCTATAATTGCCTATTTTTCCTCAGCACTGTTAGTGTGGCTGTACCCTGCCATACTTGTATTGGTTTGGGGAACTAGGGCCAACCATTTCAGAAACTGCAGCCAACAGTTACACTTCCTAAATCCGTATGTGACTACCCAAATAAATGCTTTGCTTTCCAAAAGCCAGAAGCACCTGAACAGCTACCATTCATTTCCAAGGCAGCTGCTGGATGCCCAGTATTTTGGTATATCATTCCAACTACTGCAAAGCTGTAAACAAAATCTGCAAAACTTGGCCTTTAGGTGGTTATCTAAAGCACTTATCTCAACTGGTAAGTGCATTAAACCCATTTGCTCTCTTCCTCTGGGACTCGGTTGAAGCAGGAGAAAGTGAGTTTAAGATAATTGAAATACACAAATGATAAAAAAGCCATTTGTGATAAAGGAACCTGTGTGTAAAAGATGCTGACGCTGTAGGGAGCAGCAGTGGGCTTGGCCTGCCTGGGGACATCTATTTGTATTTGTGAGGCTCAGGATGCCAGAGGCTTTGCAAAAAGAAGGAAGTTGATATCACACAAGCCTGCAAGCTGCCTGCCACATGCCAATAGAAGCAGAAACTCCCTGCTTTTACTCTGCCTCTCCTCCCCACCCCCAATGCTTGTTTCCCATCTGACATCGTCTTTTCCCCAGCCTGCAGCCACAGCAGCTTTGCTTTCTCCAGTGATAGTCTTCATTCAGCTCAAGCCATCTTTGCTGAACAATAGATCCCAAGCTACTGGAGGCAGAGCAGAAAGGCTGGAGCAGCCAGGAAATTAGCTCTTGAACTTGTGGGCAGATGAAGCACAAAATTCACTGCAGTGCTAATAGAGGAGAGAAAGCACGTACATACTGACCCATTTCTATATATTGCCTAGGGGCTATTGCTGAAAACAGCTAGATAGCACAGTGGTGGAAACTGCAGTTAACCGAGTCTATTTTGGTGCTTGTTTATGCTCTGTGGTTTGTTTTGAAAGATCAAATACATAAACTTAAAGTTATCTATGCACTTTACACAATTATGTGTTTGTTAAACCGCCCTCCTACCACCACAGTTTCATCTTGCCTTCAATCCCCCACAGAAAAACAACCAAGAAGATGCAAAACCACCTGGATTTCAGCAGGGCACTCAAAGAGTCAGTGATTCAACCAAAAAGCTCCCAGAGGCAAGACTTTAGGGAATTAAGCTCTTTGCAACATGCTATTTTCTTACTGTTCTGCAGCATTTATCTGACAGGAAGACCAGGAGCTCAACCAGGTAATTTAGAGAAAGTAAATCTCCAAGCTCCAAGACAAAGCAGAGACACTTGAACCCAAGAAAAGCAGCCTTCTTAGGAGCTCAGGGATGCTTCTCAGTTTCAGCTCCATTAACATGTTGGGAGTTACAAGCCATGGCAGCTGGGCTTCTCTGGGGATCCCAGCTAGACCCTCTAAAGCTCAGTGGATGCAGAAACAGAAATCAGTCATTTATCCTTATATCAATCCTGGCACTACAGGGTCCTTCTCCAAAACCAAGCTTTTCCAGCCCAGTGTAGTAATAGAACCACATTTGTCCCATTCCTTCTCTGTTGGGGATTCCTAGTTTATTACAAGACGCTGTTTTGACCACCGTACATTGTGTATTGGACGGTCAGATAGCCTCTCAGATTTCCTTCTGCTTCAAACAGTCCCATTACTTCCAGTGGGAATTTCTATAAGCCTTAAATGAAAGAGGCACTTTTCTGAGTCTGTGAAACTGCTTAATGTGTGCTACTTCTAGCTATCAACAGCATCATTAACGTCTCTCTTTCTCAAAGCAACTTTCTGACAGTGGAGATACTTCTGTTCTCATAAAAACCTCAATTTCCACTCCTACCAAAAGTAACTGGAATGAAACTGTCACACTCTGTATGAAATTTCCAGTTTGCAGCTTATGTGGTACATTTCAATCAAGCTTTGTATTGGGTTTTGGCTTTCAGGTGCCATCTATATCCCTGCAGGTGTATGTCAACCCATTTTTCCTTTAGTCTGTACCATATGTTCAAATGATCTTTATATTATTGATGATGCTTCTTTAAATCAATGGAGTACTCAAAATAATCCATCTTCTTATTTTTCTGGCAAGCCAGGTGTTATTCTGGATTTTCATACTTTCAGTGTTAGCCTCCAGGTATAGTATCTATCAGAGTTTTTTTATAACTCAAGCCTAGTGTTTTTTTATGGGGAAATATAATAACTAAAATACTAGCTGTTGCTTGAAGGAGATCAAAAACAATGTTTAGTCTCCAAGAATGTTTCCAAGCAAGACAGATTTTGGAGGCCCTGGCTCTTTCTAAATAAAAAAGGCTAAACGGTGTTGATTTTGTCCATTTCTATGTGAATTAATGTTTTGCACATGCACTCAATTTGTGCTTTTTTGTTAATAACATTTATCTCTTCCCCAAAGTAATAATTTTATATAATTTTGAAGTATCTCTGACCAAGGTTTCTGTCTGTAATACATTTTTATCAAGCTCACTGGTTTTTATCAGCTCTAAAATCTATTGAGGTTGTGACCTGTTATATTCTTTCTATGATTCTTATGCATATTTTTATAATGACCTCATGGGATTACAGCAATTTATTATTTATGAAACTCCCAGCCATTTCCCTCTATCAACTGCAGATTCTGCCATCTCAAGCAGCAGAAAGCTTACTGGAGGCACTCTCCCAGCTCTTGTGCTTAAAACTTTTTTTTTTTTTTGGCTCATAGTGAAGAAAATTAACTTATCCTTAAGGCTTTGTGTAGGCTTGCTGCTTCACACCAGAAAAAGCTCCTTAATTTATACCTACTGAGGTAAGTTACAGACATTCAAATGCTAAGGACTATTGACTGCCTCTAATACCAGCTGTCTAATTCTGTTTTAGAGTTAAGATTTCTTCTTTGTTCACCTGTTATTTACCTGTGTCAAAGGGCAGTCAGTCTGCTGCCTGTGCTTAAACTAGGAACTCTATTGGCTTCATTTGATAATGCAAATCCAGTACACTAACTTTTCTTCCTGCACCAAATCCATCTTCTGAGTGAGAAAAGCAGTTTTCTGTGTGTAGGCAATGACCATATAACAATCACATGGAACACTCTCAAGACTTATATTTAAAATTCCAGTTTATAAACTATAGAAATTAATCATAAATGCAGTCAAAATCTCTATTGGAAACATTTTTTCTTAATGAAACTATCACTGCTTTAAAACCAACAAGTGCCTTTACATTTCAAGCACAGGTGACAAAACCTTCTGCATTATTAGCACCTACACACGAGCTCATGGCTTTTTCTGTATTTCAATGTGACCTGGAATTAGTCCTAGTGGGCAAATTGGTCCTAATGGCCTAGGTGAGGGACAATCCCCAGTGTCATGGTCACTATGCTCACATAACTCCCTATCAGTCAAGCAGGACAGGTGGATGAACTTGCAGGGTATCAACTAGAGCCATTTGGGTATGGTGGTGACTTGAGAGCCATACTTGAAACTAAAAGACTGTAACAACCATAACGGTACTTCGGGACCAGACACAAATGTCCTCTAGCTGAATCCAACAACAACCCTGTCATCCCTGATGTGAATAAGGTGCATTTGGAACCAGAATGAGCTCTTTCTATGCTTATCAAAACATGTCTCCTACTGTCTTTCCACATCTGTCCTTGATACTCTCTGTCAAAGTTGAGCATGTTGTCTAAAATGCACAGCCAAGCCAGCCCACTGTATTCTTATAATCCCCAGCTCCTCAGTATCCTATAGATATTGTTTGAACCACAACTTTTTCAGTGTTCAGAGCATCTCTGGATGCTAATCCCTCCTTTTGCCTTGCATTTACACATGCAGCAAAACACACAGCTCCATTCTGAGATGTGAAGCTGTGCGCTGCACCATTATAAATTAATCAAGAACATCACAGGAATAACAAAAAGACTGAGTTGTGGGGTGATCATCCCAGTGCTCATTTCCGTGAGATGCCCCATTTCCAGGCTGCCTGCCCCTCCTGCCAGCTCAAGCAAGAGGCGCCAGCTCTGTGCAGGTGGATTTGCAGCCCTTGGCACGCTTGAGCAACCCTTTGAGCACTGGTGGCTTTGCAAAATCACGGGCGGGTGACGGGCAAACACCACCCCGGAGCTGACACCTGTGCAGTGGAGGTTTGCAAAGTGCCTGACACCTTGGGGGGCTGTGACTTGTTTTTCTTTCAACTCCTCACTCAACCTGACAGGAGCTCACTTTGAGTTTTCCATTTTGGCAGGGCCAATAAAATCCCCTCGCACTGTGAGATTTCAGGCTCTGCTCCTGCTCATCCTCGACTCCTCTCTTTGTGACACTGTTCCACACCGGGGCAATTACTGGCACTGTGTGGGACACATTAAATTCCTTGTCAGCCAGTGTGTGGCAATATCACTCCTGCTACTGCTGCAGCCACCTCCTCTTCTCCTCTGTAACAGAAGCAGCTCTGGGGCCTCCAGCTCATTTCATTCCCACCTTTTAATTAGTTCAGACATTTTCCAGGGGTGATTTTTGTATTGTTTTAGGGACATCTTCCTAGCCAGTTCATTTTGCCTTCCGTTAGAGACAGAACATACCTGAGTGTCAGAAATGTGACATATTTGCAGACCTCTTTTTTCCAGTACTTCTGCCTCCCCTTCCATTAATATCACTGGATATTAATGATCCAGAGCATGAATGGTGTTATACAGTAGACATGCAATGTACATTTTAACCTCCAATGAAACCTGTTTTATCGGTTGAGGCCAATGGGACTTGAATTCTAGTGTGTCAGGGAAATACAGCTTCTCCTGAATTAAAGGGATTGATCAACCCTCTTCCAAGCAGGGAAGGGAGGACAGCTGCTGTTGCTAAATGATGAAATCTGAGTTTTCTGAAGCTTGTATTTACTGTTGCATCTTGTCTGGTTTACCTCTGCCCTGCATCTCAGTCATCATAATTCTGCAGTAATAAACCAGTCAGCAGTGGCAGGCCTCATGCTGTGGCTGCAGGGAATTTGTTTTAAATAGCAGTAGAATGCTTCCTTGTATTTTCACTTTCTTAATTTTTTTTCTCTTTTCTTTCCTGAGAATAACCAGATTTAGCTGTCACTGCCAGTTCCCACCAGCAACTCAGGTGCTCTCATCAGCTCTGCCTGTCTGCCCAGAAACCCACAAATTGCCACGGGCAGCTTCCAGCAGCCACCTCAGACCACACTTTTCTCTACAGCTGATGTGCACTGCCCTCATGATTTGTTTTCTTCTGAATCCACTTCAGCAAAGAGAAATGTCTTTTCCTGTCATAACGAGGAATGCTGATGCATCAGCATTTCTGGGTTAATATGAGAGAAAAGAAGGGGGGGAAAAAAAAACCAGTGACATTTAAAACAGTGGTAGGAAAAGGAAATATCAGTCTCATCATTTGCTTAACAGTTATTTGCTTGATGGGATGGATCTATTGCTTTCCCTGGGAGAGGGAAAGCATAATTTGATAATTTCTTCTTCTTTTCTTTTAATCTTAATTGAGCTTTTTCTCATATTCCTTTCTTAATGCTCCTAATTTAAAGTCATTGTCTTATAAGATGGTGTCTGTCTACTTATTAATAAAAACAGTCCTCTATACAGTGGGCAGTGAGAAAAAAGGTTACAGCATTTCAGGGTGAGAAAGCAGTCATTCTTAATAAAACAAACAAACAAAAAAAAAAAAACCAAAAAAGAACATAAAGCTTAGCAAAATCAAAGCTCTAATTTTTATTAATTGCTTCTCATGTATGTATGTACAGAAAAATAAGTTCATGGCCTCATTCCTACCTATTATGACTTGCTTTAACCCCATACATATGTAAAGAACCATGCATTCTCTTCAGTAGACAAAGATCTGTCATAAATATGATATGTACATTGAATCTCGTGAGACAATAATGGGCAATGGTTGTTCAGAAAGAAGGCAACAAAAGCGTGTAAGAGATTTTGGAGCAGTGAATGTGTTTCTTTGTACTGGGTTCTAAATTCCTACAGGCTCAAATTGTTATGCTAACTTCCTTCCAACCTTTATTAAATAGTATCAGGGTTTCAGGACATGAGGTTTCCCCATGCCGCTTGAATCTTTCTGAAAAGAAGCAACTTCAAGAGCAATACATCTGAGGAGAGGGGGATGTTCATCAGCTCTTTCACCTTGTGAAGAGATAAGACAGAGAGGATCGACCCAATCAGTTCCAGTCTCACCAGGGTTGTGTGGATTTTTCAAATTCTCTCTGTGTTTTCCCCAAAAATATTTCTTTTACCCTCACCATCTGTGCAGTTCTTGTGCAGCAAGATTTCCTTAGCTTTTTCTGTGGCAGCTATTCCTCCCAAAACATTAATTTTCCACTTGCATTGAGGGTGCTTCTTCCACTGCTCAGTCTCTTGGTTCATGTAGATTCTGCTCCAAGTCAAACATTTTCTCTGTTAAAAATCAGTGGAGCACCTGTTGTCTGAGACTTTCCCTCCATTTCAAGGCAGACCACTTAATGTAAATTTGTTTAGAAGTGATGAGATTAAGTCCTGAAATTACATGCCAGAATTTGCTTGCGTGCTTATTTTGCTGGACCATACCACTTGCAACCTTTTATTCACCATTTTTATTATTTCACAGTCTAAAAGGCAAACTTTCCCTAGAGGAAGCACTATAAACACCGCTCTGCTCCCCAAGAGGCACCAGAGACAGCCGCGTTCCGGGAAAGAAAGAAAGGGCTGCTGTGTTTTCAAACGCTCGCCCCCACACCCAGCCCGCTGCAGCTCCCCGGCTCGCGTTCCCGGCTGGGAGCGGGGCTGGACCCGTCCGCCTGCGGGCGAGGAGCCCGGCTCTGCCCGCCCGGCTCCAGGCACGGAGCGCAGAGTGCAGAGCTGCAGCCTCGCCAGAGCAGGGCGAGTCTTAGAAGCCCAGCTCACCTGATTTCAGGGTGTTTAAAGCTGAACCCATAGGTATCCACAAGGACAGGCACACGGTTGTTTTTCAGTGAGAACCCCCATCTGCCAAATTGCATCTAAACGGCACAATTCTAATTTTGTTTGCTCAATATTTCCCTATCATTACGAGGACTTAAAAAAAAAAAATAAAATACTGTGGGGAAAAAATATTTTCACTCTAAAACAGCTATATTTACAGAAATTAGGGAAGCATGAAAAGGGCACTGTAGAACCACTGAAGTCAGTAAGATTATTTCTGCTGACGTCAATGAGGCTTTGGATTAGATTCTAATTTTTGGGGTGGATTTTTTGTTGACAAATCTTCATTCATCTATAACAGAAACAGACCATGACACAAACAAGAATCTGGGCAGAGAAAATGTATTTGTATAAAAGCATTAGGACAAATGTTCAGACTGGATAAATTGGATCAGCAGGGTGAAATGTGACACTTACACGGACAGAAACATATGGCTTTTCATATAAGAAGGACTGAAAAAGGGCCAGATGAAAAGATGTGCTTTTTAGCATTTCCTGTGACATCTACAGTACATAATGTTACAGCACAGGGAGAAAAAATAAAGGATGCTGTCAGCACCAGCATGGAGTCATTCATAGTTTTCACTGACATTCATGGTTTAGCAGAACTTTTTCTTTTGCTCTTTGCCTGCCAGTCCAAAGCTCTGCTACGTGCAGAGTCAAAGCAGAGCAATCAACAGGTTAACCTGCAGCATGGTGACTTTCAAAAAGACAATTGTATGCCTCTGTCAAGAAGGTTACAGCAATCTTATTCTCCAGGACTAACATTTCATTGCTGGCTCAGCTGTCTGATTTTCAGTGGAATGACACCTCCAGTCACCTGCAGACTCTCAGATGTAAACAAAATGATAAAGGACAGCAGAGTCCAACTTTTTGACAGCTCTGGAATAGTATGTCATGTCATGTAACTTACCTTGATGCAATATATAGGAGTGTGTATAATACTGTTACCTCTCTATGAAAGCAGGTGCCCAGAAACACAGCTTTGGGAGATCTTAGGGCTGCAAATGGAGAGCGGCTACTTTGAATTGCATGGAGTAACTCAAGTACTAAATCTTTAGTTACTAGCAGCAAGCAGGTTCGCTTCTAATCAGTCAGAACTCTCACTTTTATTACTAGCCTTTGGTTAAGGCAAGACATTTCTGAGACAAAAAAATTATGTGTAAGAGCTACATATACCAAGCTTTCTGCTTTTCTTTTCTGCAAAGAATTTGATGGGCAGCAATGCAATGAAAAGGTAAGCCTCTTTTTAACAAAAACTGTCCCATCCACACATGTGTGAGGGTCTCAGTTATGAACTTGGAGCTGCAGGTTGTTTCCCTTCCTTCTCCCCACAGGACAGAGGCAAGGTCAGTATTTGAACCCTCGCACATTCATCCCCACTCATGAAAGATCAGAAGACTTCTGGAAATTAAGAAGACAGCAATAGAGCACATCAGTCAAACTCTTTCTGAACAAGTCTTGTTACCACTGGAAATTTGCTGAGAATGGAAGTTTACTGCTCATAGAATTGCTATGAATGTCAGAAAGTAATGAGACTAACCTTAATCCAGACCATTCTCACTAACTTCCTGGCATCTGTCTTCCACTTAAATATCTTTAGTTTTAGCTCAGCTGTCTGCTTGAGGACACTTGAAGAATGAAGCAGAATTTCTTTTTTAAATAGAGATGCATTAGAAAGGGAAGCTCTCACTCCTAATGTACATAATAAAATTAAAAATCTGAGCAGAAAATGGAATGACTTCTAAAATCAAAATCTAAGAGACAAGCCAGTTCTTTGGCTACTAAAGCCCAACACAAAATTTGCAGGTAGGGCTTCTCAGCTGATGACTAGACTTCCATCAGATTCTTCCCACTTGAAAATCAAGACAATGAACTGTATAAGAGTTCATCTTCTCCAGGGAATTTTCTCTAGAACTTGCTAGAGTTAGTGCCAATGAGCCTATAGATTTAGCCTTTATCTCCAATACAATCCCCAANTAGTGCCAATGAGCCTATAGATTTGGCAATCCCCAGACTGAAATGAGTGACTAAAGGTGGAACAAATCAAAACTTGTTGCACCATGCTATTTGCAGAATTATCTGCTGTTCTCCTGTAATTTCTGTGTTTCCAGTGGCTGCAAGTTCACAGGGACTGCTTTTCATTTCCCACTCAATTCCAGTCTTGACAGTAACAACAGAGTCAGCTGAGGCTGAACACTGGCTGCTGAAATCAAGGCATGTGTCTTGCAGGGTATTGGTACTACAGGTACTGATCTGTGGGAAGATAAAAGCAACCCAGCCACACAGGCTTTGGTGTGGCAGCACCTGTGCAAATTGAAACCCGTGCAATTAGCACAGCTGAAACCTTTCCACATCACAGCTGCTCACACCTGGGCACTGCCTCTTCCCGGTCTGGTTTCAAGTAGGAGTTCAAGGCCAGGTTGGATGGGGCCCTGGGCAACCTGGTCTAGTGGGTGGCATCCCTGCCTGTGACAGGGGGGTTGACATGAGATTATCTTTAAGGTCTCTTTCAACCCAAACCATTCTGTGATACTGTGCTACTCCCAAAGTTAGGCTGGAAAGTGCACAGTGCCAGGAGCATTTGCACTGACTAGCCGTGGGCACAACACTGTACCCCAGGCAGGTGAAAAGGAAGCTCCCCTCCAGCAACTCCCCATGCCTTGATGTAAGAAGAGGCAGATCCACTTATCCTGATCACATGGCACACTGCAACCCTTTTCATGACTTCAGTCACCCCTCTCCAGATTCACCTGGAAGGGAGGAGCTCATCTGTTCCAATTTAGACACCTGAAAGGCAGCTGATTCTGAAGGGAGTCTCTTCCTGTAGTGATTCATTCCATCCTGAAACAAGTTCAGAGAGTTCACAAGACTTTGTGCACACTTATTCCTCAGCCCTTTATCCCCTCAGATCTGTGTCTGCTGGGAGCACACGGAAGCTCCTGCTGGGCACAGGTGTTCACAATCCCTCAGGGGGAATCAGGAAAGAGCTGGTGCTTGCTCAGGTCCTACCCCAGTGTGGGTAAAGATGTGTCTGATGTGCCTGGGACTTGGGAATTGCTTCTGCATTAATCACAAAAGGCAAATCCCAAAAGAGGAGGAATGAGACATCCTCTGGTGATGCATTCATCTTGGCAGGTAGTTTAGACAAGTAAGTGTGGATCAGTTTGGATCCACAAAACTTAGATAGGAAAGGATAGGAATATCCAACATTATATTACCTTTGCAATGATTCCCCAGAAAAATAGCAAAGGGAGAGCACAGTTGGTATTTTTGTTCTTTTCCCTCTGGGAATTTCCTTATCATGAATCAGAAGTAGTGGCAGTTAATCCAATGGTGTTTTTTTCTTATAATTAACATTTCACAATATGTCCCAGCTTGAATTCTTCTTGTTCACTGCTAACTATAACAGACTTCACATTAGCTGGAATACAGGCAACAGTGACACCTGTTTCTTTGCTGATCATTTTTCCAGATACAAGAATAAATTGATCCATTCAGAGCATTTCAGTGGGACACTGGCATCACTAACATTGTGTGCTTTATGGATAATATATCTACAAAGAAATCTTAGTGTGTTTCAGTTAGATTCTCTTTGTCTAGCACTTGGGCATGTGAGTCAGGCATATATGTCTTTTGTGGTTCAAAGCAGAAAAATCCTCATTCAGTTACACATGTAATGGCCTCACAAAGTATGTAACAGACATGAAACCTGTTCAGATATGCTGGCTCAATGATTTTTTTTTTCCCTACAGCATGCATTGCCCTGTCTCACAATGATTTATTCAAAATATCCATTAATTCAGAGAAAAGAATCTCAAGTGGAATGAGAAGTAAAAAGCTTTTGGTCCCACAGGTGCTAATAAAGCCAAAGCAGAAGGAAGCAAAGCTTGCATTACCCATATGGCCAACCACCATCACGGAGTGAAAGAAGTTAAAGGAACAAGAGCTTGATCCAAATTCTTAAGTCCCTGTTCACAACCAACCAATTGGATGTCTGCTTACCTTCACAGCTAAATAAGGACTGGAAATCAACAGAATCTCAGATGCTCATTAAACAAATCAACTCATGCTCAGGTGAATTCCCCTTCACTTAAATCTCTGCAAAAAGCAAACCATGCTACCAAAGACAGAAGAGGATTCCGGCAAAGCTTTGACTCTTACTTCTTATGAATGAAAGCAGTGGATGGGATGTAGGAGAGAGCAAATCCTGCACTCTGTTCATCTTTTTCATTGTGAAAGGTGTGACACTTACTCAGCAAGCACAATAAAGGGTAAACGGAGACTAAAACCAGAATTCTCATTCAACAGTCTCAAAATTGTAGCATAATCAGGGTCCAATTTTGTGAACATCATCTCACCAGCAAAGTGCAGCAAGAAAACCCAAATTTGCAAGTAGTCAGAACAGCAGACTGGGATGCTTTATATTCCTAAGCAGTATCCAAACATGAAGAGAGTAGCACAGATAAGCACACGTGGACAGAGCAACAGTGAGCTCTATTTTCTTCTGAGAGTAACTCCAAGCACTGAGCAAGGCAAAGTGATATTTTGTGTTTGGTCTACATGTTTTAATGCATGGGTACTGAACCACAAAATTGCCTGATTGAATGGGGAATTAAATCAATACAAGCTTTTGCATTTAAACTTATAAGTTTACTATTTACCTGCAAATTCATTATTTGCTTAGACATTGCAAGACACAGTGTGAGCAGCAGTAGAAACCTTTCAAAATGATGGCACCAAAGAATTCAAAGGCTGAAAAGCAGTGAAAGAAATACACAGAAATTCCTATCCTAGATGGACTGAAATATTTGACTCCTTGTTTCAGCACATAGAACAGATTGTGCTAAAAGAAGGAATGAAGAACAATTACCCTTTCCTGTGCTGGCACCAGAATACATAAATACAACACAATTTTATGGGTGCTTACTCCCTCTCCACACTGATTTATGTTATGGAACCACTGGTCTTATGCAAATAAAAAAAATTTCAAAAGTAAAAAAAAAAAACTAAAATAAAACTTTTAACTCTCTAAGGTGAGTTAAACATTTCGTGCTATTTTACAGAGTTTTGTTTGGATTTGATTAGGTCTTTTCTAGCTTTTGAGCAATACTATTACCATATATTGGCTTTCTCTCAATTTAGCAGAACCATACTTCTTAAAAATGATCACCACAATTTGCAAAGGAAACGAAATCTCATAGTGCAATTCATACTAAAATTAAAGTGACAACACATTTTCCAAACTCTCTTCTATGCCATAGTGTTGGCCCTGCTTATTTTCAAGCGTTTCTGTGTTCAGTGTCATCTTCAACAATTAAATGTATATATACTATATATACTCCACAATACCTAAGTATATTTTGCTCTTCTTTTCCCAAAAGACAATTTGTTTGCATCCAGTCTGTTTGCTAAGTACAGCTCACAAGCAGGCACTCCTTAGACACACCCAACAGAAAGTTGCCATATATGATGAACTACACCAACTACACCTTCACAGCTGTGACAAGGCTCTCCTAAAATCTATGCATTTTTGAAAAACCTGTTTTTCATATATACTGTTTTGTGATCAGTATCTAAAGTTTGTGACTCAGTTTCTACCCAAATCAACTACCCACAAAACCCAGCCTTTTCACGTGGGGAAGCAATCCTCCTCCTTGCTTGAAGGAGTAGATTTCAGTTACCAGCCGTGCTTTCCACTTGAAAATTCAGTCTACAGGGGCTGAATGACTTTTCAAATGTGAAACAAAACTCATTTAGAAAATGGGCAGATTTCCAGATGAACTGCCAGGAGGTGACAAGAACGTGTGTGACACAGAAGCACAACCACCATTCTGCAGAGGAGGAGAACTCTCTGAACCCCTCCAAGGAGCTACTATATTCATCAGATCTCAACAGTGAAGTGTAAAACAGACCAATTGTATTCAATTTGCTTACAATCTTTGTTGCTAATAGAACCACTTTTAGCTGAAAGTCATTTTGCAATTATTTTGTCACCAGAAAGCGTTGCATGAGCCCCCCTCATTTTGCTAAAGAGAAGGGACTGAGTCACTCCAAATGTGATGATGACAGAATTTGTTTCTTTTCTAAAGGAGATTTCTTCCTCCCAGGTGATTCTTCTTTCCAAACAAAGAATCTGACATGCATTCAGTTGCAAGGGGGTTATATATATTACTATTAATGTTATGAAAATAACTGTGCATCAGAGCCTGGTAAGTTTAGCTGAAAATAGTCAATAAATTATTTAGTTCACAAAATGTCATTATGTGTGGGGTTTACTTAATTGAATAGAATAATTTATGGTAAAACCTAGAAAAAAGATCAATGCAGATGGCTTGTGAGAATGATTGAGTTTCAGTGAAGGCAATTTGATTTTTATCCCTCATTATAATAATGTTAAAGGGAAAGCATCAACTTTGGTAAAAATCAATATTTGATGAGTGCCTAGGCCATGAATTTTAACTAGAGGTAGAACTGAGGTAGGAATAGGTGTAAATAATTAATAACTTCCACACCCTGAACAAATAACTGTTTTGTTTTGGAACAAATGCCTATTATCCAGAGATACTTCTGGTCTCATAAAATATAATTTAGAAATGAATGTTTGGTTTTTAAAATCCTTTTTTCAAATTGACTAGTGATCCTTAAAGCATTCTTGAAATGTATTTAATCAAGGGTTTTTACAACAACAGAAGGCTAAAAAATGCAAACATCTTACTTCTCTGAGTGAAGTAACACATTCCTCCTTTTTCCCTTTTTCTTTACACTAGAAGAATATTTTCCACTTTGCCATCAACAGCTGTGCTGGCTAGAGAGAGAACGAATTTAAAAAGGTACACACTTCATGAAAAAATAAATAGTAAATCAAATTTTTACACAACCTTGTACAGGGACTTTCGGTTGTTACTGTTGTGCTTTAAAATCAACCTGTAAAATCTATTTGAAGAGCAATCTTACTGTGAAACACTAGCCATGAAAAAATATTTATTTGTGGGGTTTTTTTAAAAGAACACATGATGGAATTGATGTGAATGTAGCTTATGTCCTTATTTTTGCTCTGTAAAATATTTCTCCCTCTACAAGACACTAAAAAAACATCTCGGACTTTTCTAATGAACACTTTTTATCACTGGAGCATCCAAGAAAATACAGCCTGGAGTCACATCTCAGTCCCCTTCTCCCCAGTATGTTGGGAAACTCCCTCTCCCACTGACGCTGCACAGCACTTCTGCACCTACATGGATTCACCTGCATTTAATTTGTGTGAATTAAATGACTCATCATGGTGAGCAAGTACACAAGTAACTTCAAAAACGAGAAAAATGTCTAATTAATCCCTATTAGCAATGCAAGCTTCTTCTATTTCTTTTTGAAAGAGACAGAGGCGCAGGGGAGAAACTGAATACCCAAGAGTTGCCTGAAGGGGAGAGAGATTCTCATGTGGCACCACAAGCAACATACACCTCTACACTCATGAAAGTGTCAGAAAACAATTCAGACTGGCAGCTGGTGGAAAGGAGACCTCTAAGAAGGAAACACCAGGTTCAAAGAGACTTGAATTCCCACTGTGATTGGTTTACTGAACTAAACAGAAGTTGCCTTTTTGCTTTTCTTTTTTTTTATAGCAGCCAACACTGCTTGACAGATCATACATGTGTGTGTAATTTCATGGGTCACACACCACTGATATTCATTAGACTCATGGCATGCCATTCCATTGGGTCCAGAGCTAGAGGCTGTCATGAAGAAAACTGACATCCCTCAATAGCGTTCCAGCAAAGTAACAATTTGCTTGACTCAAGGATTCAACAAGTTGCTGATTTGGTTTTTTTCCATTACATCTTTGGTTCAGGTTGAAAGCCCTGACTGCAGTTTCCAAAATGTCATATTAACATCAATTTGTGGAACAGATTATGGAATGTAAAGATGCTGGGAGATAATAAAAGATGGAAACCCTACACTTAGAAACGAGATTGGGAGACATATTGCTGTCTTTGCAGCAGAATTTATGTAAGACTCTGCTGTTTAATGTATTTTGGAAACGTTTACAGTCAGCCTGTTAAAGTTTCCTCTTATCACAGAGAAACATCCCATACGTGGGCTTGAAAGGCAGCGTTCCTCACAGCAGGGATTATAGGTTAGAATAATAAAGCAACTTCCTGCAAGGCTTGTGAGTCTTCTGTTCCACGCTCTGCGCCTTATGGATATCATCTGCTTTCAACATTGACTTTTAACAAACAATTCCTTTGAACGCTCATTTCTCAGCTCAGATTTCCTTGCCATGTGTAGAATGATCCAATGTGGGATTAATGCAGGTACCACAACATTTAGAAGTATAAATAATTTTGGCATAGGTCTTGCTATGCAGGCAAATGACACAGGTAATAGGTGGGATAAACCCTATATTGTGTCTCCAGTTAATTTTCTTTATTCCTAGTATCCTCCTGGCTGCAAGCAGTGTTACTGCATTTAAAGCAGCCTTTTCTTGTGCTGAATAGCTTCTTACCCTAAAAGCAGAGCTCTGCAGGCCACTGGTTGAGGAAAGGTGTAAACTCCTGGCAAGGTAATTCTATCAGCCAAAGCATGAACTCATTTGCATGAGCTTATGCTCCAAGCCACTCCACAAAAATCAATTCACACCTCTGTTACTCACCAAAGAGTGACATCAAGAAGTGAGAAAATTAAAGTGATGGAAAACTGAAGCTAAAATTCATCCCTGGATTTATACTTCTGCTGATTCAGGCCAGATCCAAAGTCCATTTCTTTTTAATGGCATTGAATAGAATAAAGGGGTAGGCAATGGAAGCATTACCGTTTGCCAGATTTAGCTCAAGAATTCAGTCAGGAGACCAGAACATTATTTTTTATCTTGTCTAAAGCTGATTGCATCATCTAACCAGCACAGAATAATCTTGAGGTATGGAGGGAAGGAGTGTATTTTGGAACTATAAAACCTTCAAGCATTTATGCTTATTTTGGAAAGAGCAGAGCTCAGCAAATTCAGAGGGTCCTCTGCCTCTCACCTGCCCGAGGCACATCCTATCTAGAGCCCTGAAATGTGGAGCTCTCCTTCCACAGGTCCAAGCCTGTGGGGAAGCAGAAACAGAGCTGTGCCTCTACTCACACAGCACTTCAACTTTGTTTTCTTGCAAAAAAATAATTAGGAAATATCAGCTGTGCAGAACAGCCTCCAGAAACCTACCTAGGAAATTTCCTCACTCCTTCATGATTTTAATGCCCTCTGTAGATTTTTTGTCATTAAAGACAGTAACACCAATTTTAGTGCTACTCTAAAGAAGTATAAAATAGGTCTGTCTTGACCAGTTTTCCTCCAGAAGACCCCCAAGGCAGCAGAATATTGATCTCACAGGTTTGTAATTCTTCGCCTCTGAGCGGCACAAGCAGAACCACACAACTTTATGCATTTGAAAAATGAAATTTAGTCATTCCTCTGTCCTAGAAATATTCAGGCTGCCTGAAATACCCAGCATTGGGTACAGCCATGAGCAGAAAAGTAAGCAAGCTCAGAAAGCAATGTGCTTTCTCAACAAGACTTGAGGTACCTCTTCCAGAGTTTAACATGTTGTTAAGCATCCGACTGCTGAAGGTGCTGCCTTGGACTGGCTTGCAAAGCCCAAAGCACAAATCAGATGGGGGGAAAAAAGATTGCTTCTCAAGATTTTGTACCAGCAAAATACGAGTCTGGAAGCCGTGAATGGGTTGGGCCTGAATTTTTTGTTAGAGAAATGAGTAGAGCTAAAATTTCAGTTGTAATGAACCTCCTAATGGCATTAAAAACATCTAACTGCTCTCATATGTGCATACCTGCTCTCACTCTGAGCATGTCACACATTTCATCCATGCCAATCACCCCAGTGCACATGCCAATCACACAAATATTATCAGGTTTCTCAGCTAATGAAAAAGAGATTATAAACTGGCACTTTTTCCTAAGAAAAAAACAAACAAAAACCCCCTAAATATATTTATAATTTTACTTTGAGAATAAGGCTAGAAAATAAAATGGTTTTTCAGTTTATCTTTTCCTTAAAAATTGAGATGAGACAAGGCCCACTTTGCCACACTTAACACAAAAGATAGCTTTTCCTGCAAGAGAGTCAAAGAATTGTGTGTTTCTCTATTTTGCTGCATGACTACAATGCTGATCATGAAGTGTTCAGTATTTAACAGGAGGTCATGGATTATAAACCATGTTTAAGTTTCATAAGCAGGTCTTCAGCTCAGTCTTCCTCTGTTGGGAGCTGTACTTCACCATATCCCATTGCAACCTTCCAGGAGACTGAAGAGCTAAAGAGGTTCCTAATTCACACTGAAGCCAGAAAGATCAGAGAGATCAGAAAAATTAGATCTTGAGGCAGATATTCAAAAACATTTATTCAAGACAAGGAAAAATCTTACAGGCTGTAGTTCAGTCACTTTATGGAAAGAATCCTCCAATAAGCATTTCTCTTTTTTTTGTATTGACCATATAAGAAAACCTAAGACAGAAAGTTCTCCTAAACAAAATTGACTTTTATGAATATATTGCCAATTCCACAGACACAGGACTTCTGAAATTTCCATTAGTGTCCACATAGACTTAGAAATATGTCCAAAACAACATTTCCTCAACCGGTTGTCCAACACAGGTTTTGAGTGCACTGGCTTGGTGTGCTATTATTAATTAACTTATCACCCTGTTTGGAAGTCCTCCAAGCAATCTGAAATGGGACTACAAATTCTGATCTGCTTAAGTCTGCAAACTTGAAGTCTCAAGAGGATTTAACTGCTGTGATTTTAATAATCTTATTAATAACCCATGATGAATTTATGCCCATTAATCCCGAAGTTGCAGGAAGTACAATTAAAAATTCTGAGTATATGATACAACCTGAATATATTATTTAAGCACCCATTCCAATCACTGGCCATAGTATAAATCATGCAACATGAAAAATACATCATAAACAGCTTTTAAAAATTCAAATATCCAGGGAAAAAAATCCCTCAGAAAAAGCCTCAGGAGATAGTTTATTGTACAAATAAAACTCTTGCAAATCACTGATGTTTTCTATTAAACATCAAAGCTTATTCAGTGTATAATTCCTAATTTTTACATTAAAGTTTGCATAGATTTCATAGTAAGAATTTTTTTGATGAAATGGCATAGCCTCACACTTCCCCCAATTTTCTTTCTTCATGGTGATATTAAAAATGGTTTTATATTCTTTATTGATGATAGAAGGGTACACTGGCATTTTTTCTCCCTTTTTCTTTTTTTGTTTTATCAACTTCATGTGATGTTCCTTCCAACTAACCTAGAAAAAAATCTGGGCATGTCCCAAGAAATAATCTAAATCATAGATCTTGTAAGAGTAATGCCATACTTTACCTGAAGCAATGCCACATGCAAAAGTGGACATCTGATTGACAACCATATTAATTTTTAATGCCAGTATTTTCAGTTTTAGCTCTTGCACAAGACATTTTGATTATAATATACTGCTCAGTACAGGCACTTGTCACTCAAAGGGACAGAAAAACACACACAAGAAGATGGAGTAAGCACACTGAGAATACAGAGAAGTGAAAAGAAAACAGCACCATTTCATCTCCCAGTATGGATCACCACAGAAGCCAAGCTGTGGAGCTGAGCTGCAAAGTAACTACAGTGCCATTCAGAAAACAACAATGTCTATTTGTTCAAATAAAAACCAAAGACACAAGAAGAAAACTGTGCAGGACTGTAGTGGTGGCAAGGGTCCCCAGCCCTTTTTCTTTATGTCTTGTTTTTATAATTAATGGCAGTTTAAACAAGCTGCAATGTTCCATTAAGTAGATTTAATACTGTATGCACTTTATATACTATAGACTATATACAGTCTATACTACACACACCATCCACCTATTGTCAATTTTATGTTTTGAGATAACTTCACATGATGATCTTGATTGAGATTTTCAAAAGCAGCTTGAAGATCACAGTCTTAATATGCTGCTGTGATTTATTTTTTGGTTCTCTCAGGGTATATTTTATACAAAAAGTCATGGAAAGCCTTACCAGCTCACATGTTGCAAGGTCAAGAAACACTTAAGCATGCAAGTGTGAGAAGCAGGACAGCCCTCAGTTCATTTCCCTGTAAGTAGTAATTAATAAAGATTTTTTTTTTTTTTTTTTTTCTGGCAGAGAAGTCACAAGACCTTATTGAACAGATAGAAATTTAAAAATCAACAACAATTCTCACTCATCCAATCCACACCTGCATTACACTGGACTGTAGACTGAAGTGCCACAACTCTACTCACTACATTAAAATTGCTTGCAGCCAATGACCCACTTCAAGAATTTTTTCACTCTTGCCTTTAGAATAACTCTCCCAAATCAAAACTATTCTGCTGCAGATAGGCTTTTGTGTTGAAAGGCATTTTCTGAAGTAGCATTTATCACAACCAAAACAAATGATAGGACAATCTAATCAAAACACTAAAATGACTGCCTGATTGTATTTTAAAAATCATAACCTAATTAGAACCGAATTGATTTTTCCGTTAGCATGAAATTAAAACTAATTTCCCTGCACAATATTTACTCTAATATTCCCCAGATGCAAATACAGACTCATAAAACATTTCATAAAAAAGGTTTTATAATTGTTTCCTGATTTTTTTCATTACATCATCAATTGCATTTATCTTTCTAAACTATCCTTCTTGTTGTGTCTCTGAAAAATGCATTAACGAAGGGAGAGATGATGAAACATCACTGAAATTCTTTAACTGCTGAGATACCATGGGCAGATAAAGAGGTATTTTTCAGAGGATACAGTCTTTCATTTCCTTTCCTAGCCAAACCTGCTGCTGAGATGACTTCTCCTAAATTAATGTTACAGCCAGGCTGATGGACAGCAAAAGGTGGCAGACACTCCCTGTTCAATTTCTTTCAAAGAAATAGTCTAGAAAAGTAGATTTGTCGCCAAAAGAAATTCCTCTGTCATCCTTCAACATATTCACAATTTTCTCATTCAGGGTCACGTCTGCTGCCCTAGGCTCTTCCTTTCTCTTTGCTACAGAAAAAGTTCCCGAATTCCTGCAGCGTATGGCATTTTGTGCACTGGGAAATTGAGCACTGAGACACTACCTCACTCTAGCCCAGACACAATCAGATTTATAGGACTCTAATTTCATTTGCTACGATGGCTGCCTTAATGAGGAACGTATGTTTCTGTCCAACCAGGGCTACTCCTAATGCAATATACTCGTGACCTTGAACGTTCATCGGGTCCATCTGACCACTGCCCAATCCTGGGGAGTCCATCCTCTTTAAAGCCAAGGCAATGGACAAAGAGTGCTGCATAATTATCAAGGAATCACCTAATTACCTGAGGAAGAAAATTAATTATAGAATAGCCACCTCTCAACTTTTTTCAGATTTACACACCTATTTATGAAGCACATCACTTCTGCAAAAAGTGGTTCCCAAAAAAGTGACTCTGCTGCAACACTGCTGCTGAATATCTTCACAGCTCCTCACATTTCACTGGAACATGCAGCATTCAAAAGGAAAGTTAAATCCCAGAAAACTCTGGCTCGCTCTCCTTTCAGGAGACACTTTTTCTTGTCATTGGAGAGAAGCAGATGTCTTTTCTGTATATAAACCATTGATTTGTAAAGGCAGGTTTCCTCACACTGAAGGAGACCATATTGTGTCCTTTGCTCTAACACACAAAATAAAACCATCCCTTCTGATTAGGAGAGCTCACACACATCCCTATTACAGAACTGTGGCAGCAGCATCTCCCAAGGCAGGCTTGGTGAGACGCCCTTGTGGCAGAGACATTTTAATGTACGTGGAGCAAAGAGTCTCTGGAGAGGAAATGGGAAGATTTTTACTGCACAAGCATATGGTCTATCAAGAAGGGAAGCTCTCTGAGAGACATGTGTCTACTTGCTGCAATACTAATAAAAAAATAAACTGAGTCAAGGGCTTGGGAACTTTGATTTCTGTTCACACCTCTGTCACAGACCTTAGAGAAATCATTTCTTTCCTCTTTGACTCAACTCCCTGAATGTAAAATGAGGTTAATGGTATTTTTATCATATCCTTTGTCTGATTCATCTACTCAGAATTCAGGTTGCAGGGGGAGGTATGTGGGGATCTCAATGCATAATTCTACAGTAGCCACTGCAACAAGGACAAAACTCTATTAGGGAGTCTGTTCTCCCCTGCCACCTATATAAATATGATAAATCATCTACTATTAATCATCAAGGCTAAGAAAATTAGCAATTCACAAAATGGTGATAACAGAGAACAATTCCAGCAATATCCCTGCCATTTATCAAAAGTTTAAAAAAAAAAAAAAACAGAACAAAACCACCAATCCAAGAAAAAGTCAGGACTCTTGGTGGAGGAACACACAGCTGACTGATCGAAAAGAAACCTTCCATTAGCAAATTATGAATCCCACAGACAGGTAAGTTCCTCTTCTGATTCTCTGCTTTTATATTTTCTCTCTGTAATTTCTTGAAGGAATTAAAGAAATACTAGAATTTACCATGGAATTGTTATCCCAGGGATATTTTCATTATTATTTTCTCTTTTGAAGGGCATTCTGCAGTCTATAAGCAATAGGAGGCTTGTGCAGAGAACTAATGAAGACGAACTTATTTTAAAAATAATGACCACACAATGAAGGAATTGGAATATGCATATCTCCCACTTAAGCAATTGCTGTTGTGAGGAAATAATCCCTCTTTAACCAAGGGTGAATAAATTGGGGAGCAAGGTCCTTCCCCTCTCCTTCTCTTCAAAAGAGATGGTAGATGCTACTGCCTTGACTAGCCAGCCTTTTTAAAAAGAAAAAAAAAATTAGTCTCGTAATGATAACAAGTACTCAAGCCTACTCACCTGCTTTGGGAACTCAGTGGCATGTGTGCATTTCACTGCAAAATGCCACTTAGTTTTGTGTTTCTGGCATTCAGCCAGCAAAGGGCTACACATTTTTCTCTCATTGCACATGTTTTCTCGTTGTGATGGAACTGTTTGGCAGGCCATTAGCAGAGCCTTGTTTATAATCTTTTTTTGCATTTATATCATGGTGCACCATGCAACCAAAGCTAATGTGTATTTTCCCGTGTCTTTGACTTTAGCACCAACTTACCACCCAGCACTGACACCTGCAGAAAATTCTCCTTGTGAGTGGGCTGAGCCAAATCTCTCACAGGTCCATGCAAAAAGCACTTCTAGTGAAAGTAATCTCCAAGAAAGAGATCATCTGTTTTAAAATTTTTATTGCAATCCAACACCACAAAATAACAGTGCCATTCTGGATGAAAACATTGTTATTTAAAATCCTTTGTCAATATTGCCTGTTAAACACACACTCTAGTCTAGCTTTGTACTACTTTAAACCCATTGCACTGTCCCTGTTAATTCACAATGACCATCACAAAGATAATCTATTTTTCATGAAATATATTATTAAAAGAAAAATCAAGTATTTGAAATTCAGCTGATGTCTAGAACCCACAGGCCAGAGTAACACAGCAGAAAGTTATTACAAAAGCTTCGATCTTCTTGAACAGACAAATGTATGTAAAAAGAAGCAAAGGCAGTCCAGCAGCAAGCCCACAGAGTGTCATATCTGTGCACAAAGAAGGAGTAATCTGATCCAGCAATGCGAAGAAGAGACTTCAATTAATGGAAGCTCAGCTAAGATGGAGACTCTGTATATTCTCTCCAAAACCAAAAAATGCTGGGGGGTGGCATGGAGACAGAAGGCAAAGTTGACCTTCTTCTGTGTTTGCATCTTGCTTTTCTGGTTAGGCATTAAAAAGAAAGAAAGAGAAAAATAAGAAATAGGGTCTGTCCCAGTGCTTCCAACTAAAAGTGTGTCCAATTGACTGCCACAAGGCATTCAAGACCATGAACCTGGTAGCACTGGTACACTTGAAAACTTAGATATCAAGCTTTGCCCTCTTTAGTAAACCTATAAAAATTATAATACATGTGGTTTTGTCTCTGCCATCTCTCAACAATTCAAAGTGTTTATTGTATACCAGATGTCATGTGAAGGACTTGGGTTTCAAAGTGACATGAGAGACTTTGGAACAGTGTGAATTCTAGGACAGCATATTGTGCGTGTCCATCTCTCTCTGTCATGGTAATGATAAGAAAAGGCAGGAATGCAGAGGCACTTGCTCCTCTCCAAATATAATCACCATGCTCAGAAATTCCTAAATAACAGCCTCGACTCACTTATTGGGGTGAGCAGAAATTGTAATCCTTGACTGTCCTAAATTAGCTTGAGACCACCACATAGGAAACCTGTCAGGGAGGAAGCTGACAGCTCCAGACAGCGAGGCTGGGCGTCTCATCTTACATATTCATCACCCGAGGTACCGCTCACATCCCAGGCAGCAACTGCGCGCGGGGACGGCAGCGCGGCGGGGCCCGGCGCTCGCGGCTGTGAGGAACCCAGGGCAACCGCGGGGTGAGGAGGGGGACGTTCAGAGAAGGACAGGCAGTGTGAAATTAGGAAATTAAGGAACCCCATGAGCAGACCAAGTGAATACTTGAGAGGTTTTTAAGGAAATCCAGGTGCATTTTTTAATCTGCAGAAGTTAATACTTTCAGAAGGTAAGGATAACATAAAATAAATGAGCACACACTGCTTGGGGTCTCCCTCTTGGAAAATGACAAAGATCAAAGACTCCCTGCCTATTTTCTCTCTGAAAAATTGAAAATTAATTGCCTGAATTCACATACCAGTTTATTCAATTCCTGCCTTTTCCAGTCCTACAATTTGCATTGACTGACAGATACTTTTAAAATGCTAACATAAATAGCTGGCCTAATACTCCATGTCAGGGTATATTTTAATTGGTAAAAAGCAATCATCATCTTTGTTGCAGTAGGGTCATTTCCTGAATGTCAGATATCAAATTAACACAAAAGGATAAGGTCTCTATCAAAAAAGTTGTGTATGCACAGCTTGCAAGATATAAGGTAGAGAATAAAATCCATCAGACTGAAGAGCAAACTCAATTCATAATGAGGACAATGGCATCCAAAGTGTTCCTTATCTGTGTTAAAAATAAAAAAGAATAAAGAAAAAGAGAGATGAAAGGGTGGGATTAAATGTGTAGCACTGAGGTTGTAACATGTATACTGTAGGTATACAGATGTTCACAGTTCTACCTATGCTACCAAAGCTGAGCGTTTGACAGTAACCCCTCATCAGTCATAGCTGTGGCTGTCAACAGTAGAGGCAAACTCAAACAACTCTGGGTGGTCTCTGGGTTGCCTGCCCACCCCTCACAAAACTCATCTCAGTTAGTCACCCACCTGTATTACAGGGCTCAATATTTTATTACGTTATATACAGGTGAGTGGAAAATATGAAGCCTTGGGGTGTTGCCGTTTATTGCTTTCCAACAATAAAAAAATGGTCTGTGCAAAAGCTGTGCCTACCAATCCTCTAGCTGTTCTGTGATTAGTTAATTAAGTTTCATGAATATGCAAATTCTAAACATTGCAGTGGATTCTTTTACTTTCCTTTCAGTTCAATGCTGCACAAATATACCTGGGTTTCCATGAGGAAAAGGTGCAACACCTCTGTGGTTTTGGATGACAAATAATGTCTATATAGTACTTATCAAGAGGGTGCACTCTGTGCCTGTCAGCATGCTGCCTTCACTACCATCCTTCACAGCTTACCTGCAGCAAAGTCATGTCCAGGGCTCCAGACCAGAGTCCAGCATTCCTGTGAAAACTAGAATTGTCTGAGGGAGCTGCGGCCCCTGCTTTGTGGTACAAAATCTAGTAAAAAATCTACCTCAGACCACGATTCAAAGCTTTAAGTCAGAAATCACGTACTCCCTTCCCAGGAGTGCTCCATTTAACAGCTCCATTGCCAGAAGTTACAGAAGGGCTCCTGGAGCCCGAGGGTTAAAACACTGGATATTCTTGTTACCCATAAATATCCAATCAGTTGAAAGTCTTGCTGCCACTGTGTGAATAATGGATTTTTGCTCAGCACACGGACTTAAAGGGAAAAAAAGCCCAATGCTTCAAGGTGACCTTAAGCCTTTTTTTTTCATCTCGTCTTATTTTAAAAAATTTTATATAACTCTAAATTTGACTTATTAGCCTTGAAGAATTCAATGCAAACACACCTTCAAAACAGAACCAAAATATTTCCTTTTGAAAGTATTGAAACCAGCTATTGTCATTCTCCTCCTTTTTGTTCTTGTAGCTGAAGCAATATGTTTAGATTTGTCCTAAGTTTAAGCTGCCAAACTGTTCGCAGTGAATTTGCTCTTCCAAATCTGTTTTGCCTATCTCTAATCCTAAAATCCTAATTCTCAATTCCATGATATTTAATCTTTCAAGTTCACATGGTAACTTTAAGCTTTTTTTTTTCTGTTTCAGCAAAATCAGCTTCTCAAAGCTCCCACTACCTACAAAACAGTTTTCTTTCTTTTTTTCTGTCTATGAAATCAAGTTCTCCACTTAGGGCCCAGTGAACACTGCTGCCAGGAGACAAGATCGTTAAACAAATTACAGTGGATGCGTATAGATTATACCCATGTACATGGTCTTGTTTAAAAAAATAATATTAACAGATAATCCTGAGAAATGGACAGTGTAATTTCTGACCAATTTCAAAATGCCATCTTTATCAAAATTCTACCTACAGCAAGTGAAATCAATATATGGATGTTGCTGTAAAATTAATGAGCTTTTCAATAGCCTGTGTTGAGCTCTTTTTTTTTAATTGCAAATCATCTCTCATTTTTCTTTCCTAAATTGTATAGACACATGCAATGGTTGACTAATGCTGCACCATAGCACAAGGAAAATCTACTGGAGGATTTGTTCCCTGTAATGATCTCCACTAGGCATATATTCTTTTTTCTCTGCACAGATAGACATCAAAATTAAGTACATTGGCTTAATTCAGTTGCCATTGTAAGCTCAAATGGGATACAAAGTGAAATCAATATTAGTGAAAGATCAGACTAGAATTGGAAGGTAATATAATTAGGTTGGCTTTGCTATACTTTGTAATGCTTATCTGTAGTATTTTACCAAACAGAATATGGGTATCTATTTTCTGAAACCGTAGGAGGTTTTCAATGCTGTATTGTCCCCACGTATTTTACTTTGAGGGAGCACTTCAGAAAGACCTGTCTGTCCATCTCTGTGGGACTTAGGGCTGACATATCTCCCCGAGTGATCTGAATTTTGTGCGTACAAGGGAGATCTACTTCTTAAGCAAAAGCATTAAGAGTTGTTTTAATAGCACAACACAGAGAAAGCTTTATGTGTTCTGTTCATAGGAAATGTGCTCTTTACCTCTGGATACAAAGCATTTCGCTGGGCTACAGTCTCAGAGCATAGAAATTAAAAACATGAGATCTTGCACCTCTACTTCTCAGACTTCACTCCAGCCCCATCAAAACTTGCCCCATCAGCTGGACAGCTTTACCGTGCATCCTCGAGATGGGGATGCAGAGCAGGACAACATCTCTCCAGGGCTCTCAGGAGATTAGACACCTCCTGCACCATTTCCTTGCTCCATTCTTCTTGGGCTGAGCTGAGGTGCAGGGCCAAGTCTCAGCTCCTGCACGGAGGTTGTCTCCAATTTAAAAAGTCATTTTTGAGCAATCAAATGAAAGCCATGGTTTCCTTCCACACCTCTGATGTACAAATCATCCCCCAAAGAAAGGTGAATTCATTCCTGAAATCCAAAGTATATTTCAAGGATAACTAAAGATACTAAATGATTTCATAAGCTCGGAACATTAAAGATTTAGTGGAGGAAAAATTCTTTCTAAAGATGTTATTAAAAGGTTACATAAACTCTGTCTATACGCTCTTCTTGGTTGATGTAAAATGTATGAAAGGTTTTAATAGGAAGAAAATCAAAAAATAATCAGATTTTGTCCGAACATAGAATTTGATGCCTCCCAAAAGACCTGCTGGATATGAAATGAGAGCTTTACCTTACCAAGACTGAGGTATGTCACGTCAGGACCCATCTCCTGTAACATGGTAGAGGAACATAGCACCCTTAGGTCATACCAGCAGTGAATTCCCCCTATTCTCACATGTCTTGCCCAAGGTGCCACATGAGATGGTGACACAGCATTAAATGCAGCCTCACAAGGACATTGAGCTAGTTAGTCATTCTAGTGAAAAGCTGGCTGAGGAAGGAAGCATTGCTGCTTTCCCCACTTCTGACATTGATGATGAAGCCCCAAGCATTTTAGTCAAAATTCACTTTCACTCCCGTGAATCCTGGGATTTTGTCCTCTCACTAGTTTGCTAATGGGTCAACTGGTAGTTCCAATGCAAAATGCAAACAGAATTTTTTTTTTTTTTTTTAATTCTTATCACTAACAGTAGGAAAAAGATGATAAATAACTTTCTGGGCCCCTCTCTCTTCAAGGCTAGCTTTGACAATTTTATCTCTTTGGACCAAAACTTGTGATCCCAGAAATGGGTTTAGTGGCAGAGCACAAAGTAAGGAGGCATGTAAGGGCCAGGATAAAACCAAATACTTCCAGTATTCCCAAGGAATGGGAAAGTGAAGCAGGTTTCACACAAGACATAAAACCACTCTAGAACAGATTTGATAAAGCTCTCAAAGGGCTGTAATTTGAAGTTAGTAACCTGATGCAGAAAAATTTGGAACCGTAAAAGCAAATCCAGCAGCAAACAACAAAGCCTGTTTTCCCTGTTCCTAACTCAGCCCCAGTGTGCCAAGTAGGAATGACCTTCTTCAGTGGGGGAAGCAGCACAGTAGCAATAACCAGCAAAGGAAGGGCAGCACTGCAGGGACACCAGTGCCATCACAAGGACAAAACAACCAAGAGGAATGGGGAAATTAGTATATGAAAATTAAAAAAAGGAAATCTCTTGTAATCAGATTTTTATCTCATTTAGGAGTCCCTGTTCATTTTTCTACTCTGCTACCAGCTTTCACAGGTAAAATAAGCCAGAAATCAAAATTATAGTAATGCCTCACAGATTTATCATAATTCTAACATTCCCATCTGATTGAGAGGATGCCACAAATTTCAGTGTATGTCAAGGATCTTGTTTGTAGAGATAGATCATAGACTATGAAGAAAAATAAGATTTCCTTCTTTTGAAGTAAATTAAATAAAGTAAATCAGATCAAGTATAGCATCAATAAAATATATACTCTCATTTTAATCATTGGTAAACAGACTCATGTGCAGAGTATGTCACACCTGTCATACATCCTACCATCCTGGACAGAGATGTTATTGTATAACAACTACTCAGCTTTGCTTTAGTGACATGCAGCTTTTGCTTTTAGGTGACACAAAGATAACGCTGAAGGTTCTGCCATCTCTCAAGTCTACTTAAATGGTCATCTACACAGACGTGGTGCAGGTGAGCAAAGAAGGGTGATTCAGTTACTAGCAACTACAACATGTATTTCATTTGAGGTGGCTTGACTAGCCTGAGATGAATTTCCTTCTGGATCACAAAAAACCTGAAATTTCACTGGAATAGATAGTTCTTAAGATTAAAAAAAAAAAAAAAAAAAAAAAAACACCCCAAACAACAAAAAAAACCACCTCATAAACCAGTCAAATTGAAGTCTCAACAAGATAATAAATTCACAAAATAGCATCCATCATAGTATATAATACTGTGTAGGAGTATAAAAGTATTAAGTTAAACAACACCAATTAACATTTATGGCCTTTTTTAAAAAATAAAGGGTTGAAAAAAATTAAACACCAAAATATTTGTAAATGTGGCTTCATGTAATGAGAAACAATATTTAAACTGTTGTTGTTGTATTATTTTAAAAATATTGCATGCCATGAGAGAAAAAGAAATGTAGAACTGCCTGCCCAGGCCCAAGATGGCAAATCAGCTCATGAAAAAACCTCATACTTGTTATTCTTTTGAAAGATTTTTCCATTTCTCTTTGCTCTAGGAGCCATTCTAGACTCAAGAAACTATCCTGATGAAGCAAGTTCTCCCACAATCCAAAGGAAATGCCTTATGAAGCTTCTGACGTTACTGGGCAAGAGCCCTGGGACATCCCCTCAGCCTCTTCTAGGCTGCAAGCAGGAGAGCACAACTTCACTAAGGGAAAATAGCTTATCAACATGGAAATAATCTCATTCTCCCCCACCATAAAAGGGTAAAAGGCTTCCCTTCCCCTTGATACTTTGTTCAGCAGATTGATCCAGAAGCACACTATTTTGGTTGTTAGAGACCAATTTCCACCCTAAAAATGTTCTTACTTCCAGGTGCTGTGCCCTGCTGTTATAATAGGTAGCACAGATCTACGAATCCAGATTCCTGTTGGCAGGCTAAACAATGCTCATTCAGTAAATGAAATGCTTCTTCCCCCTTTGGACAACCTAGGGGCCTTTCCCAACAGCTGGTCCAGATTGAGTTTATCTCCTTTGCCCCTGTTTCTATTCTTAAAATCATTTACCCCAACATATACCCAATGGCATTGTACTGAATGTCACAGCAAAAAATATTGCTCTGTTTTTATCCAGAAACTGACTGTTAGTCTGGTAAAAATCTATCTTTGATAAACCAATGATAGATTTTATTCCATTTTCCTACTTATCTTCAGGTATTCCAATATTTTTGCCTTTATTCTATAGTAAGGTATAATCTCTCACCATTTCTTCAGGTTATGTATCAGATTTGGTATTTATCTTCTCACTGTTAGATGGCTTCAACAGAAATATTTGCTGTCAAAATCTCCAATTTATGAAGCTATCTCCTTCAAAGGCCAAGGTGGAGATTATTTGAGTCCTCAGACTTGAGCATATGAAGCACCTGCAACTACCTTCCACACACATACCATTTCCACTTTTGCAGCCCCTGTGTCTGGGTCCATGGCCAGTACTGTCATCCTGCCTGAAATAATGATGTCAAGTATACATTTAATTCCAGGACCATCTCTAAATCTTTTCTCTCTTAACATTTCCACTGTATAAGTGCCTCCTTTACCTACACTTAGTGCTCTCTGTGAGTTAGAAGTTACCAACTCTTGTTCCATAAATGTAGAGAGCTTCCTTTCTTATTACCAGGTGCCTTGAAGACCAGATTTTACACTTTTCTAGGTTTAAGGAGTCCAGTTGTGATATGTCACATTTACCCAGTTTCAGACCATTTGATGCATCAGGGTTCTCTTGAGGCCAAAGGTTGCTTTGGCATCAAGTTTATCTAGTAGTGTTTTAATCTAACAGCCAAACCAAATGGCTCAATTTATCTATTGTACTAATTATTATTTTTCAATAAACTGCCCTACACAGAAGCCCTATCTGAGGTACTACAAATGAGCAGTTTAAATTACACAGTTGCACATTACAATTTCTTTATCATGGTAACATCCTATTCCAGTTCGTATGTGAAAGATCATTAATAACTGTTGTTTGTTGCTGGATCTGAACTGTAAAAAGGATTTCCCATTGAAAAAAAAAATATTATTAAAGAATGAATATGAACATGAAGAAAAATACATCTTCAAAACTTGTGAAAGTCAGACATTGATTTCTGTCTGCTTATTGTGCAAACCCAGCTGGGATTGAAGATAGTAAGTATTGGGATAAAAAAATCATGAACAAAATTTGACTCCCATCTTGAAGGAATCTCAGCTCAGAAAAAAAATCAATGCTCCAACCCCTGAGTATTGTTGTGGTTTTATAGCTCTTACACCACCAGAACATGTGGGCACTGATCATACCGAAAAGTGAAGCTGTTCTTTGCAATTATTTTTAGTCAGAGCAGCTAATTTTAAATCCTCCCCTTTGAAATTATTTCCCATATGACAGTACTGAAAAATAATGCACAGCTATGTGCATTAATCATGTATGCACAAGCCTGAGTCAAAAATCAGAGACCCATTGAGTGAAGCTTGTGCAAACATACTGAAAGGCTGGTGATGGAATCACAGCATTTTAGAAATCAGTGTGTGGTCTGCGTTTGATTTAACCTGGATCCAGCTGCCAAGGATTACACTCATTCCAGACCAAAATGGAAGAAGTCATTGCAGGATAAAGTCAGGAGGCAGAAAAGGCAAAAAGAGTGATGATAACCATCCCATGAGCAATGGAATGAATGATGCTTTATTTTCAATTCATTTGTTCCTCACGACTGACTGATTTATTTGGAGTTTTTAAAATTAATTTAACTAAAGTAACAAAATGAGACACCCGTGACTTCCGTTTTACCACCAGAAGCTTATTTTTATTTAAATTCCCTCCTGGGCAAGAGGTGGTTTGAGCTGCAGCCTGCCCCAAGCCACACACACATTCTCTGAGCAGGAGTCTGAGCACTGTGTGCCTCTCAAGTGGCCAGCTGGAAACCAGCAATTAGGGAGTGGACTGAGCAAAAGATTTACCATCTCTTAGTTGATGCAGGATGAACTAATGATTTTGGAGGTCAAAAATTGTACTTAATTTTCATGAGAATTCAGTAATTTTCAGCTTCCCATTATCCTCTGGTATTTTGTTGAAATGATGCAACAAGTTTAAACATTTATGAGAGAATTGGAGAACATGCATTTATATTAACAGGGTGACTTCCCACGCCTTGTTTCCACAGTTAAACTGAATAAATATTGGTTTACTTTCCCCAAGTGGCCAAACAGAAATTTTTAGAGAAATATCTCCTCACTGGACTGTGCAGCCTTACTCTAGCTCAGGCTCTGAACTGATTTGCACATTAAAAAATCCAGGTAATTTTTTGAACATGGAAAAAAGAGCAACAAACAATATTAATAACACCTATGCCACCTCATTATGAGTTTGCATTAATGTCACTCAAAAACACCTTAGCAAGAAGGAACTTAAACAATGCTTAATCTGAATCAAGATACAAGGATCTCAAAGGAAAGGGTTGGACTTTGTAATTCTACTGCACAGCATAAAGGGTGAGGATCAGCACCACTTTAGATGCAAGTTTTACAAAAATTAGGTGTAAATAAGACATTTCTGAGTATATAATGTGCACATTAAAAACTGTCTAAAGATACCAACTGTACAGAGTATGAATAATACACTGACAAGCTTGTGAAAGAGTGATGTTCTTTGAGCTCATCATTGCATACTTGAATAGGATATGAATATTTTATATTCATGCTAACTGTCATAAAGCAAGTTGAGCTGTTTGTACTAGAAAGGTGTTCACATAGCAGCACTATTCATGTTTACAGTTATCCTGCAAATGTCAGCAAAACGTTTCCTTCTTGTAAGCATCCCCCTCTCCCTCCCTCACTCTTTTTAATTCATACATAAAGTTATTCAAAAGGACCACACAGCAGCAGGTTGAAAAAAGATAAAAAGGGTTACTGGGTATCCAGCCTAGGGAGAAGACAAACAGAACCTTATAATCCAATAATCCAACACCCACAGCACGCAGTAAGTTACCTACCACAAACAACTGCAAGAAAAGGCCCTTGATAGATGTGGATTAGAGACGGGGCAGGATGGAAGGAGGATAAACAACACAGCCATCCAGAGTCCATCAGAATCTGCAGAAACTAATAGGCAATGTGGAAATGACCCCCAGAGAAAGCAGTCCTATTAGCTTTAATCCCAGATGATTGCAGCACTATTTGATAAAAACATCCACAAGGGCTGACACATCAAGATTGCTAATGTTCTTTCTTCAGCAACTCTCTTATCACTTGCTATCAAGAGAAAAAACAGAGAGGATTCAAAAGCAAGTAGCGTTCAACCATAAATTAGCTTCTATAAATTAGCAGGTACCTAATTTAAAAATGCTAAATGTTTTCCCTGAAAAGCATTGAAAACTTCAAACCCAAAACTAAGAGCTTGCTACTTCTGTGGTTTGCTATCAGGACATGCTGAAGCCTCTCAGGGAATAGCTGGATCTTTAAGACACCCCTGAGTACTGGGGGGCTCCTGGTAAAAAGGCAGACCTGAGCCTGTTGTCCTCCCATCAGCTCATTTGACATGAGGGGAAGGACAGAGGATTTTCTGCTTCTAGGGGTGAATCATCTGGTAACAGTCTGTGCAGGATCCCTCTTTGCACAAAGATCACATCATGGTTACCAGAACACTCAGAGGACAGATTTTAGGAGAAACTGCTCCATAGATTTGCCACTCATGGGCTTCTCTTGCCAGCCTAAGGGACCAATAACACTCCCACATCCAGCTTTTCACCATCACAGAATGGCTCTACACATGGCAGCTTGCACGTGCCTACCCATCATCAGCAGAATCTCCTTACATTTGCTGCAGTCAGGATCTCCAAACAAGTATTTTGAGGATTTGCTTCTCTAGGACCATATCTGGGCAGAGTGTGACTTGAATAGACTAAACAGAACTGCTAACAATTCTTCTGGTCCTGAGCAAGCACAAAAGCACATGATGTAAAGTGTATCAGCCTTTCAAATCCTACCAAAAGGCTGTGGCTGGGCTCCTGCTGACATCTGCATAGAAATCAGTCTCCAGCCTTCTGACATAATCATCACGTAACACTTCAGAGGTAGCACTGAAGACCTGCCATCCAGGAATGTTTTTGAACCTAACTCTCAATGACTGACATTCTTAAACCATGCTACTGCAGAGGAAAGGTATAATGGCTCAGAAGAGGTCAAGACATCAGATAAAGGAAGAACTATCAGACCCCAGTGACAATATGGCTTACAGAGAAATATGAAAAGCTAAATTTAGCCCCTGTATTGATGGCAGATTATTAAGGGTTTTCTTACTTTACATTCCTATACATAGTGACATGTACTAACTACCAAGGCTTAATCTCAGTGCTCAGATTTATTTTACTCCTCTTGAGAGAAAAAAGAAGAAAGAATTTTTCCCTTTATTCTTCAAATATTTGCTCATACAGTATAAGAACAAGTCAAGTTATTACAAACATATAGCATTTTGAACTACACCATCAGACTTCTCTATCCCTCTCATGCCACATATATGAAAGAAAGGGAGTGAATTTACTCACCTACAGAGAATTTACACAGGTGCTCTGGTCCATAAGAACTACTCAGTGAGTTGACGCTCCTTTGGACCAAGGTGTTCCCAAATGATTAAAAAAGAACCATGATTTTTTTTTTCAAAGGCTGTACAATTGGAAAACTGTAAAGGTTACCACCAGTTTTACTAGAGAATTCCTTTTCACTAAAATATTGGCATAATCCGCCTTCATTTTTCATTCTTAATCATGCAACAAGTCATGAAGATGCTGCTGCATCTTTACTGCAATTCATCCTCATTGTATTGCTTACAGACCAGCTCAGCAAAGTAAAACCTTAAGGAATCACTCAACACTTTCTTTCTTTCTTTCTTTCTTTGCTTTCCTTCTCTTCCTCTCTGTGGCATTGCATGTGGTATTTTGAGAAACACAAACAGATAATAAATTCCTGCTAAGATTACTAAGCCAGTAAAGTTATCTAGGAGACCCAGTAGTTTCTTTTTTCTTCCTCCTGTGGTCTCTGCACTAATTAAAAGAGTGGGCTATAGTCTGAGATCCCCTAATCATGCTACAAGTTGTTACATCTCCATTCATGCAAGAGCTATCTGTAATTTCTGTAAGTTATTGAGATGCAGCTGAATGTAATGCAGTCTTGTCAAGATAAGGTAAGCCTTGGCACCACTTCTGTGGGATCAATGATAAGTCCCTGATGTGGAGTATCAGAGGCTGCCAATGAGTCACAAGACACTTGAGTTCCACCAGGAAAGTTGGGCATGCACCCAAAAGAGCTTCTAGATTACAAGTCTATAATGTGCCTCTTTCATGCTGATATACATAAACTTCTTTCATGTCAACACGCATGAGATTTCTTTTAAAATAATTATCCAAAGGGGTTGGTGAATCCACGTCTCTCTTAGCCTTCACTGGCCTACAGACTTGGATTCCTTCCCTGCATCCAGAAGAGTATAAACAGGGAGCAGATACGAGAAATAACCACCTCCCAGGTACCACTGCAGGGCCTGCAGATTTACAGGGCTCAGAGGAACAGGCTCTCCCCAGTGACTCCACAACAAATAGGTCAGACCTCTCTCCACGGCACATCCTCCCTTCCCCTTTGCACAGGCCCCAGAAAGTCAACAAGAGACTCTGTTTTCAGTGGTGACAAACCATATACTGTCCTCAAACACACACAGGAACTTGTAACAGGACATGAATCTATAGGCTTTTCTAGAGAAACATTCAAGAAGGGAGGAGGGGAGGAAAGAGGGCCTCTGACTGGTACCAATTACGCACTTCTCCAAGTCACAATAATGTACCACTAATATTATCCAGAGGGAGTCCCTTTGGCTCTATTCTTAGCTGGTGTTTCTAACCCTCCTTTACAGAAGAATACTGAATAAATGAGGTATTTCTGTGACCTACAGCAAGCCTGCACACAACTGTTTATATTATATATGGTTTCATTTTGCTCCCTGGCACTGCTCTTTGGTGGCTGTTACAGCCCATAAAGCCATCTGTTAGGAACACTCAGTCATAAAATTATTAATGCCTACAGCCTAAAACCAGCCCTAAGTAAATAAACAGTACCAGAAGGCCCAGTGCAAAATTCTGGGATGTTAAATACACAGAACCATAAATCTTCTTAATAGTTCTACGTGCTATTATGTATTCACTTGAAATTCTAACACACAGAAAGACTAGAGAGAAGTTGCTTCTAAGACAGTGCACTGCAGATTAGCCTCAGAGTGTAACCCCACATCAAAAATTCTGGGAAACTACTGTGAATCCTTGTGACATTTAGAGCTAATAATACAGAGTTATGCAATTAGGAAAGAAAGTTCTTAACAAAGAAACCCAGGGCACACATAATCCTCGATGTTCAAAATGCAGAGAACAAAAGAAGAATGTCCCAAGTTTGAATCATTCAAATTCTGAAGTGGATAAAGGAAATTTATTTGTATGGGATACATGGCACTTGAAAACATGAAGAAAATATTAAGAAATTAAGGCTAGATGGATCTTTAGCACTGCAATGGCAAAAAGTAAAAGAGTAAAAGACACATGATGGCCACCTTAGTCACTTGACACTGGCTCCTACTTTAATATAAAGACGTAACCTCCTCACCCTCCATCGTGCTCCCTTGGGCTGTGCTGGCTGAGGGGTCTCCGGGAGGCTGGCATGGAGCCTGGCCTCTCAAGTCTCGCTTACAGGAAGCAAGACAGACAGTCAGCTCCACTTCCCACCCCTCCTGGCAGCCTGGGCCATATTCCATGTGTGCCAGCACAGAAGAGCAGCCTGTCACCCTAGTCTGGTAGCCACAGATATCAAGAAATGACGTCAGCTGGAGTTCCTAGGATCTTAAGCATCTGCCAGAGCAGGAGACAGGCTGCAGTGCCGCTGGCTTTATGCATATCTTTAAAAAAGGTCTGGTCTTAATGAGGTTCATCATCTCCCTAGCGGCAATTTAGCATCAACAGCAACAAGTCCAAGTGTTTGCAGGCTGGGTTTGTGAAGAAGGATCTGGCTCACAAACGCCAGCCCTGCAAAGACAACCAAGGCCTGGCTAAAGATGCACAAATGCTCGCCGTCCGTAAGCCAGCAGGCGCCCAGGGAATCTGGTACAGCCGACAGTCAATCAGCGATGGTATCACACCGCTCCTACTGACGACCCCGTTACTCTGAAGAACTCACCAGTCTTAAGCCCTCACCCCAGCACCATCTCCACCTCAGGAACTCATTGGAACACACGGCAGCATTGCTCAGTTTAGCTGGCTTGATAGCAGAAACCAAGCCAGAAGTTACTTTGTATTTTATTGTCTTAAATAAAGGCTTTAAACCCTTCAAATCCAAATGTGTCAATGCATTGGAAACAGGAAGCTTTTGTTCCGAACTGTTCGCGTATTTAGCTATAGTTTAAAACTGCAGTGCCCTTTCCACCTCATCTCACTTAGTTTGTATCCCCAGCTTGTGCACCTTTCACTTTTTAACCTAAGGTTTTGCTTCTTAATCACAGAGGGAAGAAGTTGGATTATGAGAGTCACAGACACAGGGGTCTTTATTTACAGTATGTTGCACATCTGGGTTTTCTCTCAAACTGCCAACTTCCATAAACTGGGTTGTGATTTTTACCATGAACCACATTTTACATTTGTCTATCAAGGGTCTTTGAGACCTTGAATATCCTGGAAATAAATATTTTTTATATGTCAGAGCTCTGTAAAGTAGGAACTAGAAGGAAAAACCCACACTGGATCTAGTAATGCAGAAAGTTACATATGAAAATGAAAATGGATTACAAAAATGATAAATCACCCACCACATGCAGGCTGGGACAGCAGTTCAATTTCCAAATTAAGACTTAAAAAACCTGAGTACTGTTTCTAGCTCAATGCGAATTTCCATTCCAACTTTTGAGAAATTATTTGATTTCTCTGTGCTTCTGCCAAACAAAAATTAAGCCCTTCTTTCATCTATCTTGCCTATTTACATGTTAAGATTTTGTGGAAAGCAAGCTGAGAAGAACACTAGTGGAAACTGTTTCTTAGCTGGGTTCTTAAGTGCCCAGTCTCATTTAGGCTTGGACTTCTGAATGTTATTCTAATACTGATGAATTCTCCCTAGGGCACAAAAAAGATCATGCTGCTACCAGAATATATTGCTAATAGAAGAAAACCTTTAAGCAAACATCATCTTCAGTGACATCATTTGATGTTTCACATCACATTGTACTTGTAAATACAATAACTTGTTATATTTTCTACTTTACTGACTAGGACATTATCATAATGGTCTCTTACAGACCAGATGGATGCAGCAATAATTCTTATCCATCATGTGTCCTACTGTGTTCCTTCACAACCAAAGTGCTTTATACAAAGCAATATTTTTACATATCAACCACTAATTTAATATAATGTCCTCTGCATCCAGAGGGCTGCATGCAGCCCATCTGACCCCAGAGATTTCCTCAGTGAATCCAGGTCAAACCCTGCCTTCTCCCAGATGAGCATTTTCCAGGTTTTTGCTATGCAACAGGTTTTCTCTGAGAGCAGGGGGACTCAATAGATCTGTATTTTCTAAATTACATATGTCGAAAGATATTCTAGGCACTCTATAATTAGCCAGCAAGGAAAAGCATTTCTGATTCATTAGGTCAACTTTAATGGTTTCCTCATTAAAAGTTTTCACTGTTAAGCTGACAGAAGCTAGAATTTAATAGTAGCTTCCAGCACTTTCTTTATTAGCCGATCTCTATTGAATCAGTCTTTTGTCACCTGAAGAGATATTTTAAATGGAAATTCTTCAGCCCCAAGCAACCTAGATTGACCAAAGGCCTAGAGATTGCTCTGTCCCTGCTTTAATAAACTGACTGTATATATTGCTGCAAAGGTCAGTCCTCATTAGTCAGTGATGGCTACGCAAGATTTAACATGTTATATTCCAGTATTAATTTGTCATTTGTTGATCCTGACCTATTCTTGTTGATATAAAGTATATTTTAGAGGGAATTTATCAATACGAATCTCTGGAGACCTCTAGCAAGAATTGTTCCCCTCCGCTCTGATTCACAGCAGCAGGATAATTCTGTGCTCTGGACAAGCTAACTGCTGTTAATGCAGCAAAATATAGAATTAAGCTCTTTTACTGTCCCCTTTGAGTACAAATCAGTCTAAGAAAAGTGACAGGCTCATATTCTATGTGCCTGGGAATAAGAACTTTGGCAGGTAACTCACAGAAGCTTAGATTCCCCTTTGTCATGTTTCAGCCAAATGAAATCACACCTTATGCTAATATTCTTGTGTTTGCAGGGGAAAGGATTCTTTCTTTAAAAGGGCAAAATTGTATTTCTCCTGTTTTTTATTAATGTCCCAGCTGCTAGACATTGGAATTTCATGGAGAGCAAGTCTAGCCAGCTCTAGACAGCAAGAATCTTGTACAACCTAGTTATCTCAGAATGTACAAACTGCAAATATAATTAAGAATTGGGTCCACTGAAACCAATCAAGATTGCTCTATGTTGACTAAAAACTATTCTCAGGAAACTAACTTAATTTTCTTAACAGCTCTTTAATAGGTCTCTTGCTCTTAGTTTGCAAGTCACTCAAAAGTCAACTCCTCTTCAAACTTCTACTTTCTGTGGGGAATTTGAGCAACTCAGAGTATTTTAAAAGAGTTGCTTGTCCAATGAATTAGGTATTGTCCCAGTACTTGGGAAATGGCAATTCAACCCATGCAGCTCTCACTGAGGCTGCATCTGACCTTGAAGAAACTCTCTCTCAGGGTTTCAATTTCCACAGACAAAAAGTAAAGGTGACATTTACCTTCTCCTGCGTTTGGTCTATCTTGTCTGTCTGGGTCATAAACTCTTTGTTGGCAGGGACTCCCTTTTGCAATTTGTAAAATGCCTAGCATGGCACTTTAAAAGCTCTAACAGCTCATTTAATACAAATTTAAAATAGTAATTCATATATCAACATATTTCCCATCATAAGACTATGTAGGTGCCTTACGTAGAGGTGTTTCTTTTAAACAGCATCAGGTGAAAGAACTAAGACAGATCACATAAGATGGAAAGACATTACCAGAGGCAGTTCAGCTCCTCACTTCTTCCATCTAATCAAGCGACCTCAAACTCTAGTTGCATTAATTTTGAATTTAGCAGCTTGTTAGCTAGAGAAACATTTTTGGTTAAACACTGAAAATGGCACAGAAGGGAGAGGACTTTAGTCTTGGCCAGGGTGTTTGGCTTTACAGAATTCTCTCATTTCAGTAGCAATTTATAGGGATTCCAGGAACTCAGCTGGCAATGATTTGATTTTTTTTCATGTTAATCTCCTCTTAAGGAAAACCAAAACTGGCATCGAAGTTAACATTAAAATGTAGCTATCCATAGCTGCAAAAGCTTACTGGCACAGGAGTGACCTTGGCATCCTTCATCAGTGCCTTATGATGCTAATGGAGGATTAATATAGGGAGGAGGAGGCAGCAGCAAAATAGGGAATAGATGGGGAAATGTGTGGGCAGTAAAGTAGCAATGAGCTTTCAAAGCCTTTCCATGCCCATAAACCATAAAAAGTGGCTGAGAGGAGTATTTACAGAACCATTCTCTGGAACTAGGGTGAAATAATTCAGTATGACAGCAGTTTAGAGACTCTGTGTAAGGAAAAAAAAATTAATTATAGATGAAGAAAATTATAAGCAGTATAATAATATCAGCAAGTAGGCACCTTGAACTTCTCATACTGTCTCTATTACTGAGGCTACTTTTGACTGCCAAAACACCTCAAACTTACTTGTTTGCATTAGCATATGTGTCTCAAACAGACTCTGTGTTGCCATCGGTAGCATCAGAACAAAGGTCAAGGCTAGCTGTGAAGAATGGCTGTAAGCGTGGCATCCAACCATAGGCCCACTTCCAGTTTTTGTTTGGGTTTTTAAAAAAACCACCCCTAGACAAGATGCAGAGTGGCAGACTTCTTGCTGAACAGAGCAATCCTTGAAGGAGGAAATAACAGGAAGGCTTAGAGGCATATGGAACCCATTAGAAGTGGCATGTGTGCAGGGACAGATTATAAATTGGATCCACTAGAAAAGCATCTGAAAAAAAGGCCTGCCTACAATTCCATCTTGTGTGAACTGTCTCAATCCAGATGAAGCGGGTTTCTAAACAGAGACTTCACTTTTCCATTGTTTCTTCATTTTACTGCGTTTGGAAAAGGCCCAGAAGTGATGACAGCAGAAGTCCCATACACTGTAAGACCCATCCTGGAACAGAGAGAAAGGGGAGAGGAATGATTGGCACCATAATATACAACCATTATAGGTCCAGTGTTTACCCAGAACAGAAAGGAACCTTTTCAAAGGTTTAATGAGGCCATAATCCACATTTGGGCAAATCTTCAGACCTGGATGCAATAGAGACACAGCTCCTGCACTGTCCCAAAGTGACACTCACTGGGGTGCTCCCCGGCAGCCCCACACCCCGAATGCAGAATTCAAATCCTAGTTCCCCCTCTACCTCACAACTTCTGGAGTCAGACTGCTAACTTGCCTAATTATGCAGATGCAGGGGATTTCAACCTAAAAGAATAGCAAGCAGTCATTCATTAACATCGGACATGCAAAACAAATTTAGCTAAGCTGATTACTGTGATGGAGTAGCCAAGAGCACTGTTCAAATTGACATGGGAGTAGAAACGCCTTTGATACTCTCAGTACAACGAGCTGTCTATTTTTGTGAAGTCTCATGTTTCCTAATTACCTTAATATTGTAAGAATTAGGTAACACCAATGTACAATCACTCACACCGGGCTGGGTTCACAGGCTTCCATTCCATGGTGCTTACAGGGAATGTCAATCTGCTACAAGAAGTCTGGCTGAGACAGCAGCAGTGTCAGACAGCTTCTGTGGAATAATCAGTTTCACCTCAGGATAAGGAAAACCCTGAAATGCCACAGGGCAGAATTCATGGTGGAGTAAAGGATACGCCACAGGCATGAAGGCAGCTGTAAATACACCCTCCTGAGTTGTGCCTTGTGCCCCTGCCTTGCTGAAACTTTTCTCAATGACAGCTGCATCACAGCAGACTGCCCCTTAGAAAGTCCCTTTCCCTCTCTAGCACAGACAAAAATGAGGATGAAGCCATCTTCCTTTCAGCACTGTGAAAGCAACTCTACTTTCCCAGCTGTGTGTGTGCCAGAAGATACACAACACAACCTCTCATCCCACACATCACCTGTAATCCATGCACAACCCACACAGATCTCAGTATGAACCTGGCACAGCAAAACAGTGCAGCAACAGAGATGCCCTGACATAACCTGAGAGGAATTGAGCAGTTCCTGGAGAAGGTTAATTTTCCATTCACCCAGGCTGTTCCTGTAACACTCAGATTTAGGCCTGGAGGAGCTGCATAGGTGATGGTGGATGTCAGGCATGATATATGCTGCAATAGCTGAGCATGTCAGAGCTGGTAGACAAGAAGAAGGACCTTCTGTGCTAACCTCATGGTGTGTGCTTCACGCCCCAGTATTTTTCTCTGTGTGTTTATTTATGGGCAGATTTTGAAAAAGAAAGCAAAGCATCCTAAAATGGGAACAGATGGGGTCTGCCTATTATCCCAGATCATTCTATGACAGAATAAAAACAAGCAAAGGCTCATGTGTGGCAACCTGCAGTGCAAGACACAGAGCAGACCCCGCTGACAGGCAGTATCTTGTTGCTGAAGAGACCCAAGCTGGCTCCCCTTTCCTGTTCTTCAGCTTAGTTACTTCTAGTTTGCAATAGTAAGAGTAAGGAAAGGAATCAGCCTTTGTGCGCCACAAACACAGCTGAGACTCAAACTTTGGCTCTTGAGTGCAAAGAAAACAGAAAGCCAAGTAGCTAGGAGCAGTGTTAAACTTTCCACAGCTACAAATTGCTCTTTCATGCATGATACATACAATTACAGCATGCTTAAATCCTGGATTATTGGGACAATAGGTTGTAGCAGCTTAAATCCAAGTGAGTCATTAAGCTGTGCCACTTCAGTAGGAATCTGCATGCTTAAGAAGTGCCTGTGTATCATACAGTCCATCTGTGTAACACACAGTCCATACAGCCTAGCTCCAGTAATTAACTCAGCTACAATTCCTCATGAACATATTGCTACCATGTGTATACATTAGCATCTTGGCAATATTTTCTTTTTGTGAAAAGATTGAAAGCATTAGTGCCAATGTGGTAAATCTGTCTATGTCTGTCTGTATGTCTAAGCCTTATGGCTGTTCACAGGGATTGTCTCTCCTTCTCCCCCCGGCTTGTGTTAGACTACCAACTGCTCTGGAAACTTCTTTTTCCATTTCAAATACATTTTGTGTTTCCATATTGAGATAAACCCTCCAGGAGATGACTAGCAAGCCTCTAGCATGTGAGGCAAGGCTAACAAAGGAGGTCTGTTAGCTGCTGATGATGGTGAGCTGAGCTGGAAGTCTAACAGGGAAATAAGGCAGTTGCCACCCAGTGCACCAGGCTGCCGGACTGCACTTCATTGTAAGGCAACAATGCAGGTCTGCTGGGAATCTTCAGTGGCTCATCATCCTCATCATATAACTCAAGAAAGGAAAAAGAAATGTGTAGCAGGGAAGTCTGCTGCTTGATTTAGATTCACAGTTCAGGGACAGACTCCAAAACTTGAAGAAACCTTGTCATAAGCAGACTGTTGCAGAGACTCTGACACAAGCCCCAGTAGGCTGAATAACAAAAAACACCAAAACCTGAGGCAGGAAAATTTACTCAGCTTGTTCCTCTGATCTCTGCAAGAACATCGATACTGCATAATGGATGAAGACCTCTTAATGCTGCAACCAGTCTGAAGTCCACACACCACAGCCCACCAGGATGTAGGCTGACCATCTCAGCCCAGTCCTGCCCTGCAGTGTTGCCTGATCAACTATCTCTAGCATATTGCTCTCATGCTTCTGGGAGTAAATACAGAAACAGCTAAATTGGGCAACCAAAATATAGACAGGTTATTTCTTATGCTGTACAGAAAGACTGGTATCAGAGCCTTTGTAAAGCCTGTAGATGACCTGTTTCAATATTCATCAGTGCCTCAGCTGCAGCCCAAATTCCCAGCTAGCACATGTGCTTTCTCTGCTGGAGCATCTAGAGACAGTAAGGCTACCCAAGCTGTGGAAGGCACTGTCTCAGTCACAGGTGAAAGCCCTAAACAGAGGACCTGCACCTCTGGATTGCAGCCACAATGGCAAAATGCAGCTGCCTGGAGTCTGCTTCATCTCAGGCAGCCTTAAGAGGGGAGTATGTGGGAGCCAGATACAGCAGTGTGGTGTGGAACCAGCAGCCCAGGCTTTACCAACATTGTAACATCACTATGCTATAATCTCATTTTTAAAAAAAGAAAAACAATAAATATTACTTACCCACAAATTTTTTTGCCATAGAACTGCCAGAAAGCTTATAAAAGCCCAAAGGCAGTAATAGTCATGCTGCTTAGTCATTTAGCTGCAAAGGATCACAAAGAAATCCAAACAATATCTGGTACATCATTGCTCCCGAGCTGCAATTATACATGCCAAGCTTTACCACCAGGAAATAAATGGGAAAAATGCATAGGGAAAATCCAAATACACCCCTGATTCCAGTTTTAGTAAGTCATGCCAGAATTATGATTTGACATTACCTGCTAATCAGTGTTTTGAGAATTCTCTTCCTCATTCTTTACAATATCTCTAAATGGAAAGAGATACCTTAGGAAAAATATTTTAATAAATGGAATGCTAATTAAAATAAAGTTTGTGGCCTGAAGCAGTAATCTCAGATTTTTACATATTAACTAGGATTACTAGTGGTTAACAAATTAAAATATTTATTATTTTATTTTATTTTGCGACAAAATGGGACAAAAAACCCAAAATACAAGAGTTTACATAGTGAAAATAATACAACCTTCCACTCCCAAAATAAATTAGATGTTTCTATATATTCATTTTTTGGAAGTTTATCTGGAGGCACATCCACCTAAGTGCCTTCTGGGAGTTGCAATATCAGAGCCTCAGGATTAATCCTGACAAGAGAGTGCCCTGCCCATCTCCAGCTGCCAGTAGTCATGGGATTCCTACAAAGTCATGGCTGGCAAATATTCTTTGTGCTTTATATAATGATTATATCTCACAGGAGATATAATCCAGCTAAGGAAAGGACCTGGGGAAAGAACAGCAAAATTAGATGCAAAAACTCAACTCCTACATAGGACCATGGGAGCTGAACAGATGCAAATGTGCTTTGAACTGGCCTGCCACATCCTGATGGGGCCAGCTCCAGCAAAATATCTTAATTCTATTAAACTCAACATGAAATAGATTTTACTCTCCAATTTTACATGGGGGAAAATTCAAATTTTTTCTGCTTTCAATCCTACAGTTTTCCTGCTGAAAAGTATTTTGATTTTTCTTTGATTTGATGTTTCAGGAGGAAAAGAAAAAAACACACTACCACTTATACTCAGCAGTGAGTCAGTAAAAGAATTCAGAAGAAATAAATTAAAAGAGTGGCTGGCACCACTGCTTTTTAAGACTAATGCTAAGGACTGAGCAGTTCTTACATCCCTGCCTCAGCACCCACTGTGCTGTGATAGGAAGAAAACTGAGAAAACAGGGCACTGCATGCAGTACACCCATTTTCTCAGGTAAGGAAGCAGATTCTGTCCTTAATAAAGCAGCATGGACTGCTGGAGGTTTCATCAGCTCTGCTGCCATGCCCAGGGTCAGGTCATGGGCAGTGTCCCACCATTGCCTCACACAGTAGACTTGGAGAGGAGCACCCCAAACAGAACTTTATTATTCCCATGCCCATCCCTGGGTACTTGGGGAGGCTGAGGTGTGGAGAAGTGGCAGCAGCTGACTTCCAAGCCCAGACACACAGAGAAGAATGGTGAGCTGAAGCCATCACTGAGATAAAGTAGAAATAGAACTTTTTGAATTCCAGGGCCAGAAGATTTGAGATGTCTCACTGAAAGGTCAAAAACTTGTAAAGGAGAACCTGCATTGTCAGGCTGGAGAACAGAAGCCAGCAGTGGGCTCAGCAGCTGCCACATGACTTGGCCTTGCTACCTTGGTAGAACAAGGTATTACCTTGTGATAACCTATAATTGAATTTAGAGCTTTTGCGTCATTTCATTTGGATAGTTTCATACCCCTTGACTAATTTTTCATGTTAGCAAGTTTGCTGGAATATCTTGGGGGGCGTTTGCATAAAAAACATCAGGAAATTTTAACTTCCTGTAGAAACAAGCCCATTTTTAATTTTATAGCTGACATTTGCTCTAAGAACAGGCTTTAGAAACAAAATCTCTTACTGATCTCACAGGTCTGCAGTTCACAGTTGTGTGCATTTTATTTCAGCTGTTCCCTTGTATTCTGACTTGTTCTGCTGTGAGCAACATGGTCATACACTTTTCCAATCTGGATTCCCCTGAAGTAAGGCAATGCTGACTATACTCAAAAGAGACAGGATACATATTAGTACATGGAACCACAAGTCCTTTTTATCTTTCAAGTGTGTTATCAGTAGTTTCTGGGGTCATCAGGAGTCTTCACTCCTTAATCAACTGTACAACACCCATCACATTGAAGTATGCCTGCATTTCCAGAAAGCAGCAATTAGTACATCAGTCACTTTGCACTGTTTGTAAGCAAAGGTGAGCCAGCAACACAGAGGCCTCAGCTGAAATCCATTCTTAAATATATTAGTGACATTCACTTTAATCATTGTGCAAATAATATTTTCTGAAATTAAATCAATCTAGTGTTTAATATTCACAAGAACTTATTGACCGTGGTATAAAAGAATTAGTATAAGAGGGTTTCCTTAATTTTTGTAAGTATCATAGTGAACATAAAACTGCAGCTCATAAAATAATCTGGAGTTCCTTTGTAAACCAGTGTGGCTTCATTCTCTCTACAGCTTTCAACAACACAGGGCAAATGGGTTTAGAAACAACACAAATCTGTTCAAAATCTGTTTTCTCATGAAGCCATTAATTAGCCATACATTTAAGATCAGAATAGCATTTTTTCTCTACACACTCCAGGCCAACCACAGAAAACTTGCAGAACAGTGACTGGGAGACAGCACAGTCCATTGCTCACCTTTCCAGAGGCTTGTTTCCCTCACCCTAATTTATGGTATTTTGTGGCTTTCAGGTAGAGCAAGTTTATCTATCTCACAACTCCACTGGTCACAATAGTCATCACTGCTGTTGATCCATCAATCCTGAGTCACCTGTTGGGCCTTAAATATCTGCACCATCCCTCTCCACTGGACCAGTATCTGGGTGCAATTGCATTCTCCATGTTTATGAAAGTGAGGCAGAAGTTTTGCACAGCCTGCCATCTTTGACAGTGAACACTTAGGCTATAAGACAGAGATGGAAAACTATTCTGGAAATAAACTACAGAGAAGTCATATTGCAAACATGCAAACAACTCTGGAATCCTGGCAGGAAGAGAAATAAACAGTGAAGAATGAAGGGGACATGGTTAGACAAAGTCAGCATCTTGGGAAGCATTTGGTAAAGTGAGAGACAGATTTCAGCTTAGTAAACAAGCTATAAAGTTCTCCACAGGAAGAGCAGACATACCACCCTAGATTACTGCAATGCCTAAGCCACTTCTCCTTTGTGATGACTTTCTTACAAAAATCTTGGTTTTCTGCCTATTTGTTTACACAAAACATGTAAGTGGCTGTCGCTTTTGGAATGACAACTTGAAGTCAAATGCTGTAACTTGGCCTAGACACACTCTCTTAGATTGAACATACTTCCCACTTTCAGAAATAAAACAAAGCAAAAAAGCATCTGGATGTGCTTTTTTTGGTTTTGTTTTTTTTTTTTTTAAGATACATTTTTCTGTTTTGAGAATAGTTAAGCTCTATCACTCACAATTCCGAATTACAGGAGAACTTCATAACAATTGTGGGTTAGAGCAGCAGGAAGGTTAAATCAATAGAAACCTTGCTTCATCAGTGTATTGCAAAAGTGACAGGCACCTATCCCAAATCTGTATTTTATGCTCAATGTTAATGGTGTAGCAGCTGGCTTTGTTACCTTCTGCCCTGGCTTCCTCACAAACAGCATGTGAGCTGCTCATCCCCTCAGTGCTCATAGACATGGCATATCTGCAAAGTGCATAAAAGTGAAATTCCTGTGGAGATTACAGTGAAGAAAGGCATCTGTACCCCATCCCAGCAGCTGCAGGGGGTCTGTGACAGCAGTGCTAGAGTGCCTCCATTGTACAAAGGGCAATATTGACATTCATGGAATCAGACATAAGGTGTTTCTCAGGAGTGGTGTTTTTACACTGATCCCTCACTCTTCTTTCTGTCCAGCCTTTTGACTCACCACAGATACATGACTGGGGCACAGAACAGGCAGACAAATATCCAGAAATCCAGTGGGGAACAACTACAAAAGCCAGCTCTGCAACCAAAGGAGAAAGATACCTTCTCATAAATCTCCCTGGCAGAAATAAAGCAACAACCTGTAACTCAGACCAGGCCCTAATTCCTTTTTGAATCAGCATTGGAATGGTCTCCCCAGGCAAGTGGTCACAGCACAAAGTCTGCCAGAACTCAAGAAGCGTTTGGAGAATGCTCTAAGGCATATTATGTGATTCTTGGGGTTGTCCAGTGCAGGGCCAGGAGCTGGACTCATCAATCCCTGTGGGTCTCTTCCAGCTCGGGATATTCTGACTCTCAGTGTGTGCTCATGTCTACATTTCATCTCAGAACTTCAGCACTGTAAGAGTCCCTACAGACCCAGAACACCCAGGGGAGAGAGCAACAGCTTTCATGTTTTCATGACAGCCCTCCTACACTTCAAAATGAATAGTTTTAGAGTTGTTCACAAATCTCACCTACATCTGAACCCACTGAAGCTTCACAGGTAGAAAGAGTTTCTTACAAGAACATAATTTCAGTCCCAAGGCGGAGGTGAATTTCACAAACTCAATATCCATGTAAAGTATCTGCAGGCTGCATGGATGTGCCAAAACCCTCATCTGTCTTCCCAAAAATCAAAGGGCTTGCTTAACAGGAAAAATATAATCCCTGAAGTTTAGTTTTATAGGAATTACATCATTCACAGTGGTGTTGCAGCACTAGAGGAAACAGTGAAGAGGGGAAAAAGAAAAAGAAAAAGAAAAAGAGGCCCTTTCTCTGTCTTAGGATAGTTGCTTTGCCACTTTAATTCAAGGAGTAATGCCATAGCACTAAAATAAACCATTCTTTACACAACCACAGAAACTATTGTTTACACCTTAACACTGACACCAAACACTGAGAGAAGTTTCCTCCAAGTGAGTTTGAAAATCGTTGATAAAGTTAGCTCATTAGCAAATAACTTGCTCTTTTTTGTTTCATTATTTATTCATGTGGAGACACAAATATAGTCATGTGTTGGCTCAGACATAAAAATGCCAATTGACCAAAGGGAAAAAAAGATCTTTAAAGTTTGCTAAAATGCTCTTACCGAGAAGTGCAAATGTGTGCTGATAATAAATACTCACTGAACAGACTAAGATAAATTTGATATGCCTAAAAAGGGCTATATATTTCCCGCCAATTTTATTCTTTCTGGAAGGCTTTATAATGCATTTATGAAGATATGCTTACAGGCAGGATTAAATCTCTCCTGTTTGCACAACTATAATGCAAAATATGCAAATACTGTAGTAAATTAGAGCAGTTGTTGGCTTTTCTCTTCCGAGAAAACTTCACTGTGAAGGTTTTTGCCCTTCTCCTGCTTAGCTTATGAAACTAAAAAAAAAAATTAAAAAAACCCCACACTTATCCCATAATTTCTATAACCTAAAATCATCTTTTCTCATGCAATGTCTTCCAGAGAAGCTATTGTGTATTTTCTCTGTGAAAAAAAATGCAGGACTTGTCCTACTCTAGAGTGACAAGGAGTGACAAGTATGCCCTGTGAGCAAGCCAAGACTTGTACTGACACAGTAAGAAATAACTTACATTTAGACATTTGACACAGATACTGATCACCAGAAAGAGCATTTACTGAATTAAATTGAAATCCATGAATAATTCACCAGTTTCAGCTGATGACAAACACAGAAGTGGCAGAATATTTGATGATCAATAATTATTTCTGAGATTTTAGGAAGTGTGGCACCTTATAACTGAACAATTTAATTAAACACTAGATGTGACTTTAATTGCACATGCTGTATCAATCCTCTTTTCCTTTTGAATTTCATGCAGATGCTAAAAATTGTTCATCGCTGCTCAAGCAAATTAATTTCTCACCATGAATTACAAAACTGGTTCTCTAATAAAGTTTTCCCATATTACATTTTGTGCTACACTCCTGCTCTCATTAAACTGCTAATAGCCTTCAAATTATAAGTTTATTGGAAACCATAGCTGTAGGTTCACTGACATCACATTTGAATCTCATCTGCTGCTGAGGTTTACAAGTGACAATGCTAAGACTGATGACCTTGTGTCCAGCACCATGTTACTCCAACAGCAGATAAAATTTCCAGCAGTCAGAGCCACAACACATGCCCAAGTTGTCAGTCTTTAAAACATTCTTCAGAAATCAAGCAGATCCATATATTTATTTACAGAGTTTTTCTATGGAAACAGTTTCTTCCTATAACATCTCCTTTAAAACTGTGATATCACTGAAAAAATCACACAAAGTCACTGACTTTTTTTACTAGGTCTGCTGGCACTGTGCCATCAGCTTGGGATGCAGAAATCCAAACAGGTTAAGCAAAAGGGATTCATTCAGCTCTGCATCAGGGCCACAACCTTCTCCACTGTGCATTCCAACAGATGTTGGGTTTTAAATAGCATGTAGAATGAGGATACTGGTATTTCTCCTGAAACACTGTGGGATGGTTTCTGATCTCTCTCACTTTTAAGTCTTTTTCTTGCTAGTTGTTCCAGTTTTGTTTGCTGGAGTTTTTTCCACCATTACTCCAAGTTACAGAAAACCTCTTCATGCTGCTGCGAGGGGTTGTTTTTCCTCCTGAAAACACTCCATACAAAGAGTCTCCATAAACAGGTATATGATTTTCCACACCATCTTCACAGCTTTTATCAATCCCCCTGATCAGACATCAGCAGACTGGATCTTTAAAACTCTCCAAAAGTGATTAACCCAGAATTTTTGTTTGCATCCTCTTTGAACCTGTATTTTCTACACCAAGATTCAGAAGGAAGCACCAAAAGTGCAGTTTCCTTTGTCTCTACATCCCAGACAAAACCAACTGAAATCATTAAAAAAAAAAATCTTCAGCAGGCTTCCATTAAAGCTCTTGGAGTGCGAGTACCAATTCCATCTCCATGATCCAGTGGTTTTGAACACATGTAACCCTGGAATATATGGACCATTTCAAAGAAATTTTTCATAAAAAACTTGTCATTCACTGACATCTCCTTTCATGACTGTGTTAGTTTGTAATAATTTTCAGTCAAGAACTGACATTAGTCTATGACTGAGTCTTGCTGCAAGCTTCTCAACCAGATCCATGGTGTTTTCTGAAACAGACAGAAATAAAAATCAGTTCACCCTTGTACAAGCATCTAATTCCATCACAGCTCTTTCCATGGTAGCTGACGTGCTGGGGCCATTTCTAACTTACCATGTACTCTAACTGGCCTTGGAGTTACCACAAATTAAATTTTTACAGGACTGAGACACTTTTTTTTATTAATCAAACAATCCAGTTAGTTGGCATATTAAAGTAAATAATGCCAACTCCAAACTGCAAAGAAAGCCTACAAATCACAGAACCTTTTTACCAGAGTCTTTTCACACTAAAAAATATTCTAGTCTGGTCTCAGCTTCCATAAGTTGGAACAGCACCTTCATTTTCTGTTTGTCAGGAGAGTTCATGTAAATTACGTCTTGTGTGTTCCTGAAACTAAGTTGATATACTGTAAACCATTAGCTGTGTCCTGGTAGAAATAATTCCTTATAGCTACAGTGCCACGTGCTATCCCAACTGTGAGAGAGCTGTGGTGATTGATATGAAAGCCCCCCAGCACTGGATAATCCTGATGTCGAAACAGCAGACTAAAGATACAAGAAAACACCACTCAGAGGGGTGCTTTCCATGTGTATCCACACTGGCACTCATACTCTAATAATTTTTTATGAGATTTTAATTTTTCTCGGTTAGTTTTGCTCTAACCTTGCCCACAGCCCTTCTTTGCCTACTTTCCCAAAGTGTTCTGCCTGCGCAACCCTCACTGACAAAACTGCTCTCCAAAGCACAGGCTGTTACAGAGCAGCCGTGGAGCAAGAATTAGAGATGCAAACATTTTGCCCCAAGAGCCTCCAGTACGCCAGGCTGGGAACAGCCCCAGTCTGAAGGGCAAGGACTCCAGAGCCATGGGCTGAATATCACTTTGTGCAGCCCAGAGTGGGCAGGCTCTGCCAATTAGCTGTAGTAGGGGTGTTTCATCCAATTTGTTCCCAAGGTAAATCCTGCCTGCAGTCAGCATTATGCTCATTTGGTCTCAGCAGACATTTGATCTGCCTAATCAAAAGAATCCATTTTCTGCTACCCAAAGAAGGAATAATGCAGTACACTCCAGGAAGAAAAGAAATGCAACAGTTTTACGCAAACATACTGTCAAATCATACTTGAATAATTATGGCTCCTGTGGCACTTGTGTCTGGAAAAGAAAACGAGGAGTTCAATCAGTTAACATGCAACTCCTTACAGATAGGAGAATAAAGGAGCTGGCAACCATGAATTTTGAATAATTTTGTTGGGTTCATTGTTCAGTACAGAACATAACATAGGAATATCTTTTCAGAAGTTTCAGTTAGGAATATCTTTTCAGAAGTTTAGTCTTTAACTGCTGGACATCACTTGAATTTATCGGGACATCACAGCCTAATCTGGCTTAATGCCTCTGTTCACTGGCTTATGTATTTCAAGCCAACATTTGGAATAGTCTTCAGTGCTGCAAGATTAAGTTTAATTCAAGGCTTGTGAGACCTTTGTGTAATTTTTAGATATTACTCAGGTACACCTCTACTAGGAGGTTTCAGGAATTCAAGTACACTGCAATTAATAACTGAATCCATACTTAGCTTCAGAATAAGAACACACAAAAGAAATAATTAGAACTGCTCAGCAAACACCTGAAAAGCAGCCTATCACTCTGGAGGAGGCTTCAGAGGTATTGCTCCATATCCTTGTGTCATGCTGCCAAATATTACTGTAAATCCTTCTTGGCAGACCTTCCAAAGAGTATAGCATGTACTACATGACCAGACAGATAAATATCGTCTTGCAAACCTTAAGCAAAGCCCCAAGAACACTTCCTTTCAGACTAAGCTTTACACAAAACTAGATTTTAGAAGTCCTGAGATATTTTCTCTTCAGTTGTTGCTCACTTTTTTTCATATAGCCGTATGTACCAACCAGTTAAACTCATAACCTGGTGATACTTCCATGCCAGAAACAGCTACAGACAGTCCTGCAAGCTCTGTGAAAAACAGGCTCTGGCCTCTATCAGCACAAGGCAGAGAATCTTTAGAACATATCAGCAATCACCAGAGAATTAGTAATGTTTTTAAAAACTCGAGTTATTATATTTAGCAAGTGTCTCCATGGCCTAAAACAGGACATCAAAATCAGGTTAGTCTTTGCTTTTCTAGCTACTTCCTTAAAAAACTATTATAATGACACTTCTTCAGCTGAAGGCATTTGCCCATCAATATTCCAGCAGGAACTTCCCTTGCCTGAGTCACTGTTCAGGTCCTAACAGTTGCTAGGATAAGATGTAATTTCTTTGGGAAAGTGACCTGGCTGTCACCTAACAGGCTGAGCAAAGTTTCACCAGCACAGCTAACAAAAACCACACAATTTCTAATCAAACCTCAACAACAGTTCCTGCAATAAGGGCGAGCAACTTCCACAGCTAAAAGGCTTTTCTTCTGCTGCATTTCAGAGCTGTGAACACTTGTCAAAAAGAAAAAGGGAGCAGAAGTCATTCCCCATGGCATGTCTCAGGGAAACTTGAATATGGAGATCACCATCTTTGACTCTGTAGTAAGAACATTTAACTTTTCAGCACTGAATCACAGTTCCTTGTCATCTCAGCCTATCCCAAACAGCTTTCTAGCACCACACTCTAAGCATGTTCTGGATGCTCTACAGAACAAAAATCTTATTCAATCAAATTTCATCTTAAGACATACACATTCTTGAGCACTTATAGTTAATCCTATGGAGCAATTTGATTCTTTTAATGTGTTTGTACTCTAACTCATCGGCTCTTTTTTTTGTATATGCTTTGTGCTTTTGTGTTGCCTTTGTTAGTATAATAATAATAAATTCTTAACGTTAATTTAACTCAGTGATTATTTCTCTTTTATAACTAGTTTGTAGCTGCTGTTTTCTACTTTGGATGATGATACATAATTCTTACATTTTGTAATTACTGCCACTTATTTAGCACCTCTGTATGAACCAGCTCTTCCCAAGTTTACTCATGCAAAGTTCTCCATAACTAATCCTACTCTAATCTAGATCACAGAAAACAGGGTGTTCCTCTCAGGATCACCCATAAAGAGTGAGGAAATTCTACGTGAAGTCTTCACCTGAATGGGTTGACTGCAGAAGGATTAAAAGTTACCTAAAATGACCTTGTAAAAACAAAAGATAAATTAAAGTTACTTTTTTCCCTCCACAGCTTCCCTATAATAAGAAAACTTTTCCTCTGGGACTTAGAATTTGCTTTTTGTCTCCACTGAAAAATTTGCAAGCATTCCTTAAATGCTCACAGTAGTTACATTGGTCTTGGGGAAAAAAGAAACCACATTACTGAGGTCAGTGTGTGCAATTCTGCTATAAGGGCAGTGTGGAAGTGCTCTGTACACCAAGGATGGATGTGACAGCCAACATCCAGATAGCCAACATGCCCAGTTTAACCAAAGAAGGTGAGAAGCAGAGCTCAGCTTTTATCTAAGGTACATGGAAAAAAATTTCTGAGGCCACTCATTAGAGGTTCTTCAGTCCTCAGTATTTGTTTTTATTTCAGATACTTGGCACAATGCAAGGGGAGACTCAGCTGCCTTCTTCTGTTCAATGCATAGTTAAATGCAACATATTTTAGAAGTTTGATTTTGCTTTTTATAGGAAACTCCAGAGTTACTACTCACAAAACAAGTTTCTCAAAATTCTAGGTTTCAGCCAATACAAGGATATTATGAGTAACATACCCTCTCTATTTAGCTGGGATTTTTATGACATCCATTAAGGGGCTTCATCTAAATACTGACTATAAAGCTGAGACAATCAGCAGCAGCTCTCCACTCTGCTGTGATGGTGCACCAAGAAAGGGGGAGAGAGTTCTTCCTTCCCACGGGGCAGCTGAGAGCCACTCTGTCTCAGAAAAAAAAACAGCCTCCTGGTCTACAGGGAATAAATCTATTACTGCCGTCTGCTTCCATCTTCAAGACAAGAGTCTGGAGAAAACATTCACATTAAGCATGATTTTTTTTTTTTTTCAAGACTGATAATAAACAGAAAGCTTCACATTCCGAGGCTTAACCTATCAGCTGACAGAAGCTGGGCATGTTGTATTGTGAGATTTCTCATGTATTTTCAATCCATCTGGTACTGCCCAGAATATTGGACTAAATGGGCAATTAATCTAATCCAGTAGAGCAATTCCTAAATGTTTCTTTCCCTCTAAACATATACAAATATAGAAATATAAACAGTGTTGTAAACATTTGAATCTGATGTCCTGAAGGTCACTGAACAGCACACAATACTCCCTCCCTCTCCAATCCACAGAACAGTGTGCTTTGTTTTCTCATAATTAATTTCTATTTCATAACTAAGCTTCTAGATAGCCCATTACTTATAAAAGAATTAAATACTCATGACTATGAGGTTTAAATTGGTCTTTTCAATAGATAAAGCTATTGAAATAGGACTGTAAAATATCCTGATTTCAAGAGCAAGACACACAACTCAGAGTTCAAGTAGTAAAGCAATTCATCTTCAACAGAACAGCACATGGTAGCTCTGAAAACAAAGCTCTAAATTCTGACAATCATCCTAAAATATTTAACACTGAATCTCTTTTGAGACTTCTGTTAGAACTCAATAGAAAAGCCCCATCGTCTGCTCACAAAATAAATGCAAATCCTCCCAAGGCTGGATAACTGTAATATGGCTCCAGGCATACCTTTGGTTCTTTCTTACTATCAGCTCCTATGAGAATCACCATATTCCCTGATGCTCAGGGAAAGCTCTTTAAATGCCTGCTTTTTCCATTCTCTTCCAACACAGTCATTTTTAAACATCACCTCATTTTCCTCTCACATTTAACACTTCCATTAATGACTAAAAGCAAGAGTTCACATTTCAGTGCATTAGTCCAATCAGCTCTCATCTTGTGATTTTCACATTGTTTTATAGTCTATAAAACCTAAGCAGAAAGCTAAATAAATAAATAAATTAACACTGTACCCTGTCAAGGTAAATTCAGAAATAATTGTTTGCAGTCAATTCTTAAAAGGGATAAGCTCACTTAGGACAGATGCCTACACCAGGGCTGCCAAGAGCAGACCCCTCATGCTTCCCTGTCATGGTCACACTGAACACTCACCCAAGGTGGCAGCACTTTTGATCCCCCAATTTACAATACACACATCTGGGTAACAAACTAACTTTGGGTTTGAAAATTGCTATGATCTCCAAAATGAGGCCAAAATGAGGAATCCCGAATTAAGTGTCCTTCTCTCATTGACCCAGTACAACAGTCAGTCTTCTTGTGTGCCCTCAATTTCTTTCTTACATTTTTGGAATCACCTCTGGGATATGTGTTTCCTCATAGAGGTCCAATGACCAGAACAATGGCTTTATTCCAGTGGTGACCTCCAAGTAGGAGCTCAAAATGAAGTTTCAGGATAAAACCCTGAAGAGGCAAAGGGCATCTCTCAGGTCAAATGCAGAAACAAATTCTCAGCCCAAAGTGAAAACAAATTATTTTTATGGATTATGCTAATTCACACCAGGAAAGAGGCCAGCTACTTTTTTATTAAAGGTGAGAGGCATCATATATGGAATATTTGACTCTTACTATTTTTTACATGAACTCACTTCAGCCAGTTACATAACTTGCCCCAGCTAGAGGTCCTAAAAAAGTGTACAATGGTATCTTAAAATTAATTTCAGTCTCATCCTTAGAGAAATGAAATAAAATTATTCAGCCCTCTTTCATTAGCTGTGCTTTCTTAATCTTTGTGTTGCTTTCCATGAACTCATCTCACCTCCTGTTTTGTCACATCTTTCTTAAAAAACAGCCCCAAAAGGAATATTCCCCACTCTCTGCTACATCACATCATAACACAGTATACACTCTGTCAGTTGATGACTCAGATTTCTGCCTAAGAAAAATATATTAGACTTGGACTTATCAGATGACATTCTTGAGAAATTAGATTTGCAAATAATTCTTCAATTGTGATTAAACAGACAATAAATCTAAAACTAAACCATAGGGCACTGTTGCAGGAATGAAACTTAAATCAGATCTTTTAGTTTCTTTTATTTGCATAAAGGTATTGCTTCTTGGCTTGTATGCCCTTGTATATGTTTGTGAGAGGGCTACTCATCTCTGCAGTAATAAAGCAGCATGTCCAGTCAATCACACACTACTGCTGTAAATCAAATAAAAAACGGTTTCTTGCTTAAAACAAAAAAATGGTCAGAACCCAACAGAAGAGGAAAAAAATGAGAGGAGATCGAGAAATCACTCTATGAGAAATGAGTGTGCAGTTATAAAACAGCTCTTGTTTTTCTGTAAGGCTGCATTATCAAGTCATCTGTGAAGGTTCAAGTGGTCCATTACTATTAAGAAAAAGAATCTTGAAATGCTGAAGAGCTGAATAATTTTAGTAGGTAGATTATTTCTCTAAAAATTTCAGAAATATACCTTTTATTATATACTCTCCATTTTGAGTTCAGTTTAATTTTTTCCAGCCATCCAATGGTAAGAAAACTACATGGCTCTTGATACCCTTGAATCCCGTTTAAGTGAATATCTGGCAGTTGTGGAAGTTTGGGCATCACCAGCTAAGAGCTGCCCTGGAAGAGGCCAGAGTTGGAAGTGTGTTTATCAAATTGTCTTTTTTTTCCCCCCACTGTCTTATAATTATTTATATTCTTCTTGCCATGCCTGCAGAAGATCTTTGAAACAAAACTATGTCTCAAACAGTCTCCTTTCATTAACTGTCTCCAGACAAATCAATATATTGTGTGAGAGATGTGGGCAGCATCTTTCAAGAGAAACAAATTGCCATTGTAACTTATAACATGCAATTAGTCATGCAAAAATGAAATGCTCTGGAAATAGGGTCTGCTTTATAAATGCTTCATTGTGAAGAGTAGATGGTACTTCAAAATGCTGGTGGAGTAATAAGTTCTTGTTTGTCAACATAATATTCCCATATGTAATTAGAAAATTGTGTGCAAGCTGACCACTTTACTTTGCTCTATTAAGGAAATGGACCACTAGCATTAAAAATACCACGACAAAAAATCCACTTTCAACTATGGAATGAAGAATAATTCCAGTCACTAAACTGTTTTCACTGCTTGTCTCTGACATATTTCATCTGTACCCTTTAACTGAAATAATTTTTTTTCCCAAATATTACAGGAAAAAAATTATTAATTTTTAAAAAATTAAGAAAGGAGGGTCAGTTATTCAAACATCTTCCTGTGTTTATAGGGTAAACACAAATAATCAGCTTAATTGCACCTAAAAAACTTGGAACGAGGACTAGGAAAACTTTCTACCACTAAAGCTCGTGACACACTGGAGTAAGGTTGCCAAGAGAGGTCATATAATCTCCTATACTGCCCTTGCAAATGCCTGAAGAATGGACAGCTCCAGAAGAGACCCACATTGTGTCAGTGCAGAGCAGAGGATTCAGCTCCTTCAAGTCCTTTCCAGCCTGACATTTCCATTATTCTCTACTTACATGCACCCTGGCTCTATAAGGGCATTGCTGGGCTCTTGCATTTGTACAGATGAAGCTGACAGGGCTTGGCATAAGTATAGGGTGCTGTCAAAATACTAATACATGCTGAACCAGAGCTTTTCTTTAACACTCCATGGTTTTTCATTATTGAGACATGGATGAAGTCTCTACACACTTCAGTTTCCTGAGGTCATTACAGCATGGTTTTTATTAACTGGTCAGTGCTGCTTGGGTTTTTTGCAGCTGCACAAAAAGACCTTCCTGAGTAATATGAAATGCAGTTTTCATTCCTGGTGAGCACAGCTGCATAGGAAGAGGGGTGTAAAAGAAGTTATTTATTTTACTAAAACAAGGAAAAATCAGGTACTTGTGGTAGCTGTCACTTAAACAGCAAATTACAGCAAATGTTATGCTGCGAGAGATTAAGAAAAAGAAAACAGATGTGGTGCAATCTACCTTCAAAAGATATTCAAAACTAAGTATCATGCTGGTTACTACTGTGTCATCCTCTCTCAAATCAAAAATCTTTCCACAACTAACACGACCCAATCTGAAGATACATAAAAACATAGGAAAACTGTACTTGGAACAGAAGTGTTCACATTTTTAGCCATATTTTAGGCCTCCGCAAATTGATGTGAGTATCCAGTTTTCCTGTTATTTTATTTTTAACTACATTTATAAACTATACAGATGTCCTCAGGGAGATCTCTATAGCTGGCCCACCTAATGCTATTCCTGGTCAGTATAGCATGACTGTTCCCTTCAATACATACTCCCTAGTTTGCTCCATTACCCAAGAAATCACATTATTCCACTAGCCTGAGACAAAAATCAGGTAGCAGTCATGAGACCTGATGGGAAAATATATTTTACATAACCAGTCTTTTATGCTCAAGAAATAAAAGATATCGCTTCTTTATTGTGTACACAAAACATAAAGGGCCAGGGCAGGCAAATTAAAGTGTTTCCAAGAGACACTAAAATGGAAAAACTTTCAAGCATTTTAGAGTCTGCAGGGTGAGTACCAGGAGCATGATTTCCCATATGAAATAAAAGCATCTAAAGTTTGAAGTTTCAAAGTGTTTGTTTCTTTTGTTTTTTCTCCTCTGAACAATATCTGCCAACAACAGACATAGGTAGCAGGGCCAACAGGGTAACTTATTTTCAAGTAGCCAATCTTTTATCTCTCATCACTACTGAAACATAGTTTGGTACTGAACATGTCACACAGCTCTTCTGGGCTTGTTTTGTTTCCCTCTATTGACAGCTCATATGAGCAGGATTTCACTTAACTAGAAATCCTGTCAATTTTAATCATGCAGAAAAACCTAGGCAAGCATGACAGGCATGAAAAAGAAAACAAAATTGCTGCAAAGATATTACAATCAGAACAGTTTTCATAGAGTAAGACATAAAAATCCATGAAACTTCTCATTTATTGAAGTCTAAACAAAAGATGGATACACCCGAACTCAATTTCAGACTATCCATGACCCAGTATTACAGGTTCCTTTTCTTCCCTCTCACCACAGCACATGGTATTTCTTTCACTTATTGCAAAACATAAGCTAAACAATCTCTGATGGCTGCTGTTTCTGTACATTCACACAAAGGATTACAAATACTCTTAGACCAAAGTCAGGTTGCTTGTGCCACAGATTTACACATCCAAGAATAAGCATCACCACACTATATTATTTCCTTAATCACATGAGAGAAAAGCAAAAAGACTGGACAAACCTTTATCCCTAAAATAAATAAGAGACACACACAGATTCTTTTGCCAATATGGACAAAGGTTCAGGAAATTTCCAAGAGAAAGATATGAAATTTTTTCCTCAAAAAGGGGTGTAATATGCTCTGCTCCCCAGTTGGGATTAAAAAAAAGCTTCTGTGTGACATTTAAATTCAGTGGGTTTTGTTGTTTCTCTAATTTAAAAAAATAGAAATATATTAGTCTTTGTGTAATGCCTTTTCTTCCTTTAATACTGAGAGAGTTCCTCTCTCTCCCTCTTAATTGTGTCTAATTTTTGATGAGCATGTCCCTGATACTCATTCTTGGTTTGGTTTGTTGCCTCAAATTTTAGCAAATTTACCCCTCTTTTTGACAGAGCCACATTTCATCTCTTCTATCTCTCTAAAGACCAAAAAAAATCCAACAATAAACAAGCAAGCTTTATTTTGCTTTTTCAAATAAACCAAGTATCAGCTGTTTCCTCATTCTCCATCTCCAGCTCTGTCCCAGCTCACCAGGGAACCAGCCCTCTGCATACCTACACACCACTGTCAGTATATTTGGAAAACCCTTGACCTCAGGTTAGAATGTACTGCACAGCTCTCCATGCTCAGCATTCATATTTACTCTCAATTGCCTTTAAAACAGACTTGTTTATACAGCCAGCTGTATGTTGGAGGCTGCACAGTTGCTGCTTGCATCCTGCCTCGAGCTGTTTTCCCACAAAGGTGTCTGCTGCCCCTTTGCCCACACACTTATTCCCTGCAACTGGGACCAACATCAGCTGCAGCCCCTCTGACCACCCCTCCACTCCTGTGCTGTAAATTGATGAATTCTAATCAAGATATCTCAGGGCATTTTACAGTCTCTCAAAGTCACTTTCGTGTTGCTTCATCTACTGCCTTCTCTTAACAAGTATTTCAAATTGGATGATAACTCTAGAAGGTTTTACTCAGATACAAGTAGTACCCATTTTCCAGCCTTATTAAATCATAAAGCACTTGATTCATTTCCAGGGATTAGGTCCAAAATATCCTCTGGCTATATTGACCATTCAACAAATTGCATTATGAAAGCAGCCCTACACCAGAGTAGCTCTAAAAGCCTGCTTTCCTTGGATTTTGCATGGTTATTATTGCAATCAATATTGGAGCAATTCAAATCCCTCATGAACAATCCCCAAGGCTTCTTTAAGGTACTTTTCTTATAGGTACAAACATTACACCAATATTTTTTTTTAACCACCCTCAGGGTCTGTGACAACAACCTGCCTTTTCATCAACTTCTTTCCATACTGCGTCTGGTTTATGGGACATATCACACATCCCTTGGGAAATTCTTTGCCATCTTTCAGTATTAACTCTTGCTAGAGTCGTTTTTGTTTTCTAAATCTCAAAGCTCCAGAGTTTTCCTGGCTGTTTGGCTTGATATCATACCCTTTAGAATGATATTTCATTCAAAACCATGTGGGAGAAAAGTTCCTTTTAAACATCAAAAGCAACAAACAAAATTCAGTGCTTTATTAAATATTTCAGAACATTTTAATTCTGAAAATAAAATGCCTTTTCCCCACCAAAAAGATGTGTAAGTCTGACTCTAATTGGGAGTCTGGTATTTAATTTCTTACCTGGATAAATTCACAATTCTAACAGGAAGAAAATCTCTGGTCTCTAAGCCCCTAAATTAGGAGAAAAATCCCATCTCCTCACTTGGAGAAATACTGCTTTTAATATGTGTTTCTAGAACAATATACCACAAAAATATACCCTGTCATTCAATTCCATACCTCGATGGAGGTCTACAGTATGACCTCCACCACATCCCCCAAACTGAGGTTAATTTTAACCTCTCTACTGCAGGGGTTGAATCGGTTAAAATCCAATGGAATTTCTATTCTCTGCACTCAATAGTGTGACAAATTGAGGGAAAAGGCAGGGGCACATGAAGGGTGCACTAATTTCAATCAAGTCTTTCCAAGTGTGTGAATGCCAGAGAATGATTGGATCTCAGATTTCATCATATGAGTGAGTATTGCTTTATTGTGAACATTTACATTAGTAGTTTAATCCCTTTAGGAAAAGAATACTGGAAATTGGTTTCAAAATGTTCCCTTCATTAAATCTGTTGCAATTTCTTTTGAAATAAAAGGCACAGTCTGAGGTAGTGAGAACCTCACAGATGAACTGTTAAAAACATTAGGTAAGGACCTCTCAACCCTTAAAAGGAATGAAATTGTGCTGCACATTTCCCAGCTGAATAGTTTGCAACATATTAACATCATTTGGGAGAATAGAATTTTAAGTAAAGGCTGTCAAGGTGTATCACACATTTAAACGAAATCAGAGACAAAATGAAGAGCTTAAAATGTGTGAGGAAGCCACATCCACACACAGCCACTCATGTTTTTTCTCAGCTCTCTTTTCTGCCCATTATGGTAGTTTATTCACAGTATTTCACTGTGCTGGGAGACAGAATAATGTGGTACCACCATAAGAAATCTCAGGTTTGTGCTTCAGGAAGGTCCCACCTCAGATAAGATCTCATAAGATTGTCATAAGTCTTGATTTCTTGTATCTCATCCACTCAGCATGTCTCACATCAGCAAAAGAGATGTTGTGTAAAGGTCAGCAACCAGCAGGCACCTGCACTGGGTACAAGATCACACGTCAAGTGCAGAGCTCCCTTCTGGAAACAATGCTTTGGAGGAGCCTCTTGTGGAAAGTAGAAACCTCTTGTGGAAAGCAGAACTTGGTCCAGCAGCATTTGTTTTAAATTCATTCATGCTTTTCTGAGCCCTGTGACGTGTTAGAAACAGTTAATGTGGCCTGGTGCATGCTAAGTAACCTGCTTTTGTCCCTGTCCTCAATTTTCCACAAGCCACATGAACAGCCAGCTATCAGATTGTTAGAAATATCTGTGGTTTCAACCTTAAACAAATTCAAATTTTCTCAGCTCTGCTACACACAGCAAACAAACTAAACTGCTCTAAATTAGTCACAATTTATGATCATGATGATATGGCTCTAGTCCCTTCCCTGAAATTGCTAAACTTTACTCTCCTGGCTGCCAGGACATTTTGGGGTGGGTCACGCTCTTTCCAGTTCTCACAAAAACTAAATAAAGGAAAGTTTCCCTGAAGTTGGTCTGTTCTGTGAACTTATACATGGATTATTTTGATGGATTCACACTTTTTAAAAATAGAACACTTTACCTAAAATTTCTAAACACACCTGAAGACAAAATTTTCAGACACCTAAAGTTTCTTCTGTAACTACAAATTAAGGATAAACATCTTACATAAACACTTAGCTTTTCTATTCAGCAGTGTAGCACACTGAATTAAAAGCATGATGATACTGAAGAAATGACATAAGTAAGGCATATTTTTTAGAGGAAATGTTGTTTTTTTCTCCCCACTCAGATTTCCAATAATATTTTCTTTCTGTGAAAAGCACTTATGTATTATTAGAATATCAAAATTAATTTTGAAAAGACATTTGACAAAAATGCATATCTGACCCACACAGAAAACCTACAGAAAAAACTTAACTAATAATATATGAATAAGATGAAACAGGGCAGTAGAAGATTGATGTACAAAGAAGAGTATTTGGTAGAGTCTTCAAAAAATGGGTATTACAGAAGCAACACTAAAAGTAAAAGCACACAGGCAGCCTTAAAATTCTCCAGTTTCACTGCTGTGGGAATATTTTGGAAATAGGAAAGTAGGAGTATACTTACACTAGTAACTGCCACCATACTGGTGGCCTGATACACCTGAAATGAGAGGGAATAAATAACCCATTGGAAGCTTCCCATGACACACCCCTCTGTTGCCTTTTTACCAAGAGTAACCAGGACATGTTATGTCTGCTCAGAACAAACTTTAAATCCAGGAAGATTAAAAACCTTCTGCTGACCCATTTTAATGTATGACACTTATAATCAGAATTATATTGGTTAAAAAAAACCATAAATGATACCATTGAAATTAAATTAGGTTTTCCCTGAGCTTACTCTTGATCTACCATCTGGTATCAGTTCTTTAAGGAAAAAAAAGAGAGAATCACAGAGAAAAAGTTACTTTACTCTGGGTGGAGCCAACACAAACTAGAAACACACGCTATATATTCTCTTTGGTGGGTGATTTTTCCACATTTCAGTTCAGAAAAGGAAATTTATAGATTAGTCTTCACCTGCAAAGATGCAATGGCTGAGAGAAAGAGGAGGAAACATTCCTTCGGACCAAGCTCTCGTTAGGAGGGGACTGCACAAAGAAATATGCAGAAATCCCATTTAGGTTGGCAAAGCATAACTTCAATACAACCTAAATGCAGAAGTGCAGAGGAAAATATTTGAACACTTTCTCATGTTCTAGCAGAACATGTGGTTGAAGTTAAGCATTTGCTTTTGTTCTTTCCCAAACTACAAAGCAATGAACAGACACTATTCAGTCTCCACGTGTTCTAAGTAAGGAACAGCAAACTCTTCCATCTATGACAACTGATTCTATACATCAAATACCTCTAGGAGGTATCCCAGAGTAGGGCTGCAACTCTTTAAAATACTAATCCTAAAATCTGCCACATAGCTGAGTAACCATACTGGCTGCAACTAACAAGAAACCAATTTAACAGAAACTCTCCCAGAAAATCCACAGCAAAAAGACATTATTTAAAAAGTGCTTCATATAAATTGATTGTATTTTATCTATTCAGTATTGCTTTTTAGTGCCAGAAGTCCAGCATTAACTCAAGAATGCCTGGGTCTGTGCTTACACAGACACCCAGTCAAACAATTAGAAACCTAATCATTAAAGAGTTTAAGACAGAAAACAGATGTTCCAGCCAATTTTGTCAGAGCTGGAAGCCTCTGAAGAGAGAAGTCTGGATTGTTTAGCTTGCTTATTTCTGCAGAGCCAGAGATCATTCTCGTTACTGTGTTTTGAAGCGGTAATTTCTGAATTATGATGCTGGCAGAACTACAAACAAAGACTTACACTAATCCAATCTGGATGTCACTAACACATGTAAGACCGTCTTCGGATTTTCACAGGTCAAGCAGGATTTAAACTCCGCTCCATCAATAAGACAAAAAGACACCATTCTTGGGCTTTAAAAAGTGTCTTTGCCTAAAATGGCACAGGAATCCAGAGTGGATAACAATGCTTGGTCCTGCAACAGGAGCCCATGGAAATAATTCATGTACATTGTACTGCCAACCATCAAATTGCTTTAAAGCTTATCTTACACCAAACATTTGCAAAACAAATGTTAAAAACCTTGCTAACCCAGAACTGCCTCTCCAGGGCCTGTCCATGTACATAAAGTTTCATTGTAACTTATAGCCCACTCTCAAAGAACAATAAGCAATATATGGTAATGAACTATAACTTCAAACACTCTCCTCCAAGATATCGGACAAGAGGATTGAGAGTTGATTCAAACCTCTGGATCCAAAACACAGGTATTTGGGGTTTGGTTGTAGATTGAAGCTGCAAATCCAATTTAAGAATTATATCTTTAATTTTGATATTACCTAAAACAGCTTCAGGAACTACTGAATTCTCAAGAAAGTTTTCTCTAGTTACAGAAAAGCTTACAAGACAGCTGAGAACAAGCAGCTTCCCATTTCTCCATCCCAGATATAAAGCTCATGTGTGCTCCAGTCTTACTGGAAGAGGCAAGAAGTATTTAAAAAATAAAATTGCAAGAGACAAAAATAACGAACCAGAAACAAGAAGACATCAAAGTCCTCCACTGCTCAGGCCAGAGAAGCAATGGCCCATGGAACACACTACATATCATGCCTACATGACTAGAGGAGAAATTCACATGCACACATTCAGAGTGCTTTCAAGTCAAGCTGTCCAGATGTCTCTGCACAGCTGCATGTTAGTAACGTTCTGTGGGCAGCATGCAACAGACCAAACAAGCCTGTCTTGCTGTGCAGACCACCTGCAGGAAAATGAAAAGCACAACCATAACTCAAAAAAGCTAAAATTAAGTTCTCTTGTTCATGTTTTATAACTAAAGCTCAGGCAATGTGCATGAAAGAAAAGGGAAGGGTAACCCAGATGAAGACAGCTAAAAAAAGAGAAAAATATATCCTTGCATTGGTTTTCAATTTGCATTGTAATTATGATGGGGTTTTTTTTTCCATTTCTCTCAGCAACCCATTTTCACATTCTCTTTCCCCCCCTCTTTTTGTTCTGTGTGTTGCTGATTTATGCTCCTTCACAGAGGAACTTAATCATTTGGAAAACTTCAAACCACAAAAACTCTAAAAAATGAAGTACACAGGCTGGAATAATAATGAATGGTTCTGGTCAAAGAAGCTCTGACCATGCAATTTCTGTTAAAAGTTGTTGCATAGAATGTTACTGATTTTAATGACATTTTTAATCATAGAATTGGCAAGGTCCATGATGAAATTTTCTCCCATTTTCAGAGTCTCAGAGTGAAAGTAGGGCTTTTTCTGGAAAATAATGCTTCAATCCAGCTTCAATTCACACAAGGAAAAGATAAATTTTGCTCTGCTATAAAGTAAAATAAACTTTAAAACATCAGAATGTGTTCTCTGACCAAGACCTGTCTCTATCTGACCAAGAATCAGCTTTTTGAAATGCAGACACTTGGGTACTTGAGCATGACAGGAATTCAGTGAAATGCAGAAGAAAATTCAGAAACCTTTATTACTTTGAAAAATTGCTCAGATATCACTAACATAAATGCCTACAACTTGAGCTAAAAGCGTCAGAGATTACATCTTCTATTATTTGAAGTAGTTAAAGGAACAGAGCTGAATCATTGTCTGATATTCCAAGAACTTGAACAAATGTGCATTGCTGCATCTCTCATAAAGATCTGTTGAGAAGATTTTCTGCTCCTCATGTCTTCAGATCACACTCATTTTTGGGTTTTTTCAACTAAAACCTCCCCAAATCACTATACTCTTCAGAGCTCATACGGTGATAGAGACAGAGAAAATCCAAACACAGGCAACAAGAGCATTAACTCAATCAGGATTTCCAGGCATATTTTCTGTAGAAAAAAGCTCCATGGCCAAAGGCACTGAAAGAAATTTACTGTAGGAGAAAAGCCTACAAACTTATTCCATCAGAGGGAGCATAAGCGAAGGTCAGGGTTAGTGCTACACCTGTTTTTTTGATAAACAGAATCCTCACAGTTGTCAGTTACTGTAAGGATTAAAATGAGATTCTTCTTTAACAACACAGGATTTGCCTTGTAAAAGGCTTAGAAACAAACTCACCTTAGCAGGGAATTTGTAAAGGGAGCTTCAAGCCTGAGAGACCAACCCAAACCATACCTCACCTTCACTTAATCTAGATTGTAAAAGTGAGCAGGAAAGAGCAGCAGCTTCACTTGAACTTGGTCTATGCACTTGAAGCAACAGAAGCTATTGAAGAAATTCAAGGATGCTCATACAAGCTGGACATCCCAATGAGGACAGATGGTACAAGAAATGCAATGACAACGTAGAAGCAACAGCAAGAATATTAACCACTTAAATACCATGAAAAGTAACTGATGACAGGTGCAACTGCATTGCCTTTCAATAAAAAAATAAATAATCTGGTTTAGATGAAACCTCGGAAGCCTAAAGGCTTGAGATAAAGCCTATGTGAAAATTCACACTACAATAACCTTTGGATCAAGTGTTTGGACTGACAGGTCTTGAAACCAGGGATCTCTTCTGCTGTGCCTCTCCTCCTGCCATCACACCTCCTTTCTCATAGGATCTTGTTGAAATCTGTCCCACCTGCAACTCACCTTCCACTACTTTTCTCATCACACAGATCTCTCTTGGCTTCCTAATTTTCAGCCTGTTATTTCCTCAGTAAACTCCCATCTTCCTCATGTCTATTTTCACCTCATTTTTCCTCTTCTTATGAATGTTTGTCCCTATAAAGATCTTTTACAGTTTACAAGTATTTTAAGATCTTGGCCTTTACAAATCCACCCTTCAGTCGAGTTTATTATCCAGCTACCAACTCTTTTCATAATATTGTTCTTAATCTCAAAACATGAACTGTGCTGTCTAGTCTGCCTGAAATAGAACTGGATGTGAATCAGTTTTCCCATGCCATGGAAGATCCTGGCTTTAATTGCCTTCTTTTTTGCTGTTTCACAATGAGATAAAACTGACATCGTTTGATATTTTTATTAAAACCAGAGACAGAGATATCTATCTCAGACTAGACAATAAGTCTTGCAAAGGTACTCATATGGGAAAATCTCAGTCTACCTAATTAGCATGAGAATTTTTCAAAGGATCACCCAGATTAATGATTTTCATATTGTGCTCAGGGCTAAAATAGGAACCCAGCACCACTTTACTTCCTTTCTCCCAAAAAGTAATATTGAGCTGGGGAAAAACCTTCCATAAATGCTTCATTCAGACAAATATGGCCTCAAACAGGTTCAACAACAGAAAAACAGACAACAACAGACAGGTTTTCAACAGAAAACTGGTCTAAAAACCATTTATCTGCTTTAACCTGAATTGTCCCCTCAGTTCCCCTCCACCCAACAGGGTCTCCAGTAATTCTTAGCTAAAGCTTGCCTGAAGATAACCATCAAGCGTAACATTTTCACCATTTATCTGGTCTTCACAAAGCATCTTTGACTGTGCCCAAATTATTCTTGCATTCTCCCTTCCAGTCATACCCCATATTAGCTCCTGGAATTTCTTCACTGTGTGGGAACCATGGGACTGGCTTTGGTGGGCTCTGTATGAGTCGCAGAGGAGGTAGCCCAAGACAGATACCTTCTGTTGAGTCCTCCTTTTAGCCATTAAAAGAGTCACCTGCAACTCTGTCCCAGTCTTCTGGGCATGAGCAACAGAGCACATCTGACACCAGCCCTTGGTCCAGTGTAGCATCTTAAGCAGACTTTACGTACATATAAATATAAAATCAAGATTACTCTGAAACAAACCAAGCCAAGTAAATCTATCTCAGGTGATGGCCAGCAGTGGATGTCAGAGGAAACATATTAGAACTGAGTAATTACATAGTCAAATTTCTCCAGTTTTACTGTTCTGTTTCATGAACCAGAGGTTCCTTTTCTCATTTAAGAGTTCCTATGAGATATTTTCCCATTAATTTATATAAATGTTATTTTTCTGAAGCTCTTACATGTCATTTCTCACCTGGGTTCTACCTGCAATCAGCCCACAAGCCAATCTAACACTCATTACTAAGCTCTCTGTCATGTTTGGATGCTGGCCCAATGCCAGTGCCCCCATGAAAATACACTTTCTTCAACTAACTACTGTGAGATGTGACCAGGAACAGAGCAGAGCAGGCTCAAACTTAGAAAGAGAGGAAAAAAACTTTATTAAACTACAAACTAAAATCAGGAACACACAGGAAACAGAGTGAAAACTTTCCAAACATTCATCTTCCTCCCACCCAATTTCTACCAAACAACAGTGAGACAAAATCTTGGTAAACTGATTAAGTTACCACCACTCTGATAATCAATTCTCAGTCCATCACGGGAGAGAGGAGTCTCTCTTGTACCACAGTCCTCCCCATGAAAAAGGGTTGAAACTCCCCATGTTTCCTTGTCACACATGGCACCGCCCGAAGAGACTCTGCCGTCGTGACATGCTCCTTCCATGTACAGTGCTCTCACCACCGTCCATGGACCGAAACTGCTCACAGCAGGCTCTTCAAGGATGCTTTGCCAAGTGCCAAAAAAACAACCGTGTCTCATTTTTGGGACAACAGTCCCCCCCATTTTCTCATCCCCTGGGGCCAAGGGTCTTGAGAACAGAGCTCTTCTTCTCCCTGAAGATGGAAGGCACCACCACACCCTCTTCATCTTCCTCTGTTCACTCTGTTCCTTTATATGGTGTCATTACAGCAGGTCACTCTCTTGGCTCAAGCTATAGCATCCACCTAAAACCAGTCTCATGTATTACAGGTAACTTAGTTCAGTCTATGGCTATACAAGAAAAGTCCAGTCAAAAGCCACTCCATCATCTCCTCCCACTTCACCTTCTCCACATCTTCTTCTTAACATCCCAGGTCCCAGACTGTCTCTCTTCTCTCTCAAACCACCAGCCAGGAGGACTAATGTTTCACAAAGTTTCCTTCACCCAGGAAAGGGTTAAAAGTCCGAGCTCCGCTGCCCTCAGGGCACTGAGATCTCGTGGTGGCACTCCCACATGCTGGGCATCACCCCCCTGCCGCCTCCTCTGCCGGCACAGGCTCTCTCTCTCCCCCTCTGGCGGGGTGGGGGGGATGAAGAAAACCCCGTCTCGGTGTCTCTCCACCCCTCCGTCCTGCAGGAGCTGGCCCGGTTCCATTCCCTTCCACCCTCTCTCTCTCTTCGGGGCTCCGGCCTACCTCAGCCTGGGCCTCCATGGCTCCCCTCCCTCACCCAGCCTCTGGCCAGGCAGGGAGGAGATGTGCGCTCTCCAGGCTGCCAGAACCAAAAGAGCATGAACTCTGGGAATTCTCTGCTTTTAACCCTGTGTGTCTTCAGAGGTGACTCACGTCTTCAGTGGTCACACCAGGTGTCAATATTCAAATCTGACCACTGATTGGTTTGACTAAAACTTCCCAAAAAACTCACTTCCTCTCAAACCGAGACACTCTCCAATAAGTCTTTATGTTTTTCCTTATGAGGCTCCTCATGGCAAACATGCACATCCTTTAATTTTTGTGACCATGACTGTGTGTGGTGCTTGACAATAGCCTGTAGCTACAGCTAGGTCTGCCCAGAGCTACAGCATGTTATTTGCCAATCGGTTGACATCTTGTACTTAACAGAGATGTTTTAGGGCAAGAACACCCTGGTTCTGTGTTTCACAAGCAGGAGAATACTGTCCCATGACTAGACAGTACAGCAACAAAAAATTTACAACCTGGTAGCCAAGCTGTAGGGTACTGGGAGTGGGAAACATAATTTGTAAAGTGGTTTGCACAAATCCTGGCATGAGGCTGCCTTTTAAACCAATTTGTCTCTGAGGAAAAAAACTGGGTCCTTCTGAGGAAAGGTCAGCCACATTTATCTGCCAAAAGTCAGTGTCTCAGTGTCAACAAAATGGCAACTATCCACACAACAACAGGTAAATGTAGCTTGAAGGAGGAGGAGTTCCACGAGTAATACCGACAGCTGGAGTGAATATGACCTCAAGGCTGCCCCTCAGGCCATTTGAAAATGGCAGGTGATTTAACAACAAAAATATGATCATATTAACACAGGGGAGGGAGGGGATATCAAAATAAATGTACCAATCCAAAATGGGCATCACTGATTCTACCAGATCTTTGCCTTTGACTATTATAAAAAATAATGTCAAACCTTGTTAATGTAGTATGTTTCATGATTTGGGTGATTATTTAAGTGATACCTCCTAGAGAAATGTTATTGGCATCAGTGCCTTAGCTTTTACATAGAAAAGAATTTCAGCAAAAGCTGAAAGACATGAAAATCAAAACACATAAATCAGAAAATAAATGGAATATACCTTTATTTACTTGGAGGAGGACAATGTCAGTCCCAATGATTTGGAAGGTTTCTCAACAGTTCAAACTTCTGACTTTGCCTGATCAAACCTTATCCAGAAGTCTTTGTTACATCTAATATTACCACTATCCTTTTCCTGTAAAAAGCTTTCATTAAAACAGACATGAAAATTAAAGCTTGAAAAAAAAAGTGTGTAGGATTTGGGAATGAGGAGGATCTAGGAGTCATGCAGGGAAGGGCTGTAAGTAGATCAAATATGTAAACAACACTTACTGTCAGAATCATCCTAAAGGATGCTAAACTCCCACAATTCCTGTCTCATCCATAACCTGTGTTTCTTCTCCAAGAAATTTTGTAATTTCCCCCTGGCATAATTATCCCTTTAACTAAACCAGTTTGTCAATATGCAGAGGACACAAATAAACTAGTCATGGGCAATAAAGCCTTGCAAATCTTCTATTGTACTGCTCCAACTCCCTACCATCCCTCCAATTTTTAATTGAATAGTTACCATTAAATGGTTCACTTTAATATGCAGCCAGTGAGGTTCCTTTAACATGGAAACTACTGTACTCCCAAAATAAGCATTACTTGCATGACATTTCTAATTCTAATTATTTTAGATTATTTTCTAACAGTCATTAAAAATAGAGGGATTTTCTACATTCAATTAAGAAATAGGCCAACAGCCTAAGAAAGAGCCTTAGCAAATACACTTAAGGTATTCTCAAATATTTAAAAACTGCTGCCAGAGGAAATGAGCGTGATTTCCAAAGCTGTTTTCCGAAACTGCTGCTAGAGATAGCAGGATAAGCTGTTGTAATCCTAGGTCTGGAAGCAGGGATCTTCATCTTTCAAACTGCTGTAGGCAGCAACCAGGAGACCTTTCCCCCTCCTTCCACACGCTTTAAACCTGTTTCCAGCCCACTGGAGTGGGAAATACATGCAGTGATACCACAGCCAGTTTCTGCCACCAAACAGATGGTGACTGCTGGAAGCCAGCAACACAGATCCTAGCCACTGAAACTTTATTGGGAGAGCCCACCAGTGTGAATAAATGTCTTTAGATGGACTAATTAAAATGACTCTTTTCATTAGTTAGGACCATCTGTTAGTCCGCAGACCTGGTGGAATTGCACACAGGTGGACATTCCTAGGTGGGAATTGGCAAAAGAGCTTCTCATGGCTCGTAAAGCTATTGTGCCCTGATAACAGGCTACTGAGTTTTCACACAGAATGTTCCCTCAGTCTATACCCACAGAAGGACTTTTACCCATCTCTCCAACTCACCTGGGTACGTATTGACTGGTGTTGAGCACCAAGCTCAAAAGCTGCTTAATCTTTCTAGCTAAGTGTACCAAACATGTCTTTGTGTTACAACTGTCTGTACCATCCCAAAATTACCCCGGTATTTGCATGCAGCAGCAAAAGGCGAGGAAAAAATTAAAATATTTTTACCTCCAAAAATTTCAAATTACTAGCTTGTAAAAGCTCAGGAAAAATCCACAAAAATAAATGTGGAATCCACAGTATTGAGCTTTGGTGCAGAAAGGATAGTGATATGTAACACTTCCAAGCTTTTGCTTGAAATCAAATCTTTCACACATTACAAGGTCATCCATATAAGACTCAGCAGTAAAGCCCTATGCACTCTTGTTCAACTTTCCTGTGAAATCCACACAGACATTACAGATACAGTGCAATGGGCCTGACTTGCAGTTTTACATTTATTCTTTCTTTTCCCTCACCCTGGAACACTCACCATTGCTCAGTGCTCACACAATCTCCTATTCAAAGCTGCTGGTAACAGAACTCCTGCTGACTCCGTATCTTCTGACTGCTCAGGGCTTTATAAAAGCCAGGCCAGCTTACCCCTGTGAAGCAAAAAGCTCACATGTAAACATCGAGTCATGGCTGTGCATCAGTGCTGGCAATTGCTCACATTTCCTGGCACAGCAGCCTCTGACAAGCTACACTGTTCTTTCATATTTGCTTTCTCATTCTAATTCTCAGACAAACTAGAAATTGCACTAAATTGGATAGGTTGAAAGTTCCAGTCTAAACATGTTAATAGAAGAACTGGTCACTGCAATTCACCTGTATTGCCCTTTACACTACCAAGACCTCTGGCATGAGAGCTGGACAGAGGAGGCATTATTGCCAAAGATAAAGGTCTGAAAGGAAACTATTTTATGAACACAGTTGTTTCAAGCCTTAATTTACACAAAAGGTCACCAACCGTTTATTTCCACCCCCTATCACCTTTAGACAGGCTAAGAGTTAAAGCAAGGCAGACATCCAGGAAGCTGCCTAGCCAACATGAAAAGTACTTTAAAAAGAGCAGAGAGGCCAATATGCTTCTATTTACAATATTTTGTGACCCTAACCTACTCATCATGTTTTATTATTTCCTCATTTTATAGCTCTGCTCTTTCACAAGAGCCAGCAGCCAACATTTCTTCTCCACTGGCCAAAGGAGCAGCCAAGTGTCTCCTTCCCAGCCAATATCAGTTACTGAGCCATAAGCAGCCAACGTGAGGTTGTGAATGCACAAGGCAGCAGCTGATGCCCTTCTACTGGAAAATTAGACTTGGGTTTTAAGCACCTAAGGATTTTTTTTCCTATCAACTTAATTCATTCTGTGAGCCTATTTGAAACAATTTGATAAAATTTGGATTTAAATTAGGGCAACCAGTGGAACTATGATGATTTATGCCAGCTGAGGAACTGACTTTATTTTATCACTACATTCTCCTTCTTTTGTGTGAGAATAAACAGAAAAGAATTCTTGCCCAAAGAAAGCAAAATAGCATTGTGTAGTTTCAAGGCCAAATAGAAGGATGTATGCAGAAATCAGAAGCTATAATTTAAAAAGCCTTGGCAAAACAGGGAAGATTTTCCCCAGTGTGGGAATCTGCAGGTCTCAGTAGAATGTGTTCAAAGCCCAGCAAGAGGCATCACTTAAATGTAAAACTAATCAAGGGTTTTCACATGGTGCATTCACTTACAACCCTGTGTAAACAGCAGTCACAGCTCTTGGACTCCTTTACTTCTTGCCTTTACAAGAAACCAAACCTTTGGCAGCTAAAATGTACAGGATGGTTACGGTTCATTCCCATTATCTGAGAATGGTGCATTGCTTCACCCTTTACAAGACTTTCAGCCCCAGCAATGACTGACTCCTCTTCTTGTAACATTGTTCCTGAAAAGAGCTGTCATGGAAAGGGGAAAACAGCATGTTAAGCCTGTTAGAGTCCATCTTACCTGAAGACATGGTCAAATGTCTAGAGACCCACATTTAAAGACCATCTCACCCCAAATTTTAATGGACACGCCTCTGAAAAGAATTACTGTAACTTTAGGGTATGAGTCCCTAGAGGATCCATAAGTTTTGTTCTGAGAGGAATTTTGGGAACTAGACCCTTAGGGGGGTTATTGGTAACTTAAATCTAGTTTACCCAATAGAATGTACCTTCATGTAGATTTACGTGTTTTTAACAGCTTCTGACTACAAAAAAAGTGTGGGAAACTCTTGGGCAGCAGCAACCAGTGAAATTTCAGGCAGGCATCTGTGTTTGTCCATCCCAGCCCAAAACCAAAATCAAATAGCTCTTCAGTCAATCTGGTAAATATAAAAATGGGATTATTGGATGTCTAGAGTATCTACCTTTTTATATATTCATAAAAATTAATTAATTCTGCTTTGAATACCAGCAACAGCAGCTTTATCCTTAAACTGTAAGGAACACAAGTCTCTTGCATCTAAGAGTACAGGTTAAAACCTATGCTACAAGTTACTGAGATCACATTTTACCTGTTGTGCTTTTAACTGGTCTCCTTTTTCTTTACATTTCATTCTTGTTTTAGTCAAAAAGCTGACCTGGTAACAGTTCATTCACATCCAGCACTGAATATGTACAATCAGAAGTAGACCAGCTTTACCCTCAAAGTCTGAACATACCATTTCTGTGACATTTAAGCTCTCCACTGGCCCAAAACCAAGAAGCATAATTTGATACTTCAGCCTGGAAATCCTTGAGTACAAACAACACAAAATCTTGAGCACTTCAGGGAGGCTATAGGTGATCATTTATAAAGATCATAAATGAAGAGGAGGGGATTAAGGTGTACAGCAAAGGGGGCGCAAAAAATTGAGGAAAAGGCCATTCTAGAATAGACATTAAATAGGAATGAAAACAATTTAGAGTAACTAATCATGCATAAAGCACCACAACTTGTCAGCCCAGCCCCACACAAAGTCTGGCAGTAGGGATGGAGGGCCTGGGAACAGGCATGATTCACATACATTGTAATAGCATCCTGAAACTACTGGCAACGGCAGAAGCACAACAAAACAAGCAACACCACCCAGCTAAACACGCCATTACAATGCATGCACAGTTGTTTTATTATGCACAGGCCAGTAGATTAGTACACATCACCTAATAATGTACAATTAGGTTCACTTCAGAAATGAAAACAGACGGGCAATGTGGATGTTCACAGAAACTGCACAAGCAATGAAAACTACGTGCATGGGAAAACTGGACAAACCTTGCCCTATGACAGATGAAGCACGTGGATAAAAAGAGCCTGTATTTTCCCTCACCACATGTCAGGAGATAAAAGGTGTTATAAAATCGTCCATTTCTTGATTACACATAACCATGAATGCCAGCTTGTTGCAATTAAAAGGATGGAACATCAGCATTCTAAAAGGTTTAGAAAAACTGCTTAGGAGAGAAGTTCTATTTACCCTTCTGTAACATGCCACTTACAACAGTGCAAGAACCCCATACCTCACACAAAACTCATGTTTTTCAGCACTGCTGGTTGGGGCACCCAGCATTTCTATATAATTTCTGCACAAATTAAAATGCAATGTCTACATCAGCTACCTGGCCATGGACTGACTGCACTCCAGCAGCTTCCACGGTGCTGTAGCCACTGTCCCCAGGTGGTTCTGTCTAAAACAGTTCCTCTAGAGCAGAGTAAAAGATGAATTCTCTGATGCTTCCAGGAGGCTGTAATCAGCCACCAGCCTGGCCATAAATATGTGTTGTGCATTGTGCAGCATCATTTATGATCACTTCCTACACTAACCATCTTCATCACTTGAGCCTGTTCTCAGGCCTCCAGTCCACCATTAAAGTTTCCCTTTACCTCAGATTTGATCAATTTTTTCCCCATACTATCTTCCTCCTTCCCCAAATAATGTTTTCAGAGGTTTGACAGTGTTGGTAACTGTAAAGAGCTTAATTTAATGTATAATTTTCTGCTTATGCTATTCAAAAGGAACTTTGATAAATAATAGAAGCAGACCCAGACCACATACTGATTTTAAATATTTTTTTAAAGAAAATAAAATTTAAGACAATCTTCACAGATTAACCACAGGCTGAGAGCCAGGTCTTCTACAGCTGGTGCAGTTAGTGTCATCCACCTTCAAAAGAACCAGATCCTAATGAGCATGTTGCCAACACTCAGGAAGCAGTTAGAAATGCCAACATTGTTCACATGCTTTTGGAGACATTATCAGAGTAATTGAACCACTTTTTCAAACTTCTTACCAAAAAGCTTAACCAAGGATCTCAAATAGTAGCTTGAAATAAATCTCACAGGCCTTTAAGATTAACGTCAGGTATTAAGATCCATGATGAAAGCTGAAAAACTGAAAACACCAGCACTTCCTTGTAAGAGCAAGAGAGCTGACTCCACTGAAACATAACTCATATTACCAGTTCTGCAGTCAAAAAGTAATGTTTGCAACCTGATGCTCTGAAGATGGGGTTAGGAACCAAGTCTTCAAGTATTAATTGCCTCTCTACCCTTCATTTCAGGCAATTCACCCAGGTGCTTATGGCAAGTACAAAACAGGGTAACCAAACACCCCAGGCTGGCAGCCAGGAAGCAAACCTTCACTATTAACTGAGCAACGTCCTGCTTCTTCTCCAACCTCAGCCCACACAGAGTTGAGATCTAGCCATGACAGTGTAATTGTTTCAGGAATGTGGAAGCCCTCAGCCTCAGTCCTCATGGTAATGGGTTCTGCAAATTGATGAGTGAGGTAAATCAATTATCTACCAAAGTTAGTCAAGCTTACATGTACATAAAGATGTTCATGTATATATACAGAAATACAATAGCACAGCCTCCATCTTAAGCAAAAAAAATTCCAAGCACTCAGTGCAAGGAAAGGAGAGTGGGCACGGTTCTGCTGCACATTAGAACAGCCCCAGGATTCCTGCAGCACATCAGCCTGTAAGGGCACCCCAAGCCTGTGACATCCTGGGTCAAATGCCTTGGTGCAGAGCCCACAGCACCTTCTGGTCCATAAACACTCCCTTCAGATCCTGAGATTCAACTGCTTCTATGCACAGCCCAGAGGGCAGCTGCAGTTATACTCACTGATACAGCTACCTGCTGAGTTTATTTCTCCAGCACACTTTTTAGACAGAAAAACAAGAACAGGGAAATTTAAAAGCATGCATACATTTGAATAATGTTAAAGACAAAGATTAAAGCAAGGCAGACAGACAATTATGAATTGAAACTGCTTCACGGTTCTTTCTGCAATTCACAGCAGCAGCAGCACTCTTTCCTTCCTCTCCTAGAACTCCTCTCTACATCAGATGGATGATTATTTAAATTCATTTATTTAATTTACTGTTCCTTCCTCTTGCAAAGGAGACAAAAATCAAGCAGACAGTGATCAAAGACTTTAAAAGATCAGCAGCCAGAAGGACACATCTATTTTATCCTCCCTTCTCTCCACCCATGCCAGAATAAATTGCAGAGGTTTACTGAGAACCAAAAGGAACTGGGACTCCCTGGTTGCTTCTGACCCTTTAATTAGAGCAGCAGGGTAGAAATAAATAAAGCCTGCCTTCTACCTTCATGACCTTTGATTTCTGACACAGCAAGACACTCTGAAGAAACATTTTAATAATAGAATTCCTCTTCTTAGAGAAGAGGAAAGAGTCTGATCTTCCCCTTCAGGTACAGTAGGTTTTTTAGAGATGAGACTCTGGTATATTTCTATTCAGCAAATATCTCTGTATTACACTAGTGCTCTTTAGTTAATAGGTGTGTTTCAGAGTCTGAAAGAAACTGCACCTGAAAGTTACTGTGACAAGTGTGCTAAATGTAGTGAGCAACTGGTTCTCACTCTCATAATGAAATAATCAAAGCAGAACCTCAAATTAACTCAACACAAACTACCCTATAACATTAGAGGAAGAACAAGTTTTAAAAGTAATTCTGGTTCAATTTTAAAGTGAAGACTTCTACTTAAATTTGGATATAACCCTGTGAAGCTTCTTTTTGTTATTGTTGTTAATTTTTAAACCAATAACACCAATTTTATATAAACTGGGAAAATCCCTAAATGTAAAAAATTCTCAGCTAGATTAAATCACCAGCTATAATCCAATTTTTTTACAGTTTTGGTTAATTTGGTTGGCTTCTCAATAGATTTGGTAGAAGAGTATACAATACTTATTTTTAAAAAAACAGCTATGATCATATGGTGTAGTTCTTCCAAGTGTACTAATCCAATTCATTTTGATCAGTAATTGTGTGGGTTTTGTTACATACTAGAGGCTCAAGCATGAGCAGTGATAAATGCACCAGACCCATGGCCAGCAGCAAAACTGGTGATTTCAGGAGATCGTTCCCCATCAGTTTGGACCAAACAATGATTTGGTCCAATAATTTTATTCTTCCCTCTCTGCCTCCCTACAAATCCTGACCTATGATACATTTCAAGAGTCTATCACTTAGAACATTTTTTTAATTATTTGGGCATCTTTATTTTCAACACACTTCAGGAATAACAGTAAAGCTTCACTTCTCACAGAGCCATCCAAGAAAGGGCCTTTTTCAAAGGAAATAGTTCTCCATTTCCCCCAGCAACACAAGAAATTCTCCCTGAAAAGCTTCCTGCTATTCTGTAGGGTGTCTGAAAAGAAGGGGAATTGCTGCTTTAAATATGCCTCAGACTCCATTGTTACCAGCATGCAAGTTCTTTCTTTGCCCATTTTCCTCTCACCTTTTGCTGCTTATATTTCCTCAGGTATAAATTTCTTGCTTTTTTGAAAACAGATATCTGCCTACTTCATGAGAGACAATATTTAGAGGTAGAAAAAAGAATACAGAGAAAAGTCACCAAAATTTTACATGTGTTAGTGTAACTTGAAGACATGATGGGTTCATTTTCTTCTGTATATCCACACCTTCATTTTACAATGGACAGACTCCTGGTAAGGAAGTGAGTCTCCATGAAATTCCTTTTCCTGCTGGTAGGCCCCCCCATGAAGCCTTGAGAGATATTTAGTCTGTTTCAAACACACCTAATCCTCCCAAGGTGCCAGAAAACTTAAATTTGGTTGTTATTAAAATCACTAATTCTCAAATGTCCAATTTCTCATTGTCAAACCCTAAAATGAAGAGGAATAAAAATGGAGGTAAATACTACTAGTTTTAGTTTTCACTGGTTGAAACTGAGATTTGTACCCCTGCTAAAATTCTTTGGACATGTTAACATACATGTTAAGTATTTGCATTTAAAAGTCATAATAGATGTGTTGATGTGGCTTTCATATGAAACAGTAAAATAAAACAAGTCACAGATCCTTTAATTTGCTGAAAAGATGAAATGGACATTCAGGTATAATCAGACATAACGTAGATTTAATATCTCCACTCTATTTCCAATTTCACCAAACTTAACTGAGTTCCTGGCTGCTGCGAAGCAACTGCATAGTCTGAATAACCACAGATGTTCAAAGGACTAATAGGTGCCAAAAAAAAGTTCTCCTCCATGAAAGAAATGCTTTTGCTATCTGAATGACCAGTTTTCTCTGCAAGTCCCACCCAAAAATAGCCTAGATCTACTTTGTAGCTAGCATCTAATTCACACTACATTTTCACCTAGGTAAAAATACAAGATCAAAAGAGCAAAGCCAAGGGGTATAATTTTCTCCTCCTTTGTCACATCCCAAAATGTTAAGTACACGTTCTTTTCCAGCAATCCCCATATAAAAGGATAAAATGAAGAGCAGTGAACTTCAGTCTACTAAATGTCACCCCAAAATAGGTAATTACCATATGAACATTAAACTGATGCACTCCTCTCCTTACAAGGTTCCTTTTTACAAGCTGAAGTTATTACCAGAACTTAATTGATGTAAAAATGAAATCTCTTGGAGCCGCAATTCAAAGACCTCCAAAACTTCACCTACACGGAGTTGATAAACCTGGGCCAAAATCAACCTTTAAAAATATTCACTAAGCACATGGACATGGAGCATGTGCCTGAGCCAGAATTGCATGCAGAACTTTGAATTCATGTCTACATGGGTCACTTCTGAGCCAGTAACAGCCAGGAACTGGTCTGTTCCTTTCTGGAAAGGTTCACTGCATCCATCTGTGCCCTTGCCCATGAGCTTCATGGTGAAGCACAGATACCTGAGTATGTGTTACAGGCTAGAGGCAAATCAAATGTCAGCAACAGGCATCAGCTGAGTAGTTTGCATCAAAAGCTACAGGCAAACTTAGACTGCACATGAATTTAGCACTTGGTTCATTCACTGAGGGGAAAACAGCCATGCATTTCAGGTTCTGTAGAAGATTTATCTCGAGAAGTCAGAGTTATGTGGAGACAATCTGATTCAGCGTCTCTCCCAAGAAGTACTTAACAGGGAATCTCTTTTCTGTGATAGCTCCTTCCTCAGCACTTTCCTAAAATACAGGAAAGGGAGAGAAACCCCTGGGGAGCTGACAGGGATCACAAGAATGGTTGCATTCATGTTATTCCAGGACAGCCACGAGAGAAGTCTTAAAATTACGTATCAAAGGAGAAAGACTAGAAAGCACTCCAGTCCAGACAGGCTAAAGCATGAATCCATGGTACGTCACATTGTTTTAGTTCAGGATGTCCTGGCCAGTTTTATTCCTATATGAACTGACACAAAGCTCATTTTTCTGCTTATGTAGCACTTAAAGTAGAGTTCATATAAAAAGACACTGATGTTGAAAGGCTGAACAAACCCTGGCATGTTTGAGACGATGATCTACGTTCACTTTCAAATATTCATCTACACCCTTCCAAACTAAAGCAGCTAATGTGAATTATGAATGAACAGTTACTTTTTTTTTTTCCTAGAGAAGTTGAAGAGTCTGAGAAGTTACTTCAATAGAAAGCAAACATTTCAAAAGCACTATGATTTTAAGGTAATGTCATATTGTTAATCAGTCCAGGTAATCTCCACATTAACATGGTGAGGTCAAATATGAAAATATACTACCATCTTTCTAAAAGATCTCTGATAAAGCCATATCCTTCCATAGACTCAGGAGTTTCTTTGATGCTCAATACTCAAAAGCCATAGCCTATAAAATATTTTCCCAAGCCCACAGCTTTCCACTTAGCTACAAATTTTCCTTAACAAGTGACTGTGAACACCTCTGTGCTCATCATGATAAATGTGTTTCCTTGTTTCCTCACTGCAGATTCCATGTAGGAAACATCACCAACACAGCACAAAGCTGTGAAGGAAGCATGTGACAAAGCTGCAGCTCATTTCTGTGTTGAAAGCTTTTGGAAGCTTTCATATTTCTATTCCAATTTGATGGTTCTTTTCTCAATTTGTGTCAAAAGACAAGCCTCATCCAGTCTCTCAGCAGCCAAGTCCAAATGGCACTGCTAAGCTCAGGCTTGATGCATGAAGCTACCAAGTCTGATGTGAGTTACTGTCCCTCTTCCACAGACTTCCTCTCTGCCAGAGCAGCCAGGGGAAAAATAGCAGGGTTCCAATCTTCTTGGAAGGGTTTTATTTTTCACTCCTCAGAATTCATCGCTCAAGCATTTATTTGGTACAATCACAGTCATCATGCTAAATCAACAGAAAACTGGGATTGCTGATTTATTCTCATAGCAGGAAGATTCAAAAGCAGGAAGCAGCACAACATACAATTCGACAGCAGCGTGTAACTTCTGCACCCAAAATTTCATGGAGAGAGTTGTCTCATGTTACCTCCCTCCCAGCTGCTACAGTCCTCCCCTCTCCAAGCTCTCTGTGGGCTCCTGGGCCCCCATTCCCTTCCATCTGCTCAAGCCTGGACCAGCACAGCTCTCACGAGCACCAGTTCCATACAGACTACGTTTTACTGCTGCTTTTCAGCATCTGAGCCACAACTCATGGACTGATTCATCTGAGAATACCTTGCCAGCTCCTCATTTGATTCTGCTTGAGGAGAACAGCAGCAGCAAAAAGTCACAACTGCCACTGTTCAGCATACACTTTTTATATGCTGAAATCGTTTTTGCAAGAGTTAGTACAGATAGAAAACAAAAAATCCTTGCTCCAGGATGCTGACAAGGAAAATTGTTTCCTCTACCAACATGTTGGCAAGGAAAGTTTTTTCTTTTTTCCCCCCTTCTCACACCAGCACTTTCATAATGGAAATTCTCCCTACAACAGGATGCTGGCCAGACTAACACAGGCCACAAGCATCCTAAAGATCCTAAAGCTGCCCTGTTTTTTATTTGCCTGACAGTAACACTGAAATCTTTCATCTTCATTGACTGCATTAAACATCAATAAGAATTACTTTCAATACATAAATTTTTACCTCTCTCACTATCACCCTTATAGAGACAGATTTTTAGGTATATGAGCTGTTCTACCATGAGGTTAGGAGATAGCTAGATTTTTGTTTTGTGTTTGTGCAGAGAGATTAATTTTGTATAGGGTCTGTCACTGACACATCCTGTCTGTTCCGATTAACTTTCCTCCTTAATCCAGATCCCAAACTCAATTTTGAAGCAAGAACATTCTGAGTTTTTCTGCTAACACACTACAAGCCGCTAGATCAGAGAAAAAACACCTTCACTTTACAGTGTGCTTGAAATAAAGGAGGATTTGCAACAGCTCACTCTCCCACTATTCAGACATCACCTGACACAGCAGACACAGCTCCTAGTTTGTAGTCCATACTTCCTGTAGCATTCAACAAGAAGCAGTGGAAGAGTCTCGGTTTTTTCTCATCTTAGACCCAGAAACTGAGGCTATTGGAGCCTGCCCACAGCGTCAACATCTCCACATTCACATTAGCACATCCCTTAGTGTGCTGTACCCTTCACAGCAGGGTTTGTTGGGTTAGTTTCAGTAACAACTGCATGACTTTTAGGCAGGACTAGGCTGGAGACACAGGTCCAGAGCCTTCTGCCTCTGACAATACTAATTGATATCTGTTTTATCAGCTTCGCACATTGCAACATCTACCAAGGCCTCTTTTGACTTCAGACGAGAGTCATGGTGATTTTAGCAGCAGTATTTCACAATCAAGGTCCTGCACAAACAGTTATTCCTGCAAGATGAAAGCAGCCTCCCTGGACAGCGAGTAACTGGCTCTCTGTAAAGTCAGTGCTCTACACCCTCCAGATTAGTGAAACTGCAGATTTGTTTTCATTACGGGAAATAAACTGATTAGCAGATGGCTATTCATTTTTCCTCCTCTGTCAACTCCAATAAAATATAAATGGAAAATATAAATAGAATTCTTACTTCAATTAACATTCAAAGAGCTCTCAAAAATATCAAAATTCCTGAACATTAAGTGTATGGCTTTTGCAAATGAAGTAAATTAATCTTTTAAAAAGGAAGTTTGTTTTTTACACTTGACTGATAGCATGCAATAGGATTAGAACACATTGATCTCCAAGCTTTAAAAAGATGACTGAAGATTCACTTAGATATTGGACCCACTTAGCTAGGTTTTACCAACAGAGTGGATATTCTTCAGGCTACAAAAGTGCCATTTCTTGACTTTATTTCACCTTAGTATCTTTATCAACATGGCAAACCACAATAGGGTGTTAAAGGATAAAGTCAAGCAAGCAAGTCCCACTTTCAGCTTGCCACACTCTCTTCAGGGCCAGCAAGTCAGAAGTTTTTGCCTAGACTTTGGTTTCACATTTATGCAGCATGTGGTGGAATGTGCTTTTGAAATAGTCAAGAAAGAGCTTGTGCAGGAGGCACTCAAGTGTGTGCTGCAAGAAGAGTTAGAGATGATTTGCCTTTTTGAGTATGTTGTCCTCTGTCCTTCATCTCCCAGCATTTCTCTGCCTGCTCTACTTTGATTATAATCACTTATTTGGGGCTCCTCACAACAGACCAGGGATGTCTCAGCTACAAGGGCCTTCCCAAGGGCAGCATAATGTGAAAGCAAACAGCTCTGCAGGAGATTTACAGGACTAGAAAAATACATAGAAATATTTTCTCTGTAAAGCTGTTGGTCAGAAATCACTGCAAAGGACAAAAATCACCATTACACTGGTGCCCTCCCCTCCAGATTCAGCAGATGCTACTTTAATGACAATGTGATCCAGCCTTGCTATAAAACTGTACAAAAAATACCACAGCATTTCAGTGCATTGCTGTTGTGTTCTCACAAAATGTATGCCTTCCTGATCCCCAGCTATCACCTACCCAAACTACCATCAGCAAATACATTCTCCCAGACTCAGAGAGATTAGGGAAAGTAGGCTACAATAATTTCCTTCCCTTCCCAAACCCAGCAGTCAGAGCAGCAGCCCATCAGGCTCCAAGAGACCAACAAAAAAAGTATAAAAAAATAACTGTATTGTAGTTGCAAATACAAATTCAGACCAAATAGGAGGCCTGTGGAGCAAGGCACATAGTCCATGAGTGCTTGCCTCTCACTGGGAATATGCCTCTGGTCAAGAAAACACTTTAACATATGTGTAAGACACATTGCAGTCACTGAGCCTTAAAATTATTAAATGTTTTCCTGAACAACAGGTTAAAGAAGAAATAAAATACTCTCCTCTGTTTTCATAGTTTATTTCAGAAGAGGCTTTCTTGATTAGAATAATACTGTTTGTGTTATAACTGTTTGACTCATGGCTTGAAATTCCTGCCATATAGAGTTTCCCCAAAGAACACCTGGAAATTATGAAATAAGAATTTGTCTTAATGGCCATTTCCAGTCTTGCAGTAAGGCAAGTTTCTCCTAGAAAACACATGATAAATTGGTATCTAAAAAATCCAGTCAGCTATTAAAAACACATTCTGTATATAAGAATAAGATCTCGACATTTCATTCCAAGCCCAAGGTTTGGGAAGGAAGTGGACATGAAGTCCACAGGGCCTGCCAGTTGCAATTTGCATGGCTTCTAAACTTTCAGAACTTCTTAGTTATTTCACCCCAAAATAAAGAGTTAAAGAATTTTAAAGCCAAGAGATTGGAGTTTTACTGTGTGAAATGAATTCAACCAACCACTGCAACTCAGTGGAAGCTCCAGACCTCTTTAAATGAGCCCCTACAGCAGATAATGTCTTTTTAATCAGTTTGATGCTCTGATAAATCGACTCTTATTTCCTAGCAGGGGGAAAAAAAGAGCAACTGAGTTGATGCTTGCTTGAAACAAAGTATTTTGAGATAGAAGCTATTTGTGTTCATAAATGCCAGAAAGCCTAATTTAGAAACACAGGCAATTCCTTTCTATTTCAACTCCATAAATCTGTTTGTCTAATCCTGGGATATTTTGAGGGATTTTATGATAGCCCATGTGCATATCATTCCACTTGCCTGCACAGCAAAATTTGGTTGAGTACACAAAACATATAGCAACTTGTTGGGCTGAGTAATAGTAATAATCCATCTAATCACAGTCAATTCAGCTGCTGGTTGCTTATGGGCATCCTTTACACATTAATTTAAAGACTGAATAAGCAAGATCAGAGCAGCTATTTAACAAAAGCATGCTCATAAAGCTCCTCTAAGCACCCAACACTCATTTACAGAGGCTTGTGATCTGGGAGCATGCTTTTAAAACAAGTTTACCGGCTTTAACCTTTCTGCCTGTCATCAGAAACCCTCACAAGTCAGGAGAATTTTATTTCATTTCCTACTAAATGATACACATTTCTGAACACTAATTTGGGCATCGAGAAAAAGGACACGCATACACAAACAATGTAGTGGGGTTTTTGGTTTGTGGTTTGAGTTTTTCTTAAATAAAGCACATATTGTGTCCACTCTCCAGTCTCAACTTGCCTTATTTTCAGTCAAAATTACCCCAGTGATGTGATGGGTAGCACAGAAGGTCTAGGGGGCACCATCAGTCTTTCATTAAGAAATATTTCTTGTTTAAATGTGTTTGAGCAGGAAAACCACACATTAAGTGGCTGAGGTTTTGGCCCATAGTGAGTGCCCACTTTTTCAGCTGTTTTCAGAGGTGAATGGCATCAGAGGTCACCATCACAGAACAATTCATGACCCACTCAAACAGGTCACCACCACAAACCCCCACTGCTTAAACCTGGTGACTTGTGTGCATTACATTGTCACAGTAGGGAAAAAAAGCAGTGCATGATCTTGTGGCTTTAAGGGTGGATGTGCAAGAACTGAGGGTCCAATTCCCTCAGACTGGGTGGACATTCCCATGTGGAACAAGCACTCCCTGTATGGTGTGTCAGGAGGTGCTTTTGCAAGGCACACAGTCACTAAACATGACTCCAGATTTATGTCCAACCTTTGCCACAGGCAAAGCTATGGAGAAGATCAATTGATTTGTCCCCCAAGACAACAAAACAGCAGTTTGGCTCCAGGAGAAGGTGCACTCATTTCTTCAACTCAAAATCTATTAGAAATCAAGCATCAGAAGTCCCCTCAGCCTTTCCAGGAGGAACATCAACAATAAATCAGAAGTGGGTTCTGTGAACACTTGAGTGGATCTATGAGGGCCTAAGAAACACCATCCACTGAGAAAGAAATCCCAGCATGTGAGAGAAAAGAACAATTTTTCCCAAGTTTTTCCTGCCTTTTGTTTTAAAGGCTGGGAGAGTGAATGCAGACAAAAATTACATGAATGAAAACCAGATACAGTGCAAAAACTGAGTGAAAGTGTCAGTGACCACAGATGCCTCTGCATGACAGTAGCTCTACTGCAGAGTGCCTGTAACAATCCCAGCAAAATGCCATTCAAGAATCAGGCCTTTTGTGATAGAACTGTACTGATCAGTGAATTGTTTCCCTACTGATCATAATACCATCACAGCAGGTGGTTCAGGAAAGCAGAGATCAGCAGAAGCCATGGTGTTAAATCACTGATTGAAGCAGGGTAGGGTGTTTACTGGAACATTTGTCTTGAGAGGTAGGTATGCATCAAAAGGTCACTTGCTTAGCTCCAACATGACATGCAGAACCTAAATTTCAAAATTTCAATTGGAAGTTGCAGTTGTATGTATTACTTTCCCCGTCATCTATCTGGAAAAGAGATACTAGAAAAATTCCTAGCTCTTCATAGAATGCTACCTTCTTTTAAAAACACTTCTTTACATGTGACTAGGGATGTGTTAAGTTCTTGGCTATACTTCTGGTTAATGTAAATTTGGCTTGTCACTGTAGCATCCAAACTGTTGGTTTCGAGAGCAGGAAAGTCTCTGGGCAATGAACTCTGCTGGTACTGGCTACAAAAATTTAGAGTCTAGTTATAATACATTAAAATTTATCACCTTCTGATCAGTAGAGATAAAATTATTACATCATTGCTATGCTATATTGCAACTGGGTTTCTCAAGGATGCTTATTAATCACCACAAGCTTCATAATATTCCAGTTACTATTACTGTACCACTGCAGAAGTAAACAGAGATTGAGAAACCAAGTATCTTGCCCTCAGATCCCTTAAATAGTCTGTGGCAGATTCAAAGTGTTCTTTATAGCAAAGAAAAGGAAGGCAGCTTAATAGCTAAGCACCAGATTGATACTTGGGAGATCTGAAGTCACTTCTTTCCCATACACCTTTTGTTTTGTGTCTGGCATGCTTCCAAATATCTCCAGGTTCATCCTCAGTACAAGTGGGTGAAACTAATTAAACAGGAGTTAGATAAATATAGAAAGCGTTGAAGTAACCCAGCCACGCACAGCCCAAGCCAGTACTGTTTGTGCAGTAATGTTGTTTTTCATATGTAAGAAGGGAAAAAAAATGCTTTTTCTAATTGCCAACTGCTTAGTCCTAGACAATAGGAACTAAAGCACAGGTTAATCCAAGGAGATTACATACCACCCTCAGTGCAGGTACACAAAGCAGCTTATTCCACCTATCCTTTCAAAGTAGAAAATGACTTCACATCAAGGCAGTTTGGGAGCCCATGAATGTGGGCAAGTTTGTGCTAGTGCACTGCAGCTTCACATCATGACTTGCTGCTTGTGCCTTTCAGTGCCATGTGGACTGTCCTACACCCCTTGTGAGTGTGCAGCTGCTTCTTGGCAGCAGAGACATTGGGACACACAAGGAAATACACAGAAGGCTCTGCAGGAAGACTTGTAAATGCTGGTGGGACTCAGCTAACTTCTTCCAGCAGAGAGAAGCCTTAGGATAAATGTTCATTCCCATGTGCTTCAGCAGCAGTGCCACCACCCCACCTCACACTAATGGGGGAAAAAAATCTACAGAAGTAGCAATATGGATCTTACTTACTCTTACTGAATTAAAGATGTGGAAGCAGAGACGTAACAGAGGGATTTTGGCTTTGACTCCATGATTCCTTCAGTTCTGTGCTATCCATAGACTTAAGCAAAAAACTTGCTAAGTAGAGAACACACCACATGCATGTGGGCTCCTAATACACTGTTTTGGTTTCAGCCTGTCTTTGATACCTTCCCAGGGCTGCTGCAGTACATATCACACATTAGCTTCAACCCTTTCATTCAATCAGCTGTCAAATACATACCAGACATTGAAATACCTTTCCTTCTGTACAAGAAAGAAAAAATTAGGATTAACAGAAAAGACCCCTGGGTCAAGCTTAGAAAAAAGGTACAGGAAAGATTTGGCTTTTCAAGATTTCCTGTATATGTTCTTCTACAGCTCTCCCAGTATCACTAAGTCTGTTCATCTCAGGGGAATTACATTTGATAGCATATTTAGTTCACAGGACTAGCACAGTTACATAAACAGAGGCTGCTGATAAAACATTACATCTCCCTCCCCTCGGCACTCCATTTGCCATGATGTAAAAGGCAGACACCCCATAGAGAAATTAATCAGAAAGAAGGGGAATGAATCTAAAGAGTGAAAATTAAAGACCCCATGACATCTATACCCATCTACTACATCCAGATGAAACAGTGTCCCAAAACTCAAGGATGTATTAAGATCCTTCCAAGAGATGGACAGGGCTACACAATTCAGCATATTATCATCAATATAAATTATAGTTATTTAAATGGGAAGACTCCTCTTTGCTCAGCACTGAAGCTCCACAGAAAAAATTATGTCTTTTAGAAGAAAGTACATTTGTTTTGCTCTGCAAACTGATGAAAAAGACTTCAAATTAAAAGACAGCTCATATAGAAGCAGCATCAGTCAAACTTCAGTAAAACCACACTGCTTTACCTTCAACAAGGATACAGCCTTAGGATCTACATTTCACCCATAAAGGGAAATCTCAGGAAGTGTCTGTGTTCAAAAAAAAAAACCACAAACCAATAAAACCATCATAATTGTGTGTCGTCACATCCCCATTCTTCCCCATTTGGTCTAATGCTCTCAGAGCATTTCAACACCAAAACTATTCCAACATAAGGAATATCTAAAACAGTTTTAAGGACATCTTGATTTCCCTTTATCCCTTAACCAGATGCTCATCTGTCAGAATCCCTACAAAGACATTTGCAGAATCAAATGGTGCTCTATAAGGGAAGGATTCTAAATGCCTCAGCTAACTAATTTGGCTGAAATGGATTAACCTGGATAGAATGTGAAAGAAGCAATCTTGGCTTTAAGCACACATGAACTACTCTAGCCTTTGTAGACTTGAACTACTAGAACAGAGAACGGATTTAACCAGCAAGGAAAATTGCAAGACATGGACAAAAGTGAATGGATTATGCAGCCTGCTTTAAACCACTATGCATGTGTGCAGGTTTTGTTTGCAACACCGTAACTAAATGCCAGGGTTTAAATTTATGATCCATGAGCAAAAGTATATGCAAGAGGAACCTCATGAACTCTTACAGACAGTACCACATTTATGAAGCAATGCTCAGATTAGAGCTTCCTCAAAAAGGAATTTAGTAGAGCAGGGTTTGAAATGCTACTTTCAAATCTGTTAGGCTTTATTCAGGTAGACCTAAGCTTGAAGTGTGGAGCAGGGAGAGAAAGACTCCTAAATTAAACACATCCCTCCACAGTACAGGATAGAGAGTAAATATATAATTTTTCCTGTAAGGTTATATCGCTTCAGGTGTTTTCAGATGAATAAGACTGAATCAGCCATGCAAGCCTACTTATTTTACTAAAATCAAAACTTAACTTCATTTTAAATTGAAGCTCACTTCTAGAGACACATAGCAACGTTAAATCACTTTAAGGGAGACGGCAAAAATGCCTACAGGAGAAGAATTATAAGTATAAAACTGCTTTTATTCTCAAACACCAGTTTTACTCCAATCTTAGTAGTTCTAGGTCAGAGACCAGAACTGGGCCTTGAAAGATTATTAAACGAGTATTAAAGTAGAAGAGGACTACATTGCATGTTCTTGCTAGGAAGTCTCATAGCTTCTGTCTCTCAAATGCTGTTTCTTTGCAGCAAGTGGCTGCACACCAGAAGATAGGAAATTGTAAGTCTAGTCAGAGCTGACTTTCAAACCACATCATCATTTATTCAGAGTGAAAATATCTTCTTACCTCCTGCTGTTGCAGACTGCTGAGATGAGGAGAATACAATGATCTCCTCTTCAGAAAGGATGGTAACATCAGACAGGGTGGGAAGGGTCTTCTCACATATTAAAGAATCAGGTTCATAGCCACTTTACTCCAGTAAAAAAAAAAAAAAATTATATCATGATAGAGACTGCAACCAAATAGCAAGACAGTCCTCCCATTAGTTGCTATCCATGCAACCCCATTACTTGACAGTAATAGCTTTGGTACAGTCCTGCCTAGTTCACCTTTCTCACTTTATCTCTCCAAATTCTCCTTCTGTTTCCTTCACTTTCACAACAGTTTCCTTACCTTTCTGCCACTGCATATGCAAAAGAAAGAAAAACTCACTGGCTGCCCAGGCCCTGTGTTTTTCAGAAAAGCCCCTCAGCTCAAAAGGAGCCCCCTGGCTTAAACATCTCCTAGAATCATAGAATATGCTGAGTGAGAAGAGACCCATCAGTATCACAGCCCAGTGCCCAAGCAGTCTCTGATAACAAAACTACAGACATTTCATTTAACAGATTTCTCTAGATCATAAAATCATTTAGGTTGGAAAAGACCTTTAAGATCATTCAGGCCAACCATTACCCAGCATTGCCAAGCCATGTCCTTAAGCACAACATCCAAACATCTTCTAAATACCTCCAGGGGTGGTCACTCCACGATTTCCCTCAGTAGCCTGTTCCAATGCTTGACAACCCTTTCCGTGAAGAAATTTTCCTAATATCCAATCTAAACCTTCCCTGGCATAACTTGAGGCAGTTTTCTCTCATCCTATTGCTTGTTGGCTGGGAGAAGAGGCCACCTTGCTACACTCTTCTTTCAGGCAGTTGTAGAGCAATAAGGTCCCCCCTGAGCCTCCTTTTCTCCCGGCTGAACGCCCCCAGCTCCCTCAGCTGCTCCTCATAACAATGGTACTCCAGAGCCTTCTCCAGCTCCATTGCCCTTCTCTGGACTTGTTCCAGCACCTCAGTGTCCTCATTGAAATAAGGGGCCCATAACTGGACACAGCACCTGGGGTGTGGCCTCACCAGTGCTGGGTACAGGGGGACAATCACTGTCCTGGTCCTGTGGCCACACTATTCCCAATACAGACCAGGATGCCATTGGCCTTTTTGGCCACTTGCACACACTGCTGACTCGTGTCAACACGAGTCAGATCCTTTGCCACTGTGCCATTTTCCAGACACTCTGTTCCCAGCCTGTAGCACTGCAAGGGCTTGCTGTGACCCAAAGACAGGACCTGGCACCTCACTTTGTTGAACCTCATACATCTGGCCTTGGCCCATCAACCCAGCCTGTCCAGAACCCTCTGTAGAGCCTCCAGCAGATCAACACTCCCACCCAACTTGGTGTCATCAACAAACTGACTGAGGATGCCCTCGATCCCCTCATCCTGAACATTGGTAAGATGTTAAACAGAACTGGATCACTACTTACTAATAGATGAGACACTTGAGAGTAAAAATTCCTTCCAGCATTCCAATGTAATAGACTTCCAACAACACCACCAATAGAATAGAAAACCACATGAAAGCACCATGACTATGACCGAGACTGTCCCAGGAATTAATTTTTCAAAGTGATGAAATACATCTTGGGCTGTGGCAACACCTGTGAGACAAAGGTATCCCTTTCTACCACTACAGGGATAGCAGTGTGTTTCCTGGCTACATCAAAGAAAAGAACAAGTCAAAAATAGTGTTCAAGTAACATCATTTAGTAAAAATATTCATCCTACATTCTGGGAATTAAACATTCCAGATACATCCTACAAATGTTATTAGGCTGTTTTTGTAAAAGATAGGAGGGGAAAGGATGAGAATAGTTGTAGCAAATGTTCATGACATATTAAGCCAAGATGATTATCTATGTTTAAATATTCTTTGGAAGATGTTGGTTTATTTACCTTATGAAAGGCTTACATGGACTAGATCTTAGTTCAGATCAGCACCACACATGGGAACACTCTGCAAAACATTAACTAAGTGGAATAAAGCGAGCTGGAAGCTTTCATATGTTTCTGACTTTGTGTAATGCCGAGTTTTTCTAAGTTAACTCTCACTGGCTTACTCTTGCCATTTCTCTTGATTATTTTCCACTACAGCCTTACAAACCAATAGGAATTATTTCATTGCTATGTTCAATACTGTGGTTTCCTCTCTTTTTATGTGACTATCACAAGGACAGTGGGAGGAGAGCTATTCTCTCTACCTTTAAAAAGAAGTTCTGGTGCCACGGGCATTTGCTGAATTGAAACGTTTTTTGCCCCTGGCACATTAGGCCATTCCCTAATACAGTAGGCAAACAATAATTAAGATAAAGACTTAGGTATATGAATAACTTTCACTATGCATTAGACTTCACTCAAGGGTTAATAATCTGCCCAGGCTTGAGGTCTGTGTGAAATGTCAGGATTTATCTGAAGCTATAAGGGGGGGGTCCGTCCTAGCTTTCAACACCAGCAAATAAAACACCTTATTTTAACAAGATCACAAAGCCAAGCAATGCAATGTTGTTGCTACTACAATTTTCTGACTGAATCTGTGTCTGTGTATAATAAAATTAATCATTTCATCCACATCAACTTTCTTCAGGAATGTAACAATATCCAATTGTAAAAATATCAGTGAATTCCTACCTGAGGCAAGTTGAGGAGAATTCGGATTTGTTAGTGATAAGCACCCTTTTCTCAGAAGTGCATTTTTGTCCTGTAAATAACATTTCTGTATTTGATTCAAAAACTTTGGGGCAGGTCCAGGCAATAATAGACTGGAAGCTGTGGGACGTGGTGTGTCTTGCAACAGCCAGAGTGAGGAACAAGAAGCCAAGACATACTTGCCTCACTAACTCATGTCCCTTTGCTTTTCCTCAATTTACCCTCAGTAGCACTCTTCTAATAATAGCTTGCTTTAATATTTGTAAAACATACTGAATGCATGTCCTGTGCACATAAATACATATACAAATGATTTCACAGCAGACTAATCAGCTCTCCAAAGTATTTTGTCATGGCATGCAAACATGAAAAAAGGCTTAACTGAAAACTTCTCCTCAGACTAAATACTTCAGTTCAAATTAGCAATTTGCATTAGAACTTCACACCCACTTCAGGCTAAGTTGTATTTCAAACTAACATAACTTTTTGCACTATGATGAGAATAAGAGGACTCCAGTAGGAAGTGCACACATCAGCACTTTCCTCCCTTTAAGCACAGTGCAGTCTTTGAAGTAGCAACAAATGAGAACAGGTGTATTTTGTAAACAAATTTCTATATCAACTTTCAAGACTACCCTGCAAAGTGAGTAAAATATTCATCTTCATTATTGTAAACACTAACATAAATAATCTTTTTTTTTTTTTTGCAAATATATTAGGTTGATCAATTAGGCCTATTGCAGAAAGACTTGAATTAATCTGATTACTCTCAGCTACTTAAATTCAGAAGCAGATGCCTCACTTTGCAAGAGTGGTGATTAAAGGCTGCATTCACAAAAAAAATTGGATTACGCACACTTAAGACAATACCTACCATTTTTCAACTCTCCCCCTCACAGCAGATGGCCCATACAATTACTGACTTCAAAAAATTCTCACAAGAACTCCTCCAAAGCTCCCTTCACTTTTTGAGACAAAGCTTTTGTGCAAGTCAAGACCATTTTCAAATGTTCTCCTCATATTAAGACTTATCATGCAGGTCAAGAAAATCATTCACACAGGGCTGTAAGTCAAAATACAGTGCCTGCACGTTCCCAGAAGAGTCACCCATATGGCTGCTAGCAGCAAGGGAGAAGAAGAATAATAACACAAGAGCCTTGGCAGCAAATAAAATCCACATCTCACCCTCACAGCACTCCAGCCAGCACAGGCAAGTGAGAAAGCCAGGACCGAGAGATACAAAATAGCTCATTATCTACCCCAGAAGGCACAGCACTGCCAAGCCGCTCTTTATCAAGTCCTTAACAGGTGTAAAATTAGCACTTGTTATTAAAGACAATGGAGTAACATGTATTGCCAGCAGCTGAAGAAATGTGCTAGAATTGTTTTCACCTCCAGTTAATTCGGTACCATTCAATAATGTGCACAAAGCCCGTAAATTAGAGAAGTGCCTCCTGAAGCATGGCAGGGAGCTAAGACTGTGTGTGAGCTTCCTTTCTGAAACACAGGTGATTTCCTGAATGGGGGACTGAGGACCAAATCCTCTTGTCATCAATACTGATGTAAATTCAAACAAACTGCATTTACCTGAGTGTACTCTCAGGTAAACCTGTGCCAGCGTAATCTGTAACCAGAATCTGGAGCTGTCAGAAATCCTTGTAATCAAATGCCAGGACAGTGCTGTTTTCAGCTTTTCTAACCCCACAGAGCACAGATGACTGCCTGCACTGATATTCTCTCTTCTCAGCTACTTACAATTCATTCCTGGGAATAAAGCAGAGAAAGGTGTTATTTACTGAGAATAGCAGAGCCCTATTCCGGATGTATCTCATTATAGGCAGATCTCATTATTCGCAGATGACCTCAGGTTTAGGACAAGAAGTCCCTGAATCACTCAGGACTGTGTAGCTTCATTGTGTATTCTTCTGTTCTAATACCATGCTCAGCTCTGAAAGCAAATTATTTAGATAACTACTGCACATAGGAATGCATCTAACTGCTGAGCTGTATTATTCAATAGCACAGTACATCTCACCAGTCTCCCCCTTTCCGCAGTAACTGGGAGAAGGGTTGGCCAACATCAAACAAATCTGATCAAGGACAGGAATCTCAGTGATAATTACATTCCCACAGGGTTTCATGAAAACTGGCAGTGAGATAGAGAAGGAAATTAACTCCTCCACCAAGGGGAGGCAAGTCAGGCATCTCGCTATCCCTGTGGCAGCAATTGGCCAGGCAGCCAGCACACAATTTGCTCTGCACTAGCCGAGGCACATGCTGCCTTTTGTCTGCTGGGACTGTCAGTGGGAGCGTGTCAGGAGATCAACTTTAATGGGAGGGGTTTTCAAGTCCATAAGAAACTGTGCTACTCTGCTCCTCCTGCCAGATGCCACGCACAGCCTGAAGTGCAAACCATGGGACAAAGCTCTCTTGCTTTAATATTAATATTGAGTCTGTTACTGGTGTGTGTGGGAATGGTGCTGGCCTAGTGCAGAACAATCAGCTCAGAGAGAGTTACTAATAGCCGCAGGTTCTCTTCTGCTCTAGTGTTCTGCAGTTTTCCTACTGTCATTTTATGATGCAGTCAGAACATGTCTGAAACACCCAATATAAAAAGCAAACTGTGTTTCTATCCAAAGGCTGCTGGACAAGTTCAGGTTTCAACAAAATGGGTGCCTGTTTGCTAAGGTATGAAACCTTACCACTGTCCTTGGTTCATCATGCATCTTAGAGGAGGCAAAAATCAACATAAAGCAAATAAAAAGAGCAGTTTCTTTTTATACAGAGCAAATCTCCAGCTCTTGTTGGATTGATAGGTGTGGTGAGTCACCAGCACATTGCCAGGGCTGTCAAGTTGTCACTTTAGCTGGCTGCAGTACAAAGCTGAGTCCTTCCACATGGCCACCACTCTCCTCTCTGCGTGCAAATAAAGACTACAGCCTTTTCACTCCTTTTTCCAAATGCACAGGGAAATCTGTTATTTCTTCATCAGTCTCGCATCCCCCTGGGCAATGGGAGCACTCATCATCTGATGCATGTAAATGCTAACAAAACTCCCATCTTGACATTAAATGGTTTAAAACCTATAAAACAGCAAATGCAGTGGAGTAATGACAAAAAACTGGCAGGTTTCAGGTGGCCTACAGGGCTCTGCCATGCTGGCACCGACATTGCTGAATCTGTGACATTGCTAAACTGGCCCCGGGACTTCCCAAAGACTGGGAACTAGCAGGAGAACTTGAGTTATAGTCTGGTTGCCACAGATATTTCTGTCAACCAGTGGAGCTGCTCGGTCATGCACTGACCCTCCCCAGCCTACGTGGGTGCACTTCAGAGAGGAAAAGGAGCAGCAGGTTCCTTGGAAGAGTTTGTGCCAGTGCACTGCAGGCTGGCAAAGCTCATCACTCATTCACTCTGATAAGATGATAGCACAACAAAGGCAAGGCTGATGCAACACCTTTGTAAACACACAGCCACGCTGGCTTTGTTGAAGTATTGCCACATCTTAAACCTACATACAAACAGCAGAACTACTGCAGCGTGTTGCTGGGGTAGGCTGCAGCTAAATCACCCCCTGCAAAGCATCAGGGGCTCTGTGTAAGCAGCAACCAAAGTGGCAGCCACTTGAAATGCATGCAACAACTTGCACGGGGCCTCGAGTGCCACCAGCAGCCTTGCACCTCAGTTACCATCAGCTGGAAAACTCTTAACCAGCTGCATCCATGCAAAGAGCAGAGAGAGGCTTTTGCCAGGGAGAGGGAGGCAGGGCACTAGCATTTCCAAAGGGTCCCAGTTAGTTTGCATACGGTGCTGCCAGACTGCTGTGCTCCTTTCCAGCCTGATTATTAACCCTGCTAATGGGGAGAGGCCTTGGAGGACATGGCTGTAGAGCTGCATGCCTGGTGCACACAGAGCCAAGATTCCTGGCCATATTCCCCACATATACAGACCTATCTACTACATTAATGGATTTTATAACATCAGCGATTCAAAGAGTACATCCACACTGTGGAGGGCTTAATTTTACAAAAACTTTCAGCCCTGTATTTACAATTTACACACCTGAAAAGGGATCCTTAGTTGCTGTGGTGAACTAGTCAGTGTGTTGTCAGTATATTGGAAGACCTTCCTTACCTTGACAGATTTCCTAGTTCTGATTTTGGAGGAAAAATAAGTGAGACATGTCATTGAAGTTTAATGCTTTAATGCTATTTCAGAGCTTGGTTTGTGTTGGGTCGCCTGTCTATCACAGACAATCCCATCAAGTAACTTCATCACCACTGCACAACACCTAATAGTAAACTGCATTTACAACAGGATTATTAGTAAAGAAGAGCAGGAAGAAAAGGGGGAGAGAGTTTAGACAGTAAAGAGCAGATCAGAGACCAAGTGAGGCATCCAAAGAGGCAACAACAAGAACTGACAATGTTCTACCAAACACTTAAAAATTGGGAAAAAGAGAAAACAGGGAAACCTTGTGTTTGCAAAAGTGTTTTAGAAAATTTCTACATCAAAGCTATACATAGGGGGGGTTGCAAATTATTTGGTTGGTATGAGGCTGAGCAGAAATGTGACCAAGGATATAAACAGAGAAACAACACAGAGCTGTCCTCGATCTTCTCCACTCCCTTGTGCTTGCCCAGAATGCACAGCTTTGCAAAGAAGTACACAATCCATGTACTGGCATTTTTTCCCATTATGGATGTATTTGTACACATGATTACATTTTCCTCCTTCTGTTTCTCTCCCCAAAAGCTGAATCAAAGCTCTCCCTCGTTTCCTGTTGCGTAAGTAAATAACATTACCTTCACTTTGAAAACTGAGCAGTTTGAAAATGGCATCCCATTGGAGCCTGAATGCAGGGTTTCAGCTGCCACAGCTGAATGTTTTGCTCTGTATTCAGCAGAGGACATTGGAAGAGACGTATTTTTAAGAACTTTTATGTGCTCAATTTGAAGGCAAACACAGTAGTCCACTTTGTCCTTCCCTCTCGTTCCCTGTCTATTTAGGCTAAAAAATTGTGTTTGTACAGCACTTAGCCCCATGAGACTGAAGCCTTTAGGTACAAATGTAACTCATTTAAATGGTAATATACAACAAAATGAGTGACACTCTTCAAAACAAGCAGCATTTGTACATGTATCTCTGCCAGGTGCTGACAAATGGAGGGGCATGGTTGCAGACAAAGGGAAAGGTCTCGGTGAAACAATATTTAAAAGTGAGTTTTTCCAGTCAAAGGCCAAACTCTAAAATGTCCACTTGTTTCTCTGCTGCCTATGCCCTGAAGCGCTGTGCCTGCCTCCCAGAGAGCAGCACACGAGGACTCCAAAGGTATTTCCTATACAAGGTCAGATCAATTAAAATGTGCTTTAAATAGAATCACGTGAGCTGTGTGCAGGAGCTCCACAGTCTGATTAGATCCCTGACACACTGAAAGGCAGAGTCTGAGACAATCTGCTGGCCTCGGGTAGGAAAGCCAGATAACAAGGAGGCAGGATCTGCTTTTTCCCTACCCTGGGACAGAAGGCTTTGCTCCTTCTGGTCATCTAATATTGCTTTAATACCAGAGATGACAGGAGTTAACTAGTGACCTGGTTCTTTTCCTACCAAAGTCAACAGCAGATCTGCAAAACCTAGACTTTTGAAAGCCAGGGCAAGCTCTTTTAGCTGTCCCAGCAAGCCCAAGGGAGCTGCTGCCATCCTTTTCCAGACCTGATAGGAAGCTCCAAAAGAAATTTTTACATTAAAGAAATAAATGAGGCAAAACCTTGGCAGAGTGAAGTTGTACTGGTTCATGCCAGAGCCTGGGCTGTCCACTTGGAAGACAAAGCAAACGAACAAAACCTGTCTCAGAGAGACCTCCTTACAACCAAGATTTGAAAGGTCCTAGTCTCAAGAAAGAATATTAATCTAAAGCAAGTGAATTACGCAACTGAATAAGTGTTGATGCAGTGGAGAGATGGCAGAAATGTTATTTGTGTCTGCTGTAAGAGCATCCCTTTACTCTCCACCCCACAGTGAGATGCAGTCTAGTGATACTTGCCCTTCTGTCTCACATGGGGGTCCCAGGAAAATACTAAAACCAGGAATGACCTGTCTCAAGCTAAATTCATAAGCAAAAGACATATAAACAAGGTTAAAAAGAGGCTGCTGAGGGAGAGCATCACCTGGAGTCCCTATGTGGGTTGCTCTGAAATATTCCCCTCCTCTTGACTCCACGCTCCAGCTGTCCCACCCACCCTCTGCTTGTGGGGAGGCTCTTGGGAAGGGGAAACAAGGAGAGAAGCCATTGGCTTCCCTGTAAGCTACTCTGAGGTCACCGTCATGCCAAACACACCCTGTCATCCAGCAGCTCCCCTCAGGTCTGATAATAAATCTCTGAGCATTTACACTGTCAAGGGTTATGTCTTACTCTGCATATTCCACAAGCATATTTGTGCAAGTCAAATTCTGCACGAAGCCATGAGATGTGACATACAGGAGCAGCCTGCAAGACAGTTTCTGCTTCCTAATTTGCACTTGTGATATAATTGCACATCAATATCCTTAATTTCTCCTAAACACCACTGATAAATAAAATGTTTTTAGAAGGATTTTCATCTGCTGAAAGTCAGCATAGCTCTGCTGAACCACTGCTAAAGGAATTTACACCATCTGAAGCCCTGGAGCAAAAAAAAAAAAAAAAATCCAAGTCAATGGGATATAAGCCAAAATTGGAGTGTTTTGCTGGATACAGACCAGATTTACTTGCTTGCTTAAACAGGTGCCTAAGTGCTGTAGTGAACTGGGTCCCAAATATGAGAGCATTTTTTATTTATGTCCACTTCTGCCAGCTTGGACATTTGATACAGAGGTCATCTTATTGCTAACATTTTTGTCTTAAACCCTGACTATAGCCACACTATAGAACAGCTGCCTGTAGAGTTATGTTCCACACGTAACTTTAAAAATAAAATGCAAGTGACTGGAAAACATGGGTTTATAACTAGAAAGAGCATACAAAGGTACCTCAAAATAGAAATAAATGAAACATTTTCAGCATGCTGAGAAAAGAACTCACAATCTTACGTTTCTACTGCATTCTCTTTTAGCACTGATGTTTCAATACTGCGGTTACAGTGTCCTAGAACTGCCTTAGCTGCAACTGGTTAGACCAGAAGCACTGTCTGGGAAAAGAGTTTACACTTAAATTAAACAAGTTTTTGTCTACAGAGCATCTTATTTCTCTGTAGGGAATCTATGGGAGTCCTAACTGCAATTCCAAACACTTGTAGCAATGTAGCAATGTCCTCAGCCAAAATCCCATCTCCCAGGAGTAGTTTTATGTATTGAACCATGACCATTGAATGGAAAAAGGCAAAAGTAAGCTTGGAGGCCATGTCCAGAACACAAGTTCCTCCTCACTTTCTCCAATCCCTGCTCATGAGATGAGAGCCCTGGTTTCTCACTTGATTTCTGTTCCAGTCCATACTTCATCTCCTCCTGAAATACGCCTGACCATGTGGGCACCTCTCCTCTCCTCATCCCTCACACACAGGCAAGCTCACCTCTGGACTCTTTGTGAAACCTAGTGAAATGTGAAGTTTGAGGAAAAGGGAATTTGTGTCCCTGAAATTTAAACTAAAAGCTTTGAATCACCATTGCACTGGCTCCAAAAAACCCAGCAGCTGTCAATACGCTTTTTTTCCTCTTGTTGGGAAATAGGTGTGATGTAAGCTGCTTGATAAACTGGGCCATTAAGGGACCTAGAAAGTGTTGCCCCAGCAAGGAGAAGGTGAGGGATTTTATGGGAAGAACTTTAAGCAAAGGAGAAAGAATTCCAGTGTGAACTATCCCTGCCAAGAGTTACTCAGGCAGCTCTCCAAAGCCAGTGGGTTGCTGAAGTTTTATTTGATACCATACCAAGCTCAACACAATCAGGTGTTTAAATGTGCAATTTAATGGCTGTTTTAAATCATCAAATTTAAATAGACAAGGCATTAAATAAAGCACCCAGTTTAATTTTGAAATTATCATCTGTAACCTGATATAATTAAGTCTTTGTAAAATAGACTCAAATAATAAATTAAGTATATATTTGTATAAGTTTTAGAGGGATAGAACTGCAACAGCTAAAACAGTAAGCAAAAAGATTATCTCAGGTCTTGAGATATGAAAGATAATTTACTACCCCCAACTACCAATAAAGAGCAGTATTTGCATAGGGAAAACTCTCTATTTCATCCATCGGTGCCTCACCTTATTTTGCATCTCAAGCTTGCTTTGTGCCACCAAGCCAGAGGCTAAATGCATTTAATATGCATATTATTGCCATGTTGACATGGAACTCAGTAGCCCTGAAATGTCTCATTTGTTCCTTTGTGGCAAACATAACCATAGTTAGAAACGAAGGAGAAAATATCAAAGGATCCAAGTCTGATCAGCAAACACTATACAGGCGAACATTTAAACAAATTATCAGGTTTATGAAAACTGGGATGGATGATTAGCAGCCTGGGAGAAACAATGAAGACCTCCAAGGAGAGGATGAGGTGGCTGGCAAATAAATAAAAGAAACAAAACCCCTTGGGTCCATTCAAGATGGTGCTAGAGGCTTCCTTGAAGAAGAGTGCGTGCCCAGCCTTGCTGTGCCCAGGACTCAGAGGTCATCTCATCCTGCCACAGCACCACTGAGATGTGCATCTCCAGAGGACAGTGCAATGGCACCAGTGCAGAACCAAACACCAAGTGCAGAGCTCCTCATGAATACACTCTCTTTTTGCCATCAAGTTTGTGGAGGTTCTCCCTTTTGCTAATAAATATTTGTCCCTCGGCATGCTGCTCTTTTTTAAATTTTGACTGTTTTAATTTATCTAATCCTTGCTCTGAAAAACCCACAACGTATTGAATCACTACATGGTTTTGATTCTGTATTTGAAGAACTGTGACTTTCTGCACACAGAAAGTAAATTTAGATGGAATTTACAAGTTATTAAATATAGCTGGTATTCAAGGGTATCAGCAAAGGGATCCTCCAGAAATTCTAGATGCCATATTCCCTTGCATACAACCAGACACAGTGCCAAATGTCAGTAAACAAACATGGTGCACCCTTTTCCAGGGATAAATCAGAGGGATAGAGAAGGGCACTCTTTGTGACTCACACAGTCAAAAAGCTATTTGAGCATCAAACTCTTGCTCTGACTCTCCCACTTCTCCAGCTGCAGAATGAGGAGGAAGGAATTTACCCCACCTCACAGGCCTCTTGTGAGGGTAAGAAAACGGTGCATGGGTGCCATGCTGTTAGGCCTACCTAAAGAGAGAAAAAAAGGGAGGGGAAAACTTCCCACGTATCTGCCTTTTGGCCAAATGGTTGGAAAATACTGGAGGTGGTGTGACTGGAAGCACAAGCTTTATATTAACCCTGCCTGGGAGGCTCCAGCCAGCACCAGGAGCTGAGGACCAGGCAGGGAGCAAACACAGCAGTGTCACAGGAAAATGAATGTAGTGCGTTGCCATGATGGACCCGTGGGGCCCAGGGCTTGATTCCACTTCCTAGTTTTCTTGTGGTTTCAGACCCATTTTTAATTGCTTTTTCTCATCAGGGAAAACAAGTATGTGAGCCGCAGGTCTTCTTTCTGTAAACTATCAAGTGCTAAGAGAATGTAAGTATTATCACTGCTATTTATTTCACCCTTTGGTGTTTTGTCTCTTTCCTGATTGGTTTATGATGACGAATGTCAGAACTCTGTTCCCAGTTATACACCTCTTGGGCAAAGAGACAATGCAATGTGACATTTAACACAGTGTACCAGAGACCATGCTCCCTCTTCTGAATATTAAAATCACATACACAGCAAAAAGCACTCATAACAATAGATGTATCTTTTATTCACAGATAAAAACTGAAGCAAGCTGTTATAATACATATTTATACAAAGGATTTGAAAAAACCATAAAAAGGAAGATGATTAGAAAATATGATTCATTATGAAATGTGGTATTACATACACTATTAAACCTTTTCAAAAGTATTTGTTTGGCAACAATTTATCAATAGTTTCCACACTTAAGTGGCCTCCTTCAAAAAAGCACAAATCTCATGCAGCATGTATAAACTTGATCCTGAGGGTTTGCCTTCCTTAGAAAAACTGTAAAAAGATATACTATTTGTCTTACAAGTTCAAAATGCAAATGCTATATTTATAGTCAAAACTATATAAAAATATGGACCTAACTTAACATTTACAAAAACTTTTTGCTCCTTTTTTTTGCTTGTTTTATGGTTTTGGTAATAAACATAATTCTCAATTCCTGCAGTCAGAGAGGAAAAAAGAAAACCAAAATAAACCACAGTGCCCTTTGTAGACTTCCTCACATTAAGTTTACAACTCCAAAAAAGACCAGGTCTGTGAAAAGTGAGGTTAGTAACCAAGGAAGTAGGTAAGCAGTTAATATATATCTATATATGTATATATAAAATGGAAAACAAACATTTATTTTGATCTGAAAAAGTAATAATACAAAACCTGAAGGTAAAACAATCATCTCAAAATGCCATAATACTCCTTTTCAATAGATAAATGTTCATAAAAATATCTTGAACCCTAACCAAGAAAACAATTATAATACAATTTTAATTTTGCTACATAAAACAGCTTTTCTATGAAACAAGAAGGCAAGTTCAGGTATGAAAACATAATTTACTTATTGCTTTTGCTACAATGTTGTTTGTTTTTTACATATAGTCATAAATACACTATACAGTATAAAATATTTTGTAGGAATACATTTTGTGGTCTGCTTAGGTTTGCTGGCTTTAATTCTAGCACCAAATACAAAAATGAAAATCAAATTAACTTTAAAGGCACTTCCATTTCATGTTTGTTTGTTTGTTAATTAACATCATGGTTTGTACTAAATTTCTTCACTTCCCTCTGGCAGAAGCAATACTTGATCCTACTTTTGTCTTTGTACAGCTCAGGCCACATTGAGGCACCAAATGATTTATGAACATTCCCATTCCTCAGCTGTTTCTTTCTCTTACAACATTCATTGTTGCTTTTTAGTCTTCACCTTTCCTCCCTCACTTCCAGCTACTTTATCCCTTTACTTCTTCATGTCGGACGACCCAGCTCCACTTCCTTCAGTCCCTTGAAAAACCTCTCTTCAAACCTCCACTTCCCTCACTCCATCTTGCGCATCGGTTATCCCGATATCGAAACACGTCACTATCATGATATGTGACTTGCACAGATTTACACACTGCTCCAGTTCTTCTGTCACTTGTTCCAGTGCCTCCAGGTACTCCTGTGACTCCTTATCAAGATCAGGATCCACTTCAACTGTCAGACAAAAAAGTGCTGAGTAAGAGAAACAGCTTATCATAAAACATTATTCTATCACAAAGGAGCCAATATGGTAAAGTAAAATTTACTTTCTCTTGAACTAAGATTTTTTTTCCCCTTTGTTCAGCAGATGCAAAACTCTACCTTGAGGCTCCAGTTACGCACAGCACTCAGTCTGGGAACAAATCTCATGCCTCAATTTCCCAGCTATAACATGGATATGGAAACAATTTTTCCTTCTTTGGAAAGAAGAGTAATAAAAGAATAATAAAAATCACATTTAATATTAACGGCACCATTTTAATGTCCTCTTCTGGTTGGTTTGGATGGGGTTTTTGTTCAAATAGCATATTGCAGAAACACAGATTGAGTCACAGAGTGTTTTAGGACTCAATTCAGCAAAATATCTTATCAAGTCATTAAAATTTTTCAGTGGGACTGCTGATATGCTGAGAATCAGTTAGAGGCTAATCACACTGCTGTTTTTGCCAAATACTTACAGTCTTCTTTCCACTTATTTGGATCCATCATCAACCTGCACTTTGTCTCTTCCAATTCTTCCTTCAAAAATTCGTGCTTTGCCTTTATTTCTCTGATTCGCTGCTGGCGTCTCTCTAGTATCTTCAGCTTGGTATGGAAATACATCAGACCCTTTTAAGACACAGAAAGACCATTCCATGAATTTTCCTGTTGTGAGCTGGCCCATAACAGTCTGACAAAAATTGCTCCCAGCTCACTACTTCTAAGAGTGAGCAGGTGGGTTGTTTTATTTGATTGTGGGGTTGGTGGGGTTTTTATGGGTTTTTTGGGGGTCTTTTTATTTGAAGTTTACATTAATGGATTCTAATCTGGAGGAACTGCAAGCTATATCACTTGAGCATTTGTTGCACTTCTCTGAATTAGCAAACATTTCCTAATACATTCTGAAATTACTACTGTTTGTAATTTTTTTTTCCAGTAGTGAAAATGATAAACACAGCCTAATGATAATGTCAGAGTTACAGTTAATAATAAAGCATGAATTCTTATTTTCTAAAAAGCATTCCTACCTTCTCAACATCCTGGAAAGGCTATTACAAAAGAAAGGGGAAAAGGCATCAGCAGAACATAGAATTCTGGTCTCTAAAATAGAATTAGTCCAAGTGTTTTCCAATTACAAGTAAGTTAAACTCAGTATATCCCTGATTTAATAGAATCCTGGCATTTACATAAAGAGTTAATGACCCTATCGTTGAGGGAGGCTGTAAGGTTCCACTAGCCAGGCTAGGATTATGAAGTCCTCTCATAATATAATCATTGGTAACTTCCATTTACACCATCAGTCATGTTAGACACAATTAATTTTAGACAGTAATCATTTTCATTTTCTGTGTTAAGGGTACCCCAACATATGAATTGTAAAATTAATAATTATAGTACTTTAATTGCACTCAATTTCCTGAACACCACTCTGGCATTCAAGCAAGGACTTTCTCTGTATATTGTAATTTAAGTTGTCTACAGTTGTAAAATATGTCCTGACCTCAGTTTCCTCTTGTCTGTGTCGCTGTAATCGTTCTACATCATCAATCTCATAAACTTTAATTTCAAATGGCTCTTTCAAAGTGCCTGGCAAAGGTGGCAGATCAACCCATTGGCCAGTGACACTGGGTTTTCTTCCTAAGGAGGCAGCATCTGGCAATGGTGCAGGAATCAGTCTGCGACGCTGGAGACCTAAAATACAAAAACAAATATTCCTCAGGCTCTAAGAGACTAACACGCTGCAGAACACACTGCAGTGAATTAAAGGAAGATCTAGGTTCTCAGTATACTTATGAAGAAATGCTTTTCTTGATCTTTTCCTTTTAGTAAAATACCCTCAGGCTGCTAATTGAGTTACTGCCTTGACAAAGTAGGTTTCACTTGGTTCCCAGATGGGAGCAACAGCAGTTCCTCTCCCAAAGCAGATGTCTGAACATCAGTTCTTTATTCTCTCCTTGCAGAAATATTTTGCCTGGATTGATTTTTCTTTGGTGGACTACAAGGGTATTCATTACCTTGCAAAGGCAGCGAGATAGTGAATAATCTAAAACTAATACTGATAATGGCTTACTGATCTGGAAATCTTCTGCTTCCCCAGTTAAAGCCAAGCAAGGCTATCTAAGATCCCTGTCACTGCACTACATCTTTGCAAAGCTCACACAGTTCCCTCCAGGACGACTACTGCTATTTTGGGGTGCTAAACACCAGCAGTTTTCAGTGATTTTGTGAGACTGAAAGGCATTCAGAAGGCATCAACCAAGCTGCAACTTGAGCAGCTCTAATGTTGAGATGTCTCACACCTTTGCACCAGCATCCAGAAACTAAGTGCATGACAAAACTCACCAATTTTGGGAGCCTTCAACAGAATGATCCCAGATTTTCCAAGAAAATCATGCTGCTCCATTATGCTTCTGCTAGGGTTCAAGTTTCATGATGCAGAGACTGACTTATATCCCTTCAAAAATGCTGCTGCTTTTGATTGCAAGAGTTGGCACTCTGGTGCCCAGCATTTTCTTTGAGATTATTAAATCTCTTACCATTCTCTAAAACTCTGACCTTTGCAGTACATGTCTCAAGCATGCATAGAGCTAGCCAGGCAACATTAACAAGCCTGCAGTCCAATCCCTAAGAAGAGCAGGGCTGAAGGCCACCAGAAACAAGCTGAAATGACACAAGGTAGCAGTAAGTATAAGCTGCCTTTAGGTGACTGGTGACAATAAATTTAGTACTTAATTGCCACCTCTTATTAAAAACTAACTCAGGGGTGAAGAGTCTTGTTTCTCCTGCTCTTACAAAAGGGAGCACATCAAATAGACAAGGCAGCTCTGCTCAAAGGACAATGCTCCCAAAATAACTTCTAGGCTGAGACCTCTACAGATGTAAGTGCAAGTTAAGGCTGTCAGATAAGCCCTGTCACGAACTTCAACATGAAACAAAGACAGAATCCCAGCAGGCACCCCCAAAGCAACACACTTCCATTGATATCCCAAAAGTTACCTGCTTTCCATATTCTTAAGAAAAACATCCCTCATTCTTAAATGCATCCTTGATGATTTCTAAGTAACAAGAACAAAAAGGGAATGTTTCCAAAGGGGAAGACTTGATTCTACTTCTACAAAACCGTTCTCACAACCCCAATCCATTCAGCCTGAAACACCACTACAGTCCTGTCAGAAGCCACACACTGTAACCCTGATCCTGTAACTGCTTTCGTGACAGGAGACCCCTCTGAGGAGGACACCAAACAGATGTGTTCAAACATATGCAATAAACAGGCAAACTTAATCTCCTTCCACCATACAAGCCATGGTCAACGTCATTTCTCCACCAATGAAGTTACAGGATAAGGGGACAGGTTTACAGTGACATACATGGGAGTAGGATCTGTCCTTAAATCCAGAGACTCCAATGTAGTCTGGTGTTACATAAGCTATTCCAAGAATATCTAATAGTGTGCAAAGATTACAATTATTTTAGAACAATAATGGGTCTGACTCAAACATTTCTCGTAAGAAACATTTGATGCACTTCCTGGTAAACCACTTTTCATGCATAAAACACATTATTTTCTCAAAGTCCACAGCACTCCAAAAAAGTAATACATAATTTACTGATATAGAGCAATTACAACTGGAAAAAGAAATAGTCTGTCATTTTTAAAGACCTCGTAAGTATTTCCTGGGGCAAAGACAAATACAAATCCATCAGTTGGTGAAGCCTTCTCAATATGTGTGCAACTTATACAGCTGTTAATATTGATTTGTAGGAAAGGTTTAAGAAGGCTGATATGCTATGGAAAGAGAAGAGCAGCAAATGTTACACTAAGTTTCCAAAATGATTTATCACTTGCTGAAGCAACTCAATTTCCTTTTTGCAGAAAGCACCATGAGATCAACTTCATTCATTTGGTTTTACTGCCAGAACTGAGCATCATGGATATCTAAAGGGATTGCAATAATTGCCACTTTCCAACCAGAAGTTCAGATCCAGCACATTGCTGATACTAGTTCCTACTATATCTCCATCAGGTTGCTGAAGGAGGCTGCTGGTCATGATCTACGTAACACTGGTTGCCATGGATTCTTTACAATACCACAGGATCTCAACCTAGATCTGAGAAATTAACACTGTAACACCACACATATGAGCCAGATTTTGAAGCTGACTACAGATACACTTGACTGCAGCTGCACTTACAGGAGCACCAGCAGTGAAAGCAATAAGGAAAGGCACCAGAGGGAAGGAAGGGGATCTGGCTCCCATACGCCCACCTTTTCTTGGCGTGGTCAGACACAGTGATTGCCTCTTCCAAGCAACTCTCCCAGTCAGTTTCCTACTGCTTACAGTATCCACACACACAGCCTAAAATTTCTTAATATAAATACTATTAGAGTGCAATACAATAATGTTGTGATTAGCTGGTAGCATTAACCTAAGAGTCACTGCATCTTAGACACACGCCCTACTGCTCTAAGCCTTACATTTGGGTAATCTAACACACATTTAGCAATCCTCATTAATTCACAAACACTCTTCTCCCCTCCCAGCCTATTCCTTTGTTTCTCAACTACAGTCCTAGCTGGTCTCTGGCATTCCCTCACAGACACCTAGCAGCAGAGCTCCTCCTCTCCTCACTGCCCTTCTCTCACCTGTCTTTCAGGATCACTCACTCGATCCTCACAAAAACACATCAGCACTCACCCAGCACCTCACTTTTCCCACCCCACCCCTAACACCCTCCTATTTGGGCCACCCTGGTCCTGGCCCTGCTGAGGGAGGAAGGAATGTCCCCCATCTGCTGGCAGCCACCTGCTGCCTCCTCCCTTGCAGGGAGGCTGCCGGCACCCCGGGGCACCCACACCTCTCCTGCCCTCTCCACCACAGCACCTGCGTCACACCTGCAGCTTTGAAGTAAAATAAATGACAAGTAGCTGCTGTCACAGCAATACACATGCACGCACAAGCACATGCAGTCAGTCCACTTCCCTGCTTTGAGTTCCCTCCAAGCTTTCTCTCCTCTCTGTCAGAGATGCCACAAAATGCCTCCATCCTCAGGATGCAATGGAGCACCAGCGAACACCTGGCCACCTGCTCTTCACATCTTACCTGTTGACCGTTTCTTGGGGGATTTAAGGCTCCTCATCCGACCCGGCGACGACATTCCGCTCTCACTCATGGAGTCGTGTGCCGAGGAGGCACTGCCGGTGGCCTCGCTGTCCCGAATCATGCTCTCATAGCCGCTGCTGCCCCCACTGTGGTAGAACAGAGCCGTCCTCCCCATGGCTGGCGGCAGCTCCCCGCTCAGGACGCTGCTGTTGTCACTGCCATGCCCGCTGCTGTAGCGCTGCGGCCGCCGCGGTGCCGTTATCTTGCTGTAAGGAGATGGCAGCACCGGCATTTGTGACTTCTCGTCGCTGAGGTTGATGCCACTGTCATTGCCACTGTCAGAGTCGGTGGAGCCTCGGAAGTGTCCCGCCTTGGCAGAGCCGCCCGACACCAGCTCGTTCACGCGGCTGTTGGCTGCCCTCATGGCCTGCTTGGTGCCCATGATGGTCCCACGGCCGGGTTTGCCGCTAACAGGCTGCACAGAACGGGGGGCTGCCTTCCCACCAGGGGCCATGCCAGAGCCCTTCCCTGCAGGCTGTGCCAGGGACTTCACAGAGGAGCTGAGAGACTTTGACCCACTGGCAGAGAGGCCCCGGGTTTTATTCCCATTGGCTTGCACCTTTTGGTTAGCTGTGGGTTTTGCCTGGCTGTTTTTACCAGGTGCAGAGGCGGTGAAGGGCAGTGGTAAACCCATACTGGAAGCAACAGGAGGGACCCCCAGCCTAGGGACAGAGCGCCCTGCCCGGCTGTTGCCAGTGCTCCCGCTGTCCCTCACCAGGCTTGCTTTGGATCCAACTGATGTCAGGCTGTCACACCTCTCCAGAGACATGTGGCTCCCGTATCGGTGCACGGTTTCACTCTTTGACGCCTTCACCTTTAAGCTGGACGTCATCTTGGGCAAAGAGTGGTCACCCTTCAAGTTCATTTTGCAGCTGGCACTTTCACTAAAGTAAGAGCTGGCTTTCAACCGCAAATCTGCTTCGTCCTCAGCCTTTGGCATGGCAGCTCTGGCAAAGTCCAGGCTAGAGGCTTTCCCCCCACCATTACCCAGACCAACAGGTTTCTGCTCCAGGCTCGATTTACGGATAGGAGGTGTTGGAGGCGTTGGGCCACCTGGTCTGGGCAACATGGTTGATTTCTGTGGTGCGTTCTTCTTTCCCAGGGACGATTTCAAGCTGCCAGTGGCCAAGGGAGCATCCGAATTCCCTCGGGTCACAGACTCTGGCTGAGTACTGTTAGCATGTGACACTGGCATCACTCCCAGTGTGGTGGCTCCTCTCTTCAGCTGTGGCATCTTCATCACAACTTCCGACTTCTTTGCAGCTCCGCTGGAGGATTTGCAGGCCATTTCACAACCATCCACAACCCTCTGCGAACAGGCGAGCATAGTCTGTGACTTCGTTGGCCTGGATGCTGTGCCAAAACACTGGGCAGCTTTTTCTGGCTGCTTCTCAGTACCAAATGTGTGAGGTTTTGGAGACAGCACCGACTCTGCAGGTTTTGCTTCCAAGTGACAATCGGTGCGTAAGAGCCAAGGATCTTCAAATATACCATGTGGATTCTGCAGCTCTTTATAGCTAAGGACAGTATTATTGTGGATTGGAGAAGAGGTAGTTTTTGTTTTCCTAGGAAGACTAGAATGTATTGTTTCTATCACAGGCGCATCACGAGAATTACTAAATTTAATTTTTACTGGCTGATCAGTGACACAAAAAGCACTTTTTATCTGAGATGCTTTGGTAGTTTCAGAGGTTTGAGGGCTTTTGCTGATGCCTGAGGAAAGCTTGCTGGAACTCAAGCTCTCACTCTCCAGCTCAGAGAAGCAAAATCCACTGTCATTCAGAGCACTTTTCAGGGGGACACATAAATGGGATGAGTCCAAGTTGAAGGGTTCCTCGGACTTACTACAGTTGTAAGATGACTGTGCGACAAAACTGTCACTAGACTGGGCTCCATCACTTTCAATTGTACAAATGCTGACTTCACTAAGCCACGAACTGATGGAGGAACGTCTGCTGCTGGTAAAGGGATCCTTAGCAAAGGGCACAACAATATCAATATTTACACCAGTAGAACTCTCCTGTGAGGTATAAGCATCAAACTCATCATTTATGCTGCTGATAATACTGACCGGCCTCGAACCCGATGCAAGGGCCTGAAGGGAGCAGTCACTGTTAAAGCTAATGATACTGGAAGGTCTCCCATTATCCACAATTCCACTAATAGAGAGCTCTTCCACCACTGTGAAAACAAGCTCATCCTCTCCATTCAGCTCAACAGGCTGCTGCAAAGTCACTGTGGTGGTCAGTATATCCCGATCAAAACATTTCCCTCTGAATGCTGACCTGAAGCTGTGCACCTCTATCGCACCTGACTGACTCTGGGTGTTGCTACCAACAAGGAATGTGCTTCCTAAAGGGTTTTGCTCAGGTTTGTTTCCCATCTGTTTGCTCATTCCCACAGGAGGAGTCCGAACTGCATTGCTATTGTCCAGCTCCAAATTCTCAGCTTTGGAGCTTGGGGAGTGTTGTCTCTGCTGTGGAGGGGGAGGCGCAGGGCTTGGCAAGGGTCTCTTCACATACAAGGACTTTTCCTTAGTTACACATTCAGCTGTGGCCTTACTCTGCTCTGGATTCCTCAAAGGGCTACACCTTGAAGTCTGCAGGGAATCAGTGATTGTCTCTCTCTCCCCCTCTAGGATAGAGTCTATTACTTTGTTGTCAGCTCTGCTCTGCAGCTTGGAAAGCTCTGCTTTCAAGTGAGGTGTGCTACTTTCTTGACAGTTGCCATTGCCACCCCTTGGTGCAACAGCCTGGAAAAGAAGGTTATGTCCTTTTTTGGGAGATGCAGTTTCTTGTGAAATCAGTTTCTTAAATCCTCCAGAAGGAGAGGATACTTTTTCCTTTATCAATTTAGACTGTGCATTTTCTGTACTTCCAGGAACAGGGCTGCAATTGGACCCAACAGAGATTTCTCCACAAGCAAATTTCATGGGTTCCTCACTTCCATCAATGCATTCTAACCTTTCCTGCAGTTCAGCAAAAGTGTTGCATTTGAAATGGTCCTTGTCAGAACTCCTACTAATAGCAGAATTGTCTTTATTTCTCTTCTTATTTAGGGACGGGATAATGGGAACAAACTCTGGTGGACCCTCATTATCTGTCAATTCCCTGTCGGACAAAGCTGCACCGTTGGGACCAACATAGATGACAGTATCACAAGACTGTTCACTGCTGGAGGAATAATCAGGATCACTGGATATATTCAGGACAGGAAGGTCAGGGTCAAGGGCAACAGTTCGTGGGTGGAATGGTCGCAAATGGGGGGGTCTCCGGACATGTCCTTCTTCACACGAACTCTCTCCTCCAGACGAGCTGGATGCATACTGCAAATGACAAGTAACAGAAAAGTTATTAGTATCAGTTATTAGTTATTAGTAGTAGTGATTAATTGATAGATAAGTATATACATGTACAGTAAGCGATTAAAAGGCCAGGTTGCAATATAATCTGTGCTTTGTGCATACTATCACAACTACATCTACTGGGAAAATATTAGAGGGGAGGGTAAATTAAAATAACATGCTACATAGATTTTACTGTATTAGTAATAACGTAACAATCACACCTTTTCACATAATTTCCATTAAATATTATGCACTGTGTTTCTCCTCAGTAGTTTTCTGTTCCTCCTCTATTGATTTTTAATTAATACTGATAAAAGCTTTTGAGATAGTTCCACATGTAAGCAAAGAAAGAATACGTGTTTGAAACAAAAAGAAGGGAATTTCAGGATTAAGGACTGGAGGCGGGATGATGGCTCAGTGCCAAGTCATTTGTCAGTTCCCCTCCTGAGATTTTATGCATTTTGTATTACTTCCTACCATCGAGAAATCCCATGTTCCCCTACTGAGAGGTTAGGAAAACTCATTTTCAAATGAATTAATTTCTGCTTGTTTGTGAACCAACCTTGGATTTCTTCTTTCTCATGCGGTGGATTCGAGATGCGAGCTGAACAGTTGTGAGAGTCTCTGCATAATTGGCTGGGGAGTCAGAAATGTGTGCAATCATGGTAGTCCTGCAGTTGATGTTCCCAAGTGATTCCCTCAACAACATTGTCAACTTGTTGTCCCTTTGCAAAAAAATGAACACACCAGGATTATTTAAAGAACCACCACCTTTTTTTGCAGAATTTTACACCACAAGCTGTGCTTTCATTCTCGTGCATGCATGGTACATGTACGTAAGAAATATGCTCCTGTTACTGACCACACTTAAAATGTGTCTAAATGTACACATACAAAGGTACTGATATTTTAATTTATCTGCCTGTGTATTTACAGTATGGTTAGTCATTTTGTTGCTTAGAAAACTGTAAACCAATTGACTGATAACTAGTTTCCTCAGGTTTAGGTCATACGACCCAAAAGAACTCATGAGTGCTGTATTTTCAGCTGAACACACTTAGTACCTGGATAGTTACACTCTGCAAGCTCTATGCAAACACTTTTAACAATAAGAAATAAAAGAAGTGAACAGAAATGGTAAGAAATCTCTAAATAGATATAACAATGTTAGATACCAGAAATACAAGTGCCACCCCAACTAATCTACTTTCCCTTCTGCCACCTGTGGTCTGTTCTGACATAGCAAAAGGGAAGCAGAACTTATCTCTGGAGGCTTTCCTGGCAATGCAAAGCCTCCACTGTGGACAGCAAAGCTGACAAGACAAGTGACATTTTGTCCTCCACTGGTCTCGAAGACATCCTCTCCCACGACTCCTTGGAGTAGGAAGCTCCATGCTTCCTACTGCCCCCCCTGAGCAGTTCCAGCCTGAGGGAACTCCTGTCATGTCTGGTCACTAAACCACAGTAGGTGACCAAGTTGAGGATCTGCCCTTCCCTATTCTAACCCATCCATCCTCTACTCCATACACAAACCTAGCAAGTTGCCTGAGGAAAATATCTCTCTGCCTAATACAGAAAGAAAAAAACACCTGTTTGAGATGCGTCACTAGATAAATATGTGAAATGACATGATTGATAATGCATTATAACTTTGTGCTGTTTTTAAGACAAACAGCAATTAAATTTAAGGACTGAAGGCCAAGTTCTGGTAAGGGTGTTTACAATGTGGCTGTTGTCTTTGAGCTGGGCTCCCCACAGGTGTTTGACACAAAATTGTTGTCACAGACACTCCACAAAGGAACACATCTAAACATTCACTTCTGCTAAACTAATGTGCAACATGGTGGTCTTTTTTTTTTTAGTTTAAAAGATGTATCATCCAAAAAGACGCACGGAAATAACCTTTGATGTCCAAGCTTGATTAATACTCAATTATTTTCCAAAATTTCAGTACAATTTTTATATTTGCAAAAAGAAGAGAAAATGCTATGAAATTTGGGTTCAATTATTCACTAATGTCCAGCTGGCTGAGATCAGCGATAAATTCCAAATCCAGGAAACAAAGAGGAGAGAGAAGGAAAGAAAATATCTTAGCCATTTTTCCCTCACTTTTTTCAACAATCAAACCCGCCACAACACTTCACCCAAATTCAGTATATACCAATATACCAATTTAGGCCATCTAACTAAGAATTTCACGTTATTTGAACATTTAAAAACCTGTGTGTATGTTAATATGGACAAGTAGATGAATAGGTATGTGTATCTGTAGGAGTGACCTTAAAAGAAGACAGACCCCCCTCTGTGATAGCATTTCCTTTAACTTCATACTAGATTAACAGCAAATTGTTGATGCAATCCATTTCTCAGGTAACACGACCCACAAATTTAAGATAATACAGACTAGAATTCACTTACTTATATGGCACATGCTTAGCACCATTAATTAAGGCCAAAATTACATTGCCCAGGGCAGAGAGAGACAGACACAGAGAGCCCCCTCCATCTCGGCTCTTGCTCAACACTTTTTCACAGCTCCCTAGATCAATGAGATGCAAACGACTGCGTCCTCCAGACACTAAAACAAAAAGGGGAAAAAACAGTTGTACATCACATTCTTGCATGGACCCAAGCCAAACCTGGTATTCAAAAGGCATTCAAATGAGGAGAATAATGAATACAGCATGGAATAATGATCAAATTAATATTTAATTGTAAGGAAACCAGATATTAGTCACAGCTACAAAAGTTAAAGGTAACTCAACTGGCTTGAGAGTTCATTTTTTTCTTTTTAAGTTAATTGCAAATTATTATTGAAACTAATGCAAGACCACATCATTTAAAAATAAACAACATGGTAAGAACATTCATACTTCCTCCTTTGCCACTCTTCTCCATGCGATACTGGTATATGTGAAGAGTGAAGAGCATGTGTGAATTCCTCCTATCTTCCTCCTCACATTCAGGCTTGCTGGTGCTTCTGGCAGCAATTGCAGCATCAAGGAAAAAGGCAGCTTTCTCTGCTGTCGGGGCCCTTAGCTCACTTTGGTTTTGAAGCTTGAATATAAACAAGAAAATGACTAATTAGCACAGGGGCATTTTTTTATTATGTTTTGCTGAACATGCTGAATCTCCAGGGCACTAAGAGAAACAAATATGTACACCATGGGAGAAGGGCTTATAAATTAAAAGCAATAAATTTTTTTTACTGGCTTAAAAGTTGTCATAATTGTTGTCAGATAAAAGGAAATAAAAAGTAGAAGAAAGTCAGGCTCAGAAAAATCTATGTTGTGATATTCATTATACCTGGGTTCCACATATTGGATCTTCTCTCAGATAAACCCCAGGAGACTGGCCATCCTGAAGGCTGCCAGTGGCTACTTCAGCTAACAAATCCTTAAGGTTTTCATCTTTGCCACTGATCTCTACAGCAGACACTCTAATAGAGAAACGAGTTCCAGTTTTTTCTTTACGTTCATTGATCAATTTGAAGAGCCAAGAAATTGCACAGGGGATGATACCAAGGCTTTGTGTGGAGTTATCTTTCCCAATCATGGTAAAAGATTTTCCTAGAATGAAAAGACAAACATAAACACAATTAACCTTTCTTGTACAAGGCAGTGTGTCTTCATATTGCCACCTGATATCAGCACGGTACATTACATGTAATGCCATGTGCTGCACAAATAAGTGAAAGAACAGATGAAAAAATTCAAAGTATGTCATTAATACTCCATTACTATTTATTCAATTAGGTTTGCAAGTTTTGTAAGCCAGACCCACAGCAAATTAATGTTAAAAACATCTCTGATCTTTTGATTTTCATCACAATGCACCTACATAAACTTACTCTTGAATAAGCTAATCTGATGCTACATTTTACCTTTTCAAATTAAAACTCACAATCACAGTGTAGAAATAAACCGTGATAAGTTTGCAAAGCTAATTAAAAAGAAATTCTAATCTATTCATATACTCCAGGTTTATTGTTCCAGGAGCTGACAGCATGTAATTACCAGACTGACATAGTAATTAACTGTAACGAATTTGGGAGCTCACCAAGCTTGACATGACCAAAGCAAAATATGCAACCATCTGCACCATTCACAACAGACTGGATTACTTCTGCTACTGTTCCAGAGCATACCTCAGCCTGAAAGAAAAATTGGAGACAAATAAGTGAAAGAGCATATACTGCTGTGGTTTTTACTACTCTTCTGTAATGAAATGAATGACTCAATATTTTTGAGGCGCAATATTCTCCCCATTTTTATGGCATCAGTCCTATTATTTTAGTAACTATGCTATCTTAAAAAATAATAAAATATGCTACTACAGCCTAAAATAGTTTTCAATTATATTAAACCTATTCTCTTGGAATATTGATTCTATGACTAATGTAGCAAACTGAATGCTATCCAACCAGGCTTCCTGCTGGTATAATAGCTTAGCCAAGGCTATTCAGTAATAGTAGCAGCTCCACTGAAATTAAGCTACTCAGAAGTGCTCACAGGAATTAAAAAGACATCCATACTGGAGAGAATGCATTAAGATCCCTGAATAAGATTTCATAGTATCACATTTTCCTCTTCCAGCGGAAACATCATCATCAATAAAGAGAACTTGTTAAAATACTTGATTGCGTTAAAACCCGTTTATCCACGTCAGGGAAGGTTTCAAATACACAGTAAGATGATCTATTAAGTACAGCAGCTGGGGGCAGGGGAGGGGGCTGCTGTAAATATGTAACTACAGTGAAATGATAAGGCTCTGTTATCAAGTGCACAGCAGCAAGCTTGCCTCCAGCAATAACACCTTCACAGAAGGGGTTGCAGTGGCCAACATCACCCAAAAACATCACAATAGGCCACCCAACAGGCCTGCTACTAGAAACTGAAAAGCCATTCCAAACCAGGGGTCAACAGCCTGAAGGACTGGTGCCAAAACCAGCAGACATGCAGGCTGTGACCAGCCACCTTGCAGAAGGGCTGGCAGCACAAGTAAGAAAATCTCACTTCCAGTTCTGGACTAGTGTTGAGATTGCTGTTGCATACTTCTGCACAAAGACCCTGTTTGAACTTATGCAAGATCTAAAAACAGTGTTCCGAAGTGGTCACCTGTGCTTCGGGCACTGATGAGTGGGGCAAGTTACTCTCCATCTTTACTGCTTGTCTGGAACTTAGACTCAATAGATATTTTCCTATCTACAGTCTGGGACCCAAAAAATTAAACAAAATCCTAGGAGAAGATCAGATTATGAACTAGACCTTGTCATATTTTCTCAACATTAACAGACTATTTTTACCTTGGATGCTTTGTGCTATATTTTTCACCCTACTTGTTTTCAGCAATTCAGACCTGGTGTAGTTCTTCAAATGCTGTTGAATTAGTTCTTTTTAAACCTGTTCTAAGATTTTATTTTCTGAACCAAAGATTTTTCACAGAAGGAATTATCAGATGTCCATGAGTGCAACCTCACTAAATACACTGCAGACCCCAATCCTTCAAAGACCAGCCATCCTGTCTGTGTAGCAGATTTCAGGTCTGAGGCTACTACTGAATAAATGCTCCCTTTTGCAGGCCAAAAGAAAGACATGCACCATCATCAGCACAACCATCAACATAAAATAATCAGTCAAAATCACAGTATAAACAAACTGGAAAAGGGGCAGATAATATAAAAGCTCCCTGTTCCAGTATAACAATCCCAAGGGGTTAGCTTTATCTTTCCTCCTAGCAGCATTTAGTTTAACATTAAGCACATGTTTACTTCCCATTGAAAGCTGTGGGGAAGGACTTTATTTCGGTCCCATCAAATGGGTTAAAACCTAGCTGGATGGAAAACTGGATTTCAAGCTGGCTGTGTGCCTTTCTCTAACAAGAGGATACACACGAAGGTAATTTAGTCAGCAAATCTATCTCCCCAGCTATTATTCCTTAATTTTACATCTCAACTAAACAGAAGATATAAGAATTTACCCACTTGTCTATTAATTACCACGTTTTTTCCAGGCATTAAGGCAACTCATTCAAATAAAATTCCCCAGAAACAGAAGGAACTCTTCAGGCAATCAAATGCAGTGGCCAAGAGAAGACTCAAGAGGTTTACGTGAGTGACTCCAGTACCTGTGAAGCGTCCTGGGGGAAAACTGCATCAAAGGCAAACATCTTTGGGACAGCAACAACACCTCTTCTGTGACCTGCATTGGAAGGCCCAGGTGCTGCTGGATCATAAAATGTGATTTGCTTTTTTCGTGGGTCTACCTTTAGGAAGGACATGGATTCAGACGTTTCATGTGCTCCTTGAGAGGAACAAATCCTTACCATCACTTTCACCTGCAAGGATTCAGAAGAAAGCAACAACTTGAGTTTGCAGCTACAGATAAACATATGCAAAGCCTTCCTCCCAAACCCACTCCCCTTCCCATGATGTGTTTGTTTGCAATGTTCAGGTGTGTCAGAACAACCGTGGGACAAAAACAGAGCCAGATTTTCCAGCCTGGGGTCTTTGCTGAACTAATTAGGTTTCAAAGGTGCACTTTGTCTCTTCAGTTGACACTGTTCCAGTTTAACCAATTCAATTTATAAATGTCTGATGTGCAAGTATGATCCACTGTAGGTGTAACACAATGCCAAAGAAAAGAAAATTCTAGTCTCCTGCCTTTCAAGTACTCAATGTGACCGAAAGGACACTTTGAAAACCAGTCTGAATAGCACAAGGCTCAGACAGCTACTGCATTTGAAATAGGTCTAGAAACTTTCAATTTCTCATTCATATTATTTTAATAAAAAGGTGTTTCTCTTACAGCTGTCCCAGGCAGTTTCCTTTATGCTGTCATTGCTAGACTCTTCAGTGGTTAGTTGCAGATTTAATGGGGGGAAAAAAAAGGAGGGGAAAAAATCCAAACCACAAACCACTAAAAGGTCAAAAAGCTTGAAAAGAAACCTCTCACAGAGGTACATTTCTATTGCAGCACTACAAATTATGATACCCTACACACAGGTTTTTCAGACAGTCTCTTTAGACTCTCTGACATGTTAGCTGTGATTTCCAAAGCACCTTATGGGAGCCAAGTGACTGGGTCTCAGGAAAATTCAGCAACAGCTGCACACCTGCTTCTTTTAAGCTTCCTGGAAATCATACTCTAACGTTAAAAACCTGTGAAATACTGCCTCACACTCACTTACAACCATTTATCCTTATGAAATGCTCCCATGTCAGAACCAGCATGTTTTATACACCTTGCACTGAAGTAAATTACTATTACAGGTGCAACTTCAACTCCGAACTGCCCCGCAGATCAGACTTCAGAGAAAAGCAATGTTCAGTGAGAATTACTTTTTCCAGGGCGTATGAAATGTTTCAGTAACAAGCTGAACAACAGTATAATCTCCTTATTCAACTACTGGACAACTCTCACAGCACCAGAGTTAACCAGGTGGCTGAAGAGCCTCCATGGCTGCAATATACCACAGTGGAACAATTTGCATATGCACTGTCCACAGCACCCATCAGCACCTTCACCTTCCGCAACACGTCTACTGAGCCACGAAACACCCACTCCTGTGAAAGCACATGGTTTAGTGGTGGGCTTGGCAGTACTGGGTTAACAGCTAGACTTGAAGATCCTTTCCAACCTAGACAATTCTGTGGTTCTATGAGTCAGGCTCACTTTTAGCCCTGAGCTGGATATTGCATGTAGAAGCTGGGTTTAAAAGCACTTGTCTCTGATAAAGAATGATTCTCTGTTTCAGTAAGCTTTTTGCTAAATGTAACCTTAAATGTGCCAGAACAATTTGACTCCTACTTACTTTGTTTCAAGAACGTTATGTCATTAAAATGGTGTGCACTTACTCCATGAACACATTCTTTGTGTCTTTACCAAAAAAAATGGACTTTGCAGTCAGCACTTCCCCATCACTTCTGTGTCCACAGAGACACTGGCAAAGGAAGAACCAAAGCTGAACACCTACTTCAGCAAAGCACAGCATGCGAAGTGCAGGCAACAAGCAGAGACCAGAGCAGGCTGAGCCACCCTCAGGGACTGACCCTCGTACCAGACAAGATGAAAAGGTGACACCAGACACGTCTGCACCCAGTGTGTGCAGTGAAATGCAGTGGCCAAGCCAGGATGATCCACAGCAGATGTGGGAGCAGCGGGAAGCACCATGCTGAACTGTCCCTGCCTTTACCAGCTGGGGAGGGCAAGTAATTCAAACATTTGAGTTCTCAACTGTCCCTTTCTTCCATCTCCTTTTCTCTGTGGGGGCTAAGCTGCACACAGGCATCCCTACACAATTCCTCAAGCATCCTCAAAGGAAATATTTTTCCACAAAGCAGCTCTAAAAGCTTTTCCTCAACATTTCTTCCAAACAAAGAGGTTAAGAAACAACCAACCCTTCCCATAAACACTACAAGAGGCTCCACCAAACATAGCAGCAAATTCTTCTACCTATTGACTAAGCTGTCCCCTGATTCAACACTTTCTTTTCTTTTGCCTTTCACAGTAATATAAATATGAAAATACAGTCCCACAAAACAAGCAAACCTTAGAATAAATGAAACAGCTGCCTCAAAAGCAAAGTGCATCAGAGGTGACACACTCAAGGCTGTTTCCCCATAAAAGCTGCATGAAGCCAGCTTTGTGTATTAGCCTGCTAGCTCAACCTTGACATGCTACCAAGGTGCTCAAAAAAAATAACCTCCCCCAGGGCAAAAAAAAAAAGAAACAAAACCTAAATATATAAATATATGTAACTATAAATGCCCACTTCAGGGTCACTTGATTAAAATGAATTTTAAAATATACGCTGTTTTCAAAGCACTTATCTTAACAGTCGTTTCTGTTCTCTCTTCCATCTATTATTAGATTATAGCAACCAGAGCTTGGATAAGAGGAAAATTGGTTTGCTCCTGACCTAAACAGCAAGTTACCTTCATCAGAGCATTGCTCCCCCTAAACACAATGATGGCTTCACCCACAGAAAATCCTTGTGTGACAAATTAGCTTTTTAAGACCACCTCTCTGAATCAGAAAGATACTAATATAGCTTCCCATAATGGATCAGATCCCAAACTTAACAGGTCTCAAAGGTCATCTTCATTTTTAAAGTGAGCTTTTAAGACAAATATGAGAAGGGAGAGAAAAGCAGCTTGAGGGACTTCCTCTTTTAGTGTTTTGTGTATAAAAGCTGATCTGCAGAGTAGAAAAACACTGATTTCACATTTAGTTTCCCTGCCCACTAAATATATCTGTAAGTGATATCTATCAGTAATTGCAGAGTAATAATGTGCCACACTCATTCATGATGCTGAGCCAGACTGATTTCACTCAGAAATAAAGCAGAAATGCTCATGGAAGTACCATCAAGCACAAAGATTACTCAAACATATCCCTTCACAAGAGCAAAAACTAAGAGCAGGCAGATCCCGGGTGCATGCACATGCTTCTGTGTGTATAAAGGAAAGGTTTGGTGTAATACTGTTTATTCTTCTCACACTTCCTGCACGCCCGTGGCTGAGGACCACTCTTAAGTGACAGGTTTATATTCTCAGCTCCGAAGCTCATCCCAGTATTCTTCTGGAGTTAATACTGCAGGAAAACAGTATAGTATGAGTACTGTAGAGCCAGCATGGCTCTTGCCTTAAGGATCAATTTCGCTGCAGCTTCTCCTGCATCTCTCTAGCTAGTTCTCACACAAAAGGCATGCTCACCTTGTCTCATGTAGAGACAGCAATATGTGCAGGAAATCATCCAGAAACAAGGGCTTGCAGGGAGGGGAGGATTCAGGGTAACACAGGGCCTTTAAATTTGAAAGTAACTTTGGCCCATAAATAGGGAGCAAATCAGCAATGACTGCACTCTAATGCTTTTATTTGCTTATGGAAATGAATTATTAGAATTAAATGCAATTAATTTCAGGCCCACTCAAGACCACATCATTTGTGGGTGATTATTTGACAATATGTCCAGGTTTCTGAGGTCAACTCCAACTGCAGTGGTACCAGGTACTGCTCACATTTGTACAAAGCAAGGAAACACAAGAAAAGGAATTTAGATGAGAACGAATAAAGAAATGGAAGAATAAGACAGTTCTAAAGGAAAAAGAACAGGTTGGGGGGGGGTGGGAATCGAAGACAGCTAAAAAGGACTGGGGGTGAAGGGAGAGAGACAGAGAACACAAAAAAAGGAAAGACAACACAAATTTGGTGTTTCTTTTCAGAAAAGTCATCTCAGGCTCACAACTCAGGCTCACCTCACAACTTTTATATTCCTTAAGGAGAGATAACACAGACATCCATTGTGTGACAGGAATGACCCTTTTTGCTAAAAGTTGGTATTATTACTACCTTCTTCCCCCTTTTGTTGTTTCTTCTTCAATGCAGAGAACAACACAAAGTAAAAAAGAATTACAAGTGGAAGTTTTATAATTATGAAGGATATAAGACTTTGTACATAGACATTCATGCAGGCATTGAATACTGGATAGAGGCTCTATTTTAATGAGGATGTTGATGGAAAACTAGGCTAGGTTTGTATTTGAGTTCAATTTCTGCAAATAAAAATAAAAGAAACATAAATATCACAATATTTGCACATTATTAACATTTTTCTCAGTGCCTGAAGACAGCCTAAATCATGGAAACAAGTGAAGTATCTCACTAATTAACTGACTCTAATCTGGTGGGGTTTGTACACTGGGGGTTCACACTCCATTACTGAACTTTCCCAAATTCGTGTATATGCAGAAATCAGGAGGTCAGCAGAATTGCTGAAGGAAATCCTATTAAAATCAAAAGTGCTTAGGAAAAGACGATGGTAAATATATCTTGAATATGTTATTACAAGATAAAGAATTCAAAAAAATAAATAAACAAGCATCTAATTTGGAAAAGCCCTAGAAATGGGTGGCATAAGGTCAGAGGCCCCTCACCCAGCACAACAATGGGTGTAATTTTAACCTTCACCGGCAAGGATGAGAGAGAGCTTCCAAGCAATCAAAGAATTTTAAATTTGCCTGTCAGCCTCCACTGGAAGTCAGGGCAAAGAAAGGCAACAAAAGAAAACAGTTGCTAGAATTCATTTTCTCCAGCTATGCAAGGGCAAACCTAAGGGATGGATGCTGAATCATAAAAACAAAAATCACACCAGTTTTATGCAAACATATGAGATTAAGGAGACAAATTAGCAAAAGGGTAGATTTAAAAAAATAAATAAATAAATGAGGGGAAAAAAGAAAAGTCCTCTGTGTGGAAGACAAAGCTATGGGGAGGACTCGGGCAAAACTCCATAAAGTTTTAGAAACAGCTGATGAGATCACCAGAGAATCACAGATCCACTCAAATATCAGTAACCTGTTGGAGTCCAGAGACAAAACTCCAGACCTTGAGATCTTTAACCTTTATGAAAGTGAAATCTAGATGGATATTTAACAGTTTTCACCTAAACACCAAAATATCTCAGAAACTGAGGGATGTAAATCCTGGCTGGCACCAGCCCTTCCTCCCCTCGCAGCACTCCTCCTCCTTTCACACTGGCTACCCCATTTCACACCAAAGGGTCACAAGGAGAGACCTTCTGCCCCACTGTCATGTGGAGTCACTGCTCCCATGCTGTGACCTTCTCCAGCATTGCCAGGTGACTCGCTGGTGTGGGCTCATAATTTCCAGACCTCCCCAACACACTAAACCAGCTGGAGCTGAGGAGAACAGGACAGAGGAGTCACACCAACCAAAATAGTGGGCTGGCTTCAGGACTCGTCAAGACAGTGCAGAGCATCAAGCGTAGGTCAGTGCCAGAAAGCAGGTATGGAAAATGGAAAAGACAGACCAAAAACCTCTGAAACCCAAAATCTGAAGCAACTGACAGCTGAAAGCGAGACTGATGGTCAGAGGCAAGCTACCAATTTTATCTAGAAGGCCCATATATTTTGGATCTGAACTGAATGGAGCTATCGCAAAGCCACACATCAAAGAATACAAAACTCCAAGACCAGTGAGGCATGTGTTGCTCCAGAAGAAATCATGTCCAAGCCTGAATTTGCAGAGAAAAGAGCCACTGATCAACAGAGAGAATGACACAATCCTACATAATTCTAGACAGACACAGCCAGGAGATTGATAATCAGGTTTTTATAGATTATTACCCCATAAGCAAGAGAGATGGAAAGGCTTTAACCTCTGAGACCAGAGAATGGGGAAGGACCCCCTCACACTTAAAGAACAAGATGATTTGAATTCTATTCCTAAGAATATGATGGACCTCTACTACATGTTTTAGACAACAAATACAAAAAATATTTTATATATCTATACATACAGATATATATATCTACATATATATAAAATACATATATATACACATATATATAAATATATATATTATGCATTATATATCTAAATATATATACACATATATACCTAATATATCTACATATATATCTAAATATATATATATCTACATATATATATATATATATGTAGATATATTTTAGAAAATTAGTTATTCATCTTTCAGTGGAGGGTTCCAAACACTCTACACAGTTTAATTAGGGACAGACTGTAGACAGAGAAGACTCCACTAACTCACTAGGTAATGACTAGACTCCATGGCTTTTTGAATGTTGAGGAAATTAGGATCCTGACCCAGCCAAGTATGTTAGCACAGGCATAACTGTAACATATGGTACCTCCTTTGAAATCAATGGATGTGCAGTGTTTATGTTTTTGTAGTGATGCTTTGTTAGCATCTGATGCTTATATAGTTGTCAAGTTTCGTATTAGACATAATGAGAAGGAAAAAAATAAAATGAATGGTTTTAAAAAGCACGTAAAATTTTCAAATACATGTGCTCAAGCCTTTTTTACTAAAATAAACTGTCTGTCTGTATTTTGGGAAGGTGCTGGCACTGTACTGGAATCCATTTTTAAAATGCTGGTCATATTCTGCATTACAGCAGTATCATAATCCCTAAATGAACAAGCAATTTGGTCTTTAGCAATAAATGTCATTATAACAAATTTGAATGGACACTAAATATTCCCTAGAAACATACATCCTTGACAGGCATCGTGCAGCCAGGAAGTTAATTTTGTCCAATGTTCACAAAATGGCGTGTAACAGCAGGTTAATTAAATAACTATGTTTAGACACCCACCATTCTGAATCAAGATTTCTCACCAAGAAATTACACAGAATTCACATTCCATTGAATAAAGACCATTTTCCAATGAAATCACTTATTTTTCAACTACAATGTAAATCAAATTACAGAAGTCCTAGTTCAGAGCCAATATTTTTCATGGATTTAATTGTAACTGACAGATATATAACCCTTGCTAAATTGTTTTACTGTGGGTGGCTCTTACAAGCCTTTCATATACTGCCACTACCAATGGATGGCAAATTTATATGCAAAATTGCCACGCTAGCATAGACCATCTAGCTCCCCCGGGAGAACCTAAAGGAAAAAGAAAAAAAAATCACTTCTATATTGTACTCTGCTAAAAAAGAATTGATTCTGTACTCTAAGAAAACGTGAAGGAAAACTATTTCATTTTTTCAAGGTGAAAACAAAGTACAAGAACTTACATATTTTTATGTCACTTTTTCACATTTTTGTTTAAGCAGTTCAAGGTGTTTTGGCAGGGATGCAAGTACCTTGGATGATACAGTGCTACCTACATCCATAGGCGAGTACTTACAGTGATACATGACTTGTATCAGAAATAACACTTCAGTCATTAGGGAACAAGGAGCAGTAAAGATGACAAAATTAAGTACCTATTTGTTATCCGTCATCAAACCATCATAAGAACCAGTGAATGGGACACACAGCACACTTAAAACAACCCTGCATGATCAGTAAATCATATTAGCAGTACCTTAGCCATGGCTTAGTAAAGCATAAATGGAAGTAAATGTCTAAAACTCATAAATGGAGAGAAGTATGCATATACCTGTCCAAGAAACATGTCTGACAATTCAGGCTCTCTTTAAATGCTCCACTTCAATTGTCTCACATAGGAGCATTCTGTCATTCTAACATTAAAAAAATTGACAGAATCCTTGGAAGAGACAAGCACTTAAAGTTGCTGTTGTAAGTGATGCAGTATTATAAAGAATGAGCTGAATAGAACCCCAGAAAATAACATTTTGCATGAAAAAGGCTTCCCACCATGGTAAAGAAAAATAGCACATTAGAACGCTATACAGCAGCCACTGTAAAAAGGATGTCTTTCTTAATACCACAATATGATAAATTATCTTAAGTAGCACATTAATGTCAGAAATTGAGTATAATCTAACTTCTTTCCAGTGACAATATTAAATGGCTTTCAGATGTCTTTCCTACTATTCTGACATTAAATTTAATAACACCCAGAGAGACCACAAAAATGATTCAGTTACAAGAATCATAGTGCACTGGATCATTGCCTTTTAAGTAGGATTCAACTAAATGGTTTGGACTCTGATGCTTTTGGCACATTCAAGAGAAAAGTATGGATTTTTCTATGTAACATTTATTGGTAGTGTGCAAAATTCCTTTCAGTATCCAGTTTGAACTGATAGTGGGATCCTCCTTTGTGCATGAGTTTGATCGCTGTTGATTATATGAAATACAGGTCCAAGGCAGACCTACTGTTCTAAATCATTGCCTTTTTTTCAACTTTTCCCTGCTTGGTATTCCTGCATGTTGACAACCCCAGCAAGCATCTGTGAGAGTGTATAACATTTTGCTATCTTACCAAAGAAAATTAGGCAAAAGGCTTAATTAAAGATTTATATCAGAGGACAAGTCCGCACGCTGCTGCTGAAATTACTGTACACAGAAAAAATTGGTACTTGTGAAATGCAAAAGAAATTAATAAGACATTTATTTTCCACCTTCCAGAAGAATACCTGAAACAGTGAGAAATTATAAATACAAATTGCAAAAGATAAGTAAGGGCTGTCTGCTGCAGTGAGTCTCTAATAACAAATGTATTCAACCATAAAAGCCATATAGCAGTTTCACTGCAAAGGAACTGGATGATAAGCATGGAGATGGTGATGTGAAATTAGGAATAAATTTAGATCTTGGGCTCAAATTATCAATAACTGAGTGCAAGTGCAAGAACTGGCCATCACGATCTCTCCACATTCCTGCCTCACCCAGCAGTGAAAAGCAAGAACAGCTTATGAAAAGCAAGAACTCAAGCCTCTTCCTTTCCCCAAATGTCTGTTGTGCTCAAATGTTCAAGACAAGCTCCCACAACCAATGGCAGGACCTGTTCAGTTCTTGACACCACAGAAGAACACAAGATAGTCCAGATGCTACTTTCAATCAGTTCCTTAGCTTCAACTGTCCCATCACCGAGTTCAGAATAACTCTTACTTCTCTGTTGGCCCCAAAAATTGTATCACATTTTCCACATTGTTTCTGTGTCTCTTACAATGTATTGAACCAACCTTGAGTATCAGTGGATGGAAAAAATGTTAAGAATTACCATTGCAGAGACAATACAGAAAGCCAGTCATATTTGCCATTGTAAATGCTTCAACATGTACTTTACTCTAAGCTTCCTGGATTTATGAGAGTAATGGGACTGCACAGAATGTGTCAGTACAAACAATAATTAGTAACTGTAGTATTCAGGCACTACTCATGTAGACTGAATAGTATTTTGGCACAGTTGGCATATCATTCATCTCCTCATTTTTTTCATAAAGGGAGGCACATTCCTCTCATTGAAGCATCCTGGACACTGCAAGGGTTTCCAGTTTGTTACTTCTATTTTTCATTTTCGAACAACAACTTCTCCTCAGAGATGAGGGAGGAGAAGGCCGCCCCACCAGCTGTTTAACCCACTGTAACCACACAGTAATTGTGAGGGACACTGCTGACATGGGAATGATCACCCAAACCACACAGAGTACCAACCACAGCCACAGATGCTGTGGTAGGAAAAAGTGACTCCAGAATTCATCACTGATTCTGTTCCATACGTGTATCTCATATTCATTATTGTACAGGCTGCAAGAAAAAGCCAAGGAAAATGATAACCAGGAGGAAAGTAAAGTAAAAAGCTGTTAGAAGAGAGACTGAGGTTAACAGAGGATCACAGCACAACTGCCAGTGTTTACTGATTGCTCTCTCCATTGCTGTGATACTTACAGCAGTGAGAAAGAAAAGTAATTACTTTATTCCTTGTCACCCTCATCATGAGACACCAGCTGAGCAAATCTTGATCAGCAGAAGCTGATGAGCAGGAAATAATGGAGAGTGCTAACGCATAGAGAGCTAAATGCTACCAAAAGCTGTTTGGCATTGCTCAGGAAAGGTGAAACTATGAATTTTTAGTACTAAAGAACACCCATAGAGGAGTGACACTTCTCCTTGGATCACAACTTCTAAGTTCAGACACACAAAACTCCATTTGTGCTGATGCATAATTTTTAGAAAAAGCTATATTGCTGGAGGGTGTTTTTCAGGCAAACACTGATATTTATAAAGTTGCAAAAAAGGAATGGGTTAAGAGACATTTAGTAGGTACTGCATATCTTACACTGTGTTTCAGAGATGGCTACTTTAGGTTTTGAGGAGCATTAAAACTGGTACCTAGCCTACCCCATCACCATTTGGATGCTCTAAATCTCAACTCAAGAACTGAAGGGCTGATTCAATTAGCAGAGAGCTCTTATCCTCTCCAGAAAGCACAGGATTCTTCCAAATTGTGGTCAACAAGTATTTGATGCGAAGGACTCAGCTGGAATGCTCACAGATTCACAGAATATGCTGAGTTGGAAGGCACCCACAAGGATCATTGAGTCCAACTCCTGGCCCTGCAGAAGACCATCCCCAAGAATAACAACAAACAGAATCTTCAATACTCTATGATCCTTGTAGGTTCCTTCCAACTCAGGATATTCTGTGATTTTATGTTTTTAATGTTTTCAGCTGAGAGCTAAAAACCAGACATTTTGAGGGTCAACAGACAGACATATCCTGTGCTGCAGGAGAAGCTGCCACAGCTGAGCTGATCAGGGTCCTTACATATCCTTGGAATTCTGGTGGAGCTTTTCCCTTGGAAAGTTCTCTGCTCTACTCACTCATGAAAACAGTAGGTAGAGCACATGACCCAAGGCATATTATCTCCTGCCCTCTGGAACCATGCATTTGATCACAGACTTTGTTGATCTGTTTGAAGGCACCAGGTGAACCAGTGCTTTCCATGAGGTACAAATGCTGGGAAGGTCCACCAGCTGCCCTCAAAGCACAGGAAAAAGGCTGTAGTCTCTTGGCTACACACAGCTGAAGGCACACCAATGCAGAGACAGATTTATTGAGCTGTAGACGCAAGGATACACAGGATATATAAAGGAATACTTTAAAAGTTTTCCTAAGGCAAAGTGCCTCAGAAATGCCATGCTCCCTGTTATTCCTGGTGCCATGGCCAAGTACTGAATTGCACAGAAAAAAAAAAACCAAAACAGGCACAACAAATGGGTTTTGTTAAAACTCACACATAGAAAGGACATTCCATAGCAAACCTTCCTCCACCTGGGAATGTCTAAATTACTGTGCCAGGTTTATGTATTCCATCATTACATCCTCTTTTCTAAGACACTGGAAAAGCAGGAGAAAAAAAATAATCCATTTTCCTCTGTGACTTGTCACCTTCTTAAAACAGCCCAAATTACTCCTTTATTTTCCATTAAGTACATACGGAGTATTCTCTGTGAGCAAGTGTCAGCTCCAGGTATTTAGGCTGACAAACTCTTTATGTTAATGCTGATTTGTATAGTTACTCTAGGTGCATATTTTAGCTCTCCTGTGCACATTACATACTTCAATTCTATCTTCAAACACTAATATCTTGTACCCTATGTAAATAAGTATTCAGACTCTGTTGTGTGGGTGATTAAACAGTTATAAATATGAATAAAGTCCCAAGTAATTGAGCTGTATTTTAATTAATTTTAGATAAAACTTAGCACAAATTTTTCCATTTCAAAGGTGTTGCATTTCCTAAGTTGGCAAGACTCCTACTCCTTTTCCATACTCTTACAACAACATGTGAAGCAGAGGGAAACAAAGCCCCCTCAGCACATCTCCTTAACCTCAGACCAGTGCCTGAGTCCTGCGGGCAACACAGAGACTACTTCTTCCACAGCTGAAGCCTGTGTGGGCACTGGGTTTGGACCAGTGGATTTGGATATCAAAGGCAATTTTTTCTCTTACTATTTGCGAAGTCCACAGGAGGTAACAGCCCTCAGGCACATTCAAATGGATGTGACTCTCTCTATCCCATCCCAAGACCCTTTTCTTGAGTCTATCCAGCTCTGTTCTAGGCCAGAAGCTTCCAGCCCAGTTAAAATTTGTCTAGAAAAATATTTTAAAATATTGAAATCCAAAGTTACCTTTCCAATGCCAGGGTTGTCCTTGATTTTGGACACAGCTCTCAGAAGGCATGGTGGTGCTGGGGGAGGACAGAGCTGCAGGATGCCACTAAAGTTAGTAGCATAAATAGAGAAGTCGTGTGTGTGTGGCAGGGGTGGATGGTATTTCTTTCTCTTCGAAGACAGGTTAAGCTTCTGTGCTGCTCTGTATAAAAGTAATAGCAAGAAAGGACAATGTTACTCAGGTGTTAACAGGAATCTGAAGCAGACAAACAGATGCTCATTGTCATCACTGCCTGCTTAACAAATCAAATCATTGCATTCTAATCTGATTTCATAAGGACAAGCCATCAGGACACTAATAAAGGAAATATGGGTAGAAAAATTACTGGCAAAATATTCAGGTAATTTCTCCACCAACAGAATTTCAATTATAATTTAACTTGCCCTTCTTTCCCCCAACAGCCTGACATCTGAATCCTAACAAACTAACATCTCACTGATGTAATAAAAAGCTGAAATAATCCCCTTGTCACTGGCAGAACCAGATGGACTTTGCTGGTGATAACACTTATGAAAGTGGTTCTTTGTACTCTACAAGTTACTCAAGGCAGAGCATAGCACTCCACGTCAGCTGAGCTCAAGATCCTCTCCTGTTGGCTGCACAGAAAATCCTTAGATAACAGGAAATTTCCTTCAAGACAGATTGGTTTTTCCTTCCCAATTCCATTCTCTCCCATTAAAATGGAAAGCTATTAAAAAGACATGCTTAAATGTGCTGAATGATAATGCTCCTGCTTTTGAAATGTAGAATTTCAAAATGTAAAAGATGAACGAGGAAAAATTAGAACATACAATTAAAATTGTAACATTCTTCCTTGTGAATAAAAATAGGAACATAATCTGTTTTTTCTGCTATTCCTCAGCAGCAGCACCAAACAATATAGCAAGAAACCAAAACAGAAACTCTTCCCTACATCAAAACCCATATGGGAAAATAAAATTCACTCTGCAGAATGATTATTTTAAGCAGAATAAAATATATATGTTAGCAAGCACATGCTGGGCAACTGGGCACGGCAATGAGGGTGAAATCTCAGTTCTCTTGAAGTCAAGGAGAGCTTGACCACCTGAAAAAGACACGTGTGATCTGACCCTGAGACTGTCAGTAGACAGTCCATCCACAGACAAATATCATAAAAGCATCCAAATTGTTACCTTCTAGCATTACTTTGAATGACTGTTAGGGCAGCAAAAGCACAAGGTGTCCTGCTGCCAGCATCTGTGGACATGCTGAGACCACACTACTGATGGCAGCAGGTCTTTTGGGGACAAACCACTATTCTGGTCCACCTTTGCAATATAAGGGCTTCTCACTTTGAACGAATTAGTAAGTATCTTCATACAATGACTACTTTATATCTTCATCATGTCTTTCAGCCCAAGATCACCAAGTACTTTTCAGTGAGATCAAAATGGCACTAGCATCTGTGAAGTATTATAAGCAACAGACCTGTGGAGAAACCAAGGCAGTGTTTTGCTGTCATAATGAATTAAGGGTAAATCTAGAACCCCAGCCTTGCTACGCATCTTGTCGTCATTGTCAGGCAGCCTCAGGCTTAGTCAGCTTAGTAAGCTGATCAGAGAGGGAAACTGTTCCTTTGCTTGTATTTATTGTAGGTTAGAAATAAAAATTAACATCAAGAGCAGACGGGCTGCACAGTTTTTTCCAGCTGCACTGTTGGCTTCAAATGAGCAACAGTACAAAGAACTGGCTGTGTCTGAGGAGCAAAACTGGACACTTGAGTCAAAATTAGACAGCTAGTTAGAACAACAGCAGGACTCTCAATACAGATCTCCAAAATTCCGAGTCCTTTTCTCTATATTCCAAAACTTATCTGTGTGTTAAACTCCTGAACCTTTTCACTTCAACTTCTAGAGATGCAGACCCCCTATATGCTTCCTTCTCCCTCTATAAACACTACAGTATTTAGAAAAAGACAAAGATTGATGTGATGCAAAAATGAGGCTCTAATTCCAAACTCAGAGGGAGCCCAAAGCCACTGTCTTCTGAGGAACAAGTTGGACTTTTGCCTCTGAGGAAAGAAGCAGCTTTTGACTCCTACCGCATCCTGAAACCAGCAGGAACTGCATCCCACAGCGAAGCAAAATACCACAACCATGGCTTTATACAGAGTTTGGTGGCAATGAGAACTGATTTAACTGCCTAAATCTCAAAGCCCCTTGCTAATACTTCATTCAGTATGAAAACATATGCTGAAATAGGGACACCGGAAACACAGTTGTACAACTTCACTGTGGTTGCAGCTGCACATTAAAACTGTAATGCCTCCTAAATTATATGCAGCTTTACTGTGCAGAAAAGAGTCTACCTGTTGGTACTGTCATTGTGGAACTCAAGACAGTCATTAGCATCTATCTCCAAGTACCAATTAACAATCATGCTTATTATTTAATAGTCTTGTTGATTAATATGAAAGATAATGTTTATTTTCTTGTTTACATGCTATGATCCCTTGTTGAAATTATAAAAACTCCTCAAGAGAATGCCTTCAAAGTGCAATCAAGATATACATTAAATCCTGATGAAATAATTACTCCTGCAACAGATCTGGCTGAAGGAGCTCCTCTGGGAAACATACATGAAAGAGAATGAGATACAAAGGACAAATTTACTCAGGAATTGTGTGTTCAAGCAGCTAACTAAGCACTACACTCAATGAGTAACTGCATCCAAAAAGGCCAAGCTAAGCAAAGCATATAAAAAAATGAACAGAAAATGCCACTTTTGAGAAGTATGGCATTCCTCAAAATACCTCAGTAGCACATTTGTGGGACATTTTGATAAGCAGATCCAAGATACTGAATCTGTTACTAATTGCCTTAACTTCTGCACCAAGACAGAACCGCTTTCAGACTGGTTCACTTCCACAGTCTGCATAACCTTCCTGCGCCTCCACTGTTCAAAGGACAGTGGCATATGCTACCTAAAGCAATTAACTGCTGTAGTGCTGATAAATCCTCTTCCTGTGAGTCTGGACGGTGATGATTTTACTAAGAAATTTGGCAAAGGGACTGTTGATGTCCACGTGAGATAACAGGAAATTGAAAGCAGAGGAACTGGAGTAGCTGTTGTAGAAAATAATCAGTGCTTTGATGGGCAACCAGCCAACTGTGCTAATAATGATGGCGTGTGTTTCACACTTAAGAAGAATCTCTTGTCAGGTAACAGTGCACAGAGCTTAATTACAATCTCTGTGTTTGAATGCAAGAATGGCTTTGCCTGACATTAAGACAAGGTTATTTCTGGAGCTGGAAAACCACAGACAACTTGCAAAAGCAGTATCAAACAGCTTGCTGGGTTTGATTTTGTTTGTTTGGGGTTTTTTTTTCTAAAAGGGAAAGGAATTCTTCTAATTGAAGACATAGGGCAATTCAGGCAAAACAAAACATCACTATCAAACTGTAAACTCTGAATATGAATTCAAGTAATTGTCATCCTCAGCACCTATAAAAAGCACAATCAGCTCTTTAACAAAAAGCCAGCTGGGCAGCCCCTTTCACATGCTCTCCTTGGGCTCCAGACAGGTCCAGGCAAAGAGCACAAGAGAAACACTCATCAATTCCTATGTGCTTCTTGCAGAACAAGCAATACACTTGGTGGCATCCCAGCCACCTACTCATTAGGCCAAAATATAGGACAAGCTGGTCTGGACATGAGCCCAAATAAATCAAACAAAATCTAACTTCAGAAACCTCTTTACTTCAGTAGAATTCATGAGAGGATGCATTTCCATGGAGCCAGCCCTAGACACTCCAGAGTGCCAGGCTTTCTGCAGTCCTTACCCAACAACACATTTCTAAATTGTTGTCTAAATTGCTATTCTTAAGTGTTGTCTAAACAACACTTAAGTTTTCAGTTGTGTCTTTTCTCCAGAATTCCTTTTCTCAGGGGGAATTTGTCCGTGGAGACAGGGTTGGAAAAGCTCTCCTAAACTGGGCCCTTTCTGCCTAGCACCAGAAAGACAGAACTCAAGCTCATACCAGATCTCTTTCTGTAGGAAGCCCAATTTGGTGCCATGTCCATTGCCTGACCTGCTTCTTTTTCTCAAATTTAATCTTGCACAGGAGGCCCTCACACACACCTTCAGCACCACAATGGGCTGTCTGACCTTGTTCAATATCAACTTCTGTTTCCTCACAGGGAAAATTATGACCTTTAGGGAATTCTACACAAAACTTAAGTATTACAGTCATTTGTTTCTCCAGGCATGTGCCAAACATTTGTCATAGCTCTGACAGAGTTTTACACTTTCCACCTATCTTATCCTTCCCCATTCAGCCTTCACAACCACTCTTCTACAAAACAGTCTTACAAGGGAAGCCCCACACTCTAATGCTTCTCTTCCAATTAAAGCATAAGAGACATCCATGTATATTGCTTTTACCTCCAGCTGTGAGATCTACTGTCTGCATTTTGCTTAACTCTTTCCCTCTTTAATAGAAGATGTCTTTTAAGACGCTCTGGAGAGTTCTTTCCTCATAGCTAGGCGTCACGGTAGAAAATAAAACTAATATATGGCACATGCAGGGGCACTCAAATATCAAATGACAAGGGACAGTCTCTAACCTGCTCTTTCCCCCACACGATTTACAGATTACTAGGTTTTCTGCCATGCATGGATGAGACCAGTGAGGAAAACCACGGCCAGATAATTACATAATGCTCAGCACCTAGGGAACAAGACTGTGCAACAACAGTAGCTACAAAGCTTGCTCATTGAAAGAGCCATGCCATTTTTAATTTTAAATTCTGCCTATGTTGTTAGCATGACATTTCAGATATTCTGATGTACAGCAAGCTGCTGCTTCTAGCTTACACTCCCTGCACACATTCTCCACATTATAGCTGTGAAAGTAAACATTACAATTTAAATCCTTAAAGCACTCCTTCTGAGCATAACTTCTCCACAAAAAAAGAAAATTAGATTTGAAACTTTCATAACTATGCAAAGTTATAAATTTTTTTCTTAAAACTTTGTGAATTTTATTAACCTTCAGAAGGAAGAGAGCTATAAAATATACTTTGGGACACATACTATAAATGAGTCAACTGAGATAAAGGCAGAGGACTTAATGGACACAGTACATTTATGGACAAACAGCCACTAGTCAGAAATAGAACTGGGAGTCCTGCTTCCCATTGTTAAGCTCCACTTCTAAGAATAATAGAAGAAACCTTCTACACATTCATTTCAACATGACTCATTAAATATTAACAGTTTTAGTGTTATTAGCCAGTCTAATCTTTCAGAGATCACTATCATTATTTGTGTTGTGAGAATGCTGAAGGGCTTCACTGAAAGGGTCAAGGCCAAACAAGTGTACAGTCCAAACCTTAAATATCCTGAAATCTGGACTTTACACAAGAGTATGCTTACTCAAGACTTTTGGTTTGACCTTGACAGACATCACGGAAGTGATTTTTATCCTGATTCTGAGCCATCTCCTAAGATTGGAAAATTATGGATGCAGGCTCACACTGAGAACCAGTTGACTTTAAAGCAAAACTTTCCCAAACTTTCCCAGCTCTCAGCTCAACAAGGCATAAATCCCCCCACATAACCAATATCCCCATCTTTTCCTGCTGCCGAGTAGTTCCAAAGGAAGCAGTGGGAAAGTCACAGCCTGTCATCCTATCTGCAGTTCCAGTTATTGTTTCCTTAATCACTCATCAAAACAGGCAACAAATAGACGGATGTCCTACAATACATCCTCCAGCACCCTGTCCCAAGCCTTCCACAACTCACAGGACAAACTTGGTTGGCATTATTATTTTTATTACTGTTATTGCTGTTTGATTTGCAGTTCAAAAAGTAGAAAGGTAGCACAATGAAAAAAAAAAATGCAGCTGCTACCCAAAACCCCAAGCAAAATTAAAAACCAACAAGGTATCTGTTTCCACTAACAGCATTCACCTTGGAAAACATAATGTGATCTAAAAAACACGTTTTTAAAGAGAAAACCGGGAATGTCTAAATACATCATGAAGGTTTGGAAAGGACAGGCACCATCTCTATTTCTAGAGTAAATTTTGTCCAAGGAGGCATTTATAAAGCATATGATAAACTTTGAGGGTATGGTCTCTTCCTCCCCCAAGGGAGGAAGGTTCCTGTGATGGATGTACAACTTCTGGAGGACATAACACTTTCCCCACTTCGTACCAGCACACAAATTCTGCACCAAACCTTTGTTTGCCTAGCTGTCCCAGCAATGTTGCTGAGAAGCACTGCCAGGAAGAACAAACAATTAATGTTCCTTATTTCTGTGTTCTGACTTCCTCAATAAATAATTAGTTCATCTGGATCACAATGCACAGCCTCAAACAATGGCATTTTTATAATGGGTGAGGGTAATAAAGTTTCAATAGAAACCCATTATTCTGAAACATTCCAAAATGTCAAACCACATTTAATATTTCGAGGATGTTGCCTCACCAATATTGTGAGAGCAAGTATCTCCAAGTCGAGACAAAGTTCATGCCTTGCCTCATGCACACAGCATAATCTTGCAATTCAGACTTGAATTTCAGCCTCTCACTTTGACCTTGTAATTTTCTCTTACTATCTCTTATTAAAATCAGCAAGGCAGAAATAAAAATCAGCAGTGTTGACATATTAGGAACATCATCGTCTCACAGTTTTTTACTAGACAGTTTTGAACTACTCTTACTCTTAGAAAATTCACATCTCATGTCTCCCATTCCTTATTTTCCCCCCACCTCACCAGCAGATATGCATAGGAGATTATTTCCTTCTCCTGCAGCAGCTGTTACCTGGATGAAAACCACTCCCACACCGTAGTCAGTCTTCTCTTTTCAAATTAAGAAGTCCCAATCCTTCCAACCTCTCCTCACAGGTCAGGTTTCCTTGATTTCTGACCATCCTTGCTGCTTGCCCGCAACTCTGTTTACAACTTCATGAAGTATGGAATAAAGGCTTTGTGTATCAGTGAGCAATAATCAAGGCTCACCTGAGTTCAGGCCCAGTACAGACCAGGCAAAGCCACGTTGGGATAAACTCAAAACTATCTCCAAAAGTTGAGGAGCTAAAACAAACCTGCAAGGTATTCCTGACATCAGAAGAGCTCCCTCACGCTGCAGAGACCGGAGAGGTGGTCCTTCCACTCAGCTGTTTATTAACTTAACAGAAGCAACCAATCTAGCCCATCTTCAAGCATTCAAGCAATTTGCATACAGGTATCCAAGAAGAAATTTTCACCACACTTCTCTGTATTTTTTCCCCAAGTTTAAGAAACACCAAAGGGCAGCTCCTCACTGACAACTGCACTCTAACCATTTTTCTTGCTCTCTCAAACCAGCAGCTTCTGAGGTTGCTGCTACAAAATTGTCACTTCCATGTTCATATCAGCTTGTAGATTTAAGACATTTTTCTGGCCAAAGAACATTGCTTCCGCAGCCAGAACCAGTGTTCAGGAACTGACATATATATATATATATATATCAGAATAACAGCTAGTCACAGCAGCCTGCCACATACCATTTCCAGCTCTGCTCACTAATGATGTTAAACAAAGCAAGAGCAGATGAACATATTGCTGCACTTCCACACTTGCTGTTTACAACTGTACCATATGACAAACTGCTGAAAACCTGTGTAGGTTAATCTTTAAGTAAGCAAGACTGTCAACAGCTAATGCAGAAATATGTCAGTTCCCGGGCTGCACACTGCATGGATAGCTGTGTACTGGAAATACAGGTACCTGAATGCCAGCAATATTTCCCCACTCTGTTTCATGAGCTAACTGAGCTAAAGCAGGCAGAGCCACATCAATCTAAGCTCACTCCTTAGGCAAAAAAAAAAAGCTGGACTTATTTGCCAGTGAGACACAGATGCATGAAACAGTCAGGTTGAGCAAAATAGAAATCTAGTCTCATTTGTATTCTGTCAAGAAAAAGTAAGAAAGACGTTTTTAAAACTACAAAGTAATGCAACTGAAACAATGGTGCTAACTAGCCCTTCACTATTCAAGTAACACTTAAATCGATTACTTAAAATTTTGCTTTGTAGTATCAGCTCCTGGTGAACAAAAATCATCCTGCTCATTCAGGCTGCTCCAGGGAAGAGGCAGATGTATTTGCAAGTGGAAAAGATGAGAGGTAAAATACATGACATGGCTAACAAGGGTTTGTCTGAAACACCAGATTCAGACAAATATCTGACAGGAAAGAGAAGGACCAAAAGAGGGGGAAATTCAGAATTTCCATGTTCCTGATGGCATATAGCAGTCTGAATACAAGTTAGCATCTGTGAATATAATGCCTTCTTTACAATAAAAGCTCTGGGGTGGGTTACATTTTCCTGTTACCTTCCTTTGACCCAACACACCATCCCCACAGATATACCCTTCTCATCAATTCCAGCTCCCTCAGTTCCACATTTTATTGTACATCTAGAAAATCCACAGAGGATCCATTCCCACTTCAGCTGGGTTTTATTTCAGATGCTTAGTCAAAGGCTTGACACCTATACTGCCAAGCAAATAACTTCTCAGGGGGGCATTTACTTATTCCTACTGTTAGTGAGTTAAATGGTCACTGACAGCACTAAATGATGCAGTGGAAATCAGCCAAGTACAGGAGTGGTATGCCTACACAATGAGTATTTTTAAACAGAGGAGGGACACATGGGCTTCGAAACCCAGGGTTACTATGATTTATTTAACTGACATCAGTTCTGAAGTGATACTTCTCAGAGGTATAACAGGCTGATACTGCAGCGCCCTTTAAAATAGCACTTAGTAGGAAAATTTGAGATGCATGTTTTTCCATCACTGCAGATGGAGAGATCTGACTAATTCTGACCTAAAGATGGTAACTTCAAATTTCAGTAAAAATGAGCAGCTCCTGAAGACCTGCCTGAGACACATTATCAAATGATATTCTGAAGCTTGCCCTAAAGTCCAGAAAGCTTCACTAATAACATTTAGATGAGATTTACTATACGCTGATTAAAATCCATTGAGTCCTTTCAACCAGAGGGCAAGTGCATTTTAATAAGTGAGCTCCAACACTGAGGACACAAAAAGCCAAACAAAGCAGAAAGCAAACCCAATAGCAGCACTAACTACTGATGAGTGGATACTGGCTAAGCTCTTTGAAATGTCCTGCCAAAAGAAACATTTTCCATACTCCAGCAGGAAGGATGAAAGAAGTTTTAGAAAGCAAAAATTCAGTATTTCACAGAGAATTAAAAAGTAGCATCAGAGTAATCCTGCAGTTGATCAAGCACTGCAGCTATAGTGCTGATGCATTGTTTTGGCTTGACATTTAATTTTTGTAATAAATGATAATGTGTTATGTCTTGTTTTGCGACAAGCACAAGCAAGCAAAGCAGTTTAACTCTGAAAAGAGACAGTGCCACTTCAAAGTCCATCTGCCCTGCAAACCACATCCTGCACACCATAAACTGAATGTTAGAGTGACTCCAAGTTAGCCACGAAAACTAAATATTCAATTAACTATCAGTCTGATTTAAAGCTGTTTCCCCCTCTAAGTCTGTCTGTCTTAACAATGGTATTAAAATAGTTAAATATGTTATTGGAAGAGTCTGAAAGTCACTAATAAAGTTGTAAAACAGGTGCAAACTGTCAAATTACATCCCCACAGGAAAGTCACCGTTATCATTTTACCTATGGAATGCTCCGTTCCCACTGCAGAAAAACCACCAGTGCAGCTGCCACTGCTGCCAAGCTGAGGAGCCCCAAATAACGGAGTCAGAGCAAGCGCTGGTGTTCAGGAGTCCAGGAACCAAAAAAGCAGGCAGACTGGGAGGGCTGGGCTGAGGGGGAGGCAGGAGAAGTGCTCCTCTTGACAAGCTAGGAAGGGCAGAAAGAAAGGAAAAATCCAAGGGGAAAGAGAGACTCTGGTAGCTAGGCAGCAGTGAGATTCCATACACTCAGGAAAACAGAATAATCAAGTGCATTCAGCTAGGGAGGAAGGAGAAAATAAAGGAAGAGTCATATAGAAAAAAAACAAAAACACAACTAAAATTAAGGGAGAAAATATTAAGTCCAGGCGAGCAGAAGATCCAAGAGAGGACAAAGTCAGAAGAAGTATCTGCATGACTTCAGTCAAGTACTTCAAACCTTTTCCTAGTTTAAAATCCACTAACCACCATTTACCCCCATAAAAAAAATGCAAACCTTGGTAGCTCTGAAGGCATAGATTCTCCCCTACTTGTGGGCACATCTGTTTTAAAATATTCTTCTTTTCCCTTCCTTATGGGCATCAAGAATGCCTCAGTATACAAGGTTGATCTGAGACCCAACTGCTGCAACCACTGTCTGCACTGAACCACCTACAGCAGCTGAGAAAGTTACCACATCTCCTGGGAGGGTTGCCTCTGCTGCTCCAGAACCTCTTCGATTATCATGCATCAAGGCACTCAGGGATGATAAAAACCAGCCGTCGGCAGGTGTGGCCTCAAATTATAAAGATCTTCAAGGTATTCAGTCAGCAGAAAACATTGGAAGTGCTTTTATGTGCCCCAGTTCTGCTTCTGCTCTCAAGCTGGAGTTAAGACCTAGAACATCCTCTCCAAAATCCTGACCTCATCACGTTGTCCCCACGTTACCAGATCCATTTTTCACCCTCTTCCACTGCCTCTTCCTTTTCATATTTCTTGCCAATTTGGTTGGCCCCAGGTTCCCTCCTTTCTTTATTCTGGCACCTCCTGCACAGTCCAACCTGCTCCCACACAAGCCCTACAGCCTGTGCCATCCAACAGAGGCCTCTCCTTCCGAACCTCTCCCTGACACTGCTGTCTTGCATGATCTCTCCCATACCATGATCCCTAACACTCCACAGAGGAGCTTTGTCTTCCAAGGCAGTGACTCACAGATGCCCAGTCCTGCTGCACCTGGCCACCACCCAGCTCCCTCTGAGTCTCTATCAAACCCTCACCATGGGCTCTCCACCTTGGCTGATCATTCAGTGCCTCACCCCTCTAAATCAACAAGCATACCCTGACCACAGATCTGTTGGCCTTTGGGACCTTTTCATGCTTTGTGTAGCGTTCTAACTCAGCGCTATTAATTTCCAAACTCTACCCTCTTCTCTCAGCTACTCCAAATTCCTCACCTCTCCCTTTGCCGAGCTACAGCTCAGTGTCTCATCTCTGCCCCGTCAGTCTCACAGTATCACAGATGAGCTGTTCCTAGCAGGGAGCCTGGCTCACCACATGCCAGCAATGCAGTGTGTAAATGCATGATGCTGTATTAGCAGTGATACCAGTAATGATGTTCTGCTGTTAAACACACTGTCCTGAGAGTCATTTGTGCTTCCAAGAACAAAGCCTAATAAATTCAGGCTTATCTCCTAATTTATCCTCCTCACAGGCTAACGTGAAATGGGATATACCTAAAGCATACACTCTTTGTTTGTCCTTAATTATAGGCAGTATTATGCTGCCACAGCAACTAGGAAAGCTTAAGCTGCCCTAAGTGATACAAGATACTGCACAAAGCCTCACACGCTGCCCCATCCCCTGTCCCCACACGGCGCTGGGAGACGTGCGGGTCACGTCTCTCTCCGGGGACAGGAGCAGCCACATTCCAGCAGCGTGGCACGGCACCGGCGAGACGAGGCAAGCCCCTGGTGACACCTGCTCCCTCTCCATTTGCACATCTGCATGAGGGCTGTCTTGCTCTCCCTGGCTCCACGCAGAGAGGAAAAGAGGGACGGGAGGGCATCCCCTCTCCAGCCCCATGCATCCCCCTGCAGGGATCAGGCTGCTCCAGTCCTCTACTCTAAATCTAGAGTAGGGACTCATTAAGGAGAAAACATTAATTATGTATCTGGCTGCCCCTGAAACAGCTGGATGCTCCACTTCATCTGCGCATCCACAGCTCTCCCTCAAGCTGCAAATTTCTCAGCCACCATTCGTGAGCAGTGACCAAATGGTAGCAAGAGAAAGTGGGGCTTTTGGGGGCATTTAACAAAGAAGGGATGGTGCACTGAGGGGCTGCCGGGCTGCATTAATGCCAGCAAGCCATCACATCCCTGAGGAGCCCTGCAGCTCCTATTACATTGCTATGGCACTGTGAAATAAGGACAAACCATGCATGGGGTTTGAATGTACCTGCCAGCAAAGGAGCTCTAATCAGGAAGGGCTTGTACCCCACTTTCTGAGCTAACTCGTTAAAATTAAATTTTCCCACATCACATCAACACAAGATTTCTTGGGCAGGGGTTATCCTTACTGAGGAAGCTTTAACAAGTGACTCTGCTTCTTCTCTTGACCCATGATTCAACAAGAATTTACTGGTTACCTGCAACTACAGCAGGGACTTCTGTTTCAGCCTCACAGACTAACTTAACTATCACAGGTCAGCACAAAAATCTCTAACTCAGGATCCAAAGAATCACAGATTTTCTTCACCTTTTGATGAACTACTACTTATTCATAACCCAGTTATTCATATTATCTGTCAAAGAGATTTAATTTGTGCCAGCTCTGCACAAAGCCAGGATACCCAGGCACCCCAGCAGGGTACTGAGCAGAAGTTTACACCTATTAAATACAGGGAACTGTGAACTACATTATGAGCTTAGCAGAAGTATAATTCTTTCTTTTAACAGGACAGAGAATGACAGACTGAAGTGATTTACCTAGAAACATGTTAAACATGGCAACTTATTAAAAAAATATGTTTCTCTTTTTTTTTTGCTTTTTTCCCCTTCATTAAATTCTGAAAGTACTGATAGTCATGGAATAATCAGGTTTAACAGGTTAGCAGTAATATATACGCCTCAAGTGCTCCTAATACATCATAATCTTCTTTCACAGAATTTGCATCACTGTCAAACTGAACTACTGATTTTCAGTTGATGCTTTTAACATGTTTCTATGGTTACTTTCCAAGGTCGCATCAGAGAAGCCTGAACAGCAGTTCAGAAAGACAAAAGGCATTTTGCATCCTTCACCATATTAAATAATTTATGAAAGTTAAGGCATCCTCAAGGAAAAAAATCATAAAAGAATAGGTTCTGAGGTTATTTTCTTTGCAACAGTTTGAAGCACAGCAAAATCAATATATCTACAAAAGCTTTCAAGATGAGACTATTTGACTAATGTTCCATATGGTACCAAATGCTAAAGAACACATTCTAAGTTTATATCTATATGCACAAGCCTACATGAACTGCATGAATGGACTTTAAAGCAAAATGTAGACATCTAATTTGCTGCTATCAGCTTCATCTTTTAAATCAGGCACGAGGCATTGTCTCAGTATTCTATATTTAAAAGATGCAAAAATAAAACTGAAAAAAATTAAGTAAAACCAGTAATGACAGGCTTTATTATTTGCACCATTTTTTATTCAAAGCCACACAGATTTCATCTGTCCCCTAAATGTTACAAATTTTGACTAGTGTAATGAAAGCTTGTACAAAAAATATCTGAATTCTCTGCCTACCACTACACTAGATCAGAGTTTATTGGAACTAATTGAAGTGTCTGAGGCTTGGAACAAAAACACATTAGTCATTTAGTGGTTCTGCTAATATTGCTATGCCTTTCCTACAGTTTCATTAGATACAAACGGCTTCAATACCCTAATCATATGCTCAGTCACAGCACAATCAGGACACAGAGTACTGACAAGCTGTCCCACCATGCCTAAAGCTGATAAGGTGTCTGCTCTATGAGTAACCTCAATTATTGACTATATTTTATGGTCAATCTAATGACCAAATGCTTATCAGTGAACCATCAGGTGCCTGTAATAGGATAGTGACCCTTAGTTTATATATACCATTACTGCTCATTAGTGAATAATTAGATTCTTTAATCCAAATTCACAGGCATTAAAATATGATGGAATATCCTGACTGTAGAAAAAGACATCTATGCTTATTTTAACTCTTCAGATGTTCAATTACATTACTCAGAGATTCTATACTTTGTTAAGAAAATCTGCTTTCAAAAAGCATATCATGTGCAATGTTTTGTATCATGCCTAAATTGACACAGCTTTCCCAAACATGCAGGAGGATGACGAGAGAGGAAAGATAATGGGTGTGATTCACCACTGTGATTCTCTGGATTTATTATCTTAAATGGTTTTAATCTAGCAAAGCCCAGCAACATCGCAAATAGTTTAGAAACCTGAAAACTAGTGAGTGCTATGTTTGGAAGATTAATTTTTCAAACAAAAGCAGGTGGATAAAAGGGAAAGGAGTTGCAACTATACAGTTATTTCCCCACTTCAAAGGCAGCAGTCCCACAGCAGCAAATGCAACCTTGTAAGCAAACCAGTTTGAAAAGATCAACAACATCAAACAAGATGAGAATTTTAGAAGAGGGACTCAATGCAGTTTGTCTTCTGCTCAATGCTGCTCATGCTTGCTTGCTTAGATACGTATTTTCTTCTAAACAGTTTTCATTCCTCCTTGCTGCCCTGTCGCTGCTCAAATCCTCCTTCCAGCTTGTGCACTGAGGGCAGGTATCCCTGTTCTCCAAACACCACACCCCCACCCAGCTGCACAGCCACTGCTGCCACCACTGTCACCAGCCACCAACAGGTGGAAATGGCACGTTAATGGTGACAGCCTCGATTTATTTGGGGTCTTGATTCTTCTCCCAAGAGAGTGGTATTTTCTTTTTTTGTCAGAGAGCCCATTAACCTCTTCCCAAGTGCGTGCCCATTCTCCTCCTTGCTGCCCTTCTCCTGCCCGACCTTGGAAACACCATTTCCTCTCTTCCCCCGCTGTTCGCGTGACAAGAAAACCCAACTTTATTATAAAGCTTATTACAGCTTTATAACAAAATACGCCAATATTTACTTAGCTGCAAGCATAACCCACGGAAGGGTCCTACAACTATCTCACATATTTTCCCTTAGTAATATAAAGTTTGTTCAGGTTCCTTATACAAAAAACCCACCTGGAAACAGGTATAAAGTGTGGAGCACTAGGCAAGGCACAGTTCATGCCACACCAAGGGACAAAGCCAGCTGCATTCCTCTTAAATCTGAAGAATGCAAGAATAAACTTCTCTTGAAATGTAAGGGTGAACTGGGAGTCTCTTCACAGCCATCCATGAACATAAGCTGTGCTTTTTGCACAGCCTTTCTCATTCTGCCAGTGACCTACTGAGAAGCTCCATTTTCTGCTAAATCCTCTGGTCCTCTGGTAACACAACTACTGAGTAATGTCTGGCAATTTGCTTGCGTGACACAGTCAGATGTTAATCAAAGCTTTCCTCCTTCTGTGACAGATCACAGTGAGGAAAAAAGCTTAAAACTGATTTAATTTCTTAATACGCTTCTGTCTGCTGTCTTTAATATTTGGCTTTGATTTTGAATACTTAGTGCTTCTCTGCATTTCTTGGTAATGAATAAAATACTTTTTTTTTTAAACAGAACATAATTAAGCTTGAAGAAATTAAATATGACATTCAAATGAGAAAGAGCTTTGGATGAGTATGTAGATTTGGGCTGCACATATGCTTAACAAAATCAATGCATTCCCTGCAAAGAATATCCTAAAGATAGGATATTTTAACCATGGGGACCTCTTATGACCAGGTATCCTTTTTGTTGCACCTCCTAGCTATTATTTTCCTGGTGAGGACATGAACTCTCTGTCCTGTCCTCAGAGTTTGTGACCTTACAAACACAAAACTGATTCTCATCAAGGAACAAACTGGAGCGAAAAACAAAACAACAAAGCAAAAAAATCCGGCACAGATCTCCCTTCCCAGGCACGAGAGTGTCCACAAGCAAGAGTGTAAGGGTGTTATTTCAGCAAATAGAAACCCCAGTTTTAATGTGAAAAAGGCATTTATATGTGGCCAGGAAACCATGTCACAACCCAAAAGCTAATTGCGCTAGGACCTGTACAAACACAGTGAATGCTGTTTCATGAAAAATAAGATTGGAATACTTTATTCATGTGGAAAAATATTTGTGTGTAGTGTTGCTGTGGCTCAGGAAATCACAGATGCAGTTTCCACAAGTACCCTATGAAGGCTTTGTCTTCCAAGGTAACTAACCCTGCACCCACATACACTGGACATTAACACATATGCATATTTTTGCCTAGCTACTTTATTCCTAAGGCAAAACAGCCCTATTAACAAGCCAAAGTTTCAAACACAGCTCCTCTTACAAAAGGCTCATGTTAAAAGTTGAAGGTCCCCAGCAGAGTTGGTCAAAGAGAGGCCAATGATTTGCAAAAAAATAAATACATGTGTGTGTGTCTGTGTGATTGTCAATATATTAACTGCATTTATTGCAGTAGAGAACAAGAACAAAATCTGCCAGGCTCTGCATAATGTGAGTAACACACTGGCCTTGCTATGAAGTTCAGATTTCAAGTGGCTGAGGAGTTTCAGTATGGAAAAAAAAATCAGCAGATATAAGGAATGGGGACTACAGCATGACACTACAGCCATGACTCTTCTTTCATCTCCAGGTGCTTCCTGAGAGAGGATTAGCTGAACAGAGAGATGAAGGAGAGACAAGTGAATGCTGCTGCAAAAGAGTCAAGGCAGGGATGACCTTCCTCAACACGTTCAAGGCTGGATGGTGCAAAGGGAAGCAGACAGGAGTGGAAGGGTTGAAGCAAAGATGCCTGAGAGCCCATTTACTGAACAAAACCCCCTGAACTGGTGATATCCTAATATTTGTGGCTCCTGGAAAAGCCATTTCTGCCAGTATCTGTGTCGTCTCTTACTCATCCTTGAGGATTTCCTCCTCTTCCTTTCCCCTGCTGCTGAGAGGACTGGCTTGACGGTGGAGGACTCAGCATGGAAACTTTGATCCATTAAGGTCCCAATGGCAGAAGAGTCAAAAGAGAAGGAACAATGGGAGAGTGAGCCTCTCCTGAGGTTGATGCCAAAGTTGGGGGAGCAGCCTGGCCATGCCCTTGTACCCACCTGAGGATCTGCTCAATCAGGGATCAATGATGGATCTCTCCCCCCCAACAAAATCATTCGGAGATTTTTTTTTTCCTTATGTTTCAACAACACCACAATAAGAAACGAAAGTGCTTTGTGCACAAAAATTTCCATCAGCTCTGTCCATCAGTTAAAAAATTCAAGAGAATCAATTCTGAATATAGGAAACATGGGTAGGGAATAAGCAACATACTAATGGGGTTTTAAAATGTTTCAGCTAGCACAGAGCTGCTAAAGCTATAAAATTCTGATTCACTCAAGGCAAAGAGACTCATGTGAAGCAATTAGGGCCTGATCCAACATAGAATGATGTCATTTGCAGTCTTGCTGCTGACTTCAAGAATCATTGAATTAAGTCAATGACACTCACTTCACAATAAAAACAGAACTGACTTTTGCTGACCAAAGACAAAAGCATCACTGAAAGAAAATATTTTGGGTCTTATTTTATACTATTAGGCACTGATTTCTCTCAGTTTCAAGGAAGGTATTTTATCTTCTGGCATCCCCAGTGAAAGGGAAAAATCTTTGCACTTGCTTATGACATACAGATTAACACTGAAATAAATCCAAAGTAGATTAAGCTAAAATCATACCCACAATATGAAATACAGTAACAAAAGCTACACTGCAGTCCCATCTAAATACTTTGGAAAGGATACATCTGTCCTTGCTTAGGTAACTAAACAAGAAAAGAGACATCTAGGCTTCTTCCTTTACCTTTCTTCTCATTCCCACTGATTATTTCAGATACCTATCTTTGAATGAAACAAATCATCCTCTGCAGGCCAACCATCTGTGTTGACTTTAAACCCACAGCACAGAGACAATTCACTAACTTACATGCAGTGCTCTTGGGGCAGTCATTCCCCAACCCCTTGTGTACAGACAGACTGTGATATGCAGGCATCTGACACTTCAAATCATTGTACTATGTTATTTTAAAAAAACAGAACTTGGAAAGTCGAGCTCTTTCTGAGGTCAGATTGTAACTCAGAGTAAACATCATTTATTTAATGGTACAAAACATGTTAAAGACCAATGAAAAGGAAACAATACAATTACCATTGTGATTACATTCTATGAGGGATTCTCAGTGCATAAATTTTACTTTAGTGCCATTCACAGACATACGCTTTTCAATACTGTCTCAAAATATGTTCAGCTCTGAAATAAAAAAGGAGTTGGAATGCAAGTACAAAGCCCTGAGTTTTGTTGTTTTAAATACCATCTGCTTGACAGTGTATTACATTTAATCAACATTGCTAATTACAACAAACATCCAAACAAAACTAACATATTTTTGTTACAAGACACCAGAATGGGAAAAAAAAAAGATTGTTCCGGGCTACTGCTAAAAGAAGAATGTCAAACTGTTTTAACTGTTTCTACCAACCATGGAAAAACTTTTATTTGGACACATAGGCCATGCTACTGAATAAAAAAATACCTTTTTTTAATCTAGATCTGAGTGAAAAAGACTTGTTACTTCAGCTTTTGCTCCAAGGAAACCTACAGAATAGCAGACTTGTGGTGAAGATGGCCATTAAGGGCCATTAAGGGCTAGACAAAGCCCAACACAGGTTTTCTTGGGTTTTTGGTCAATAGAGGTCCCAGGTCCCCAGAGAAAGAATCAGGGTGCCACCATCCCATCCCTGCTCTCCAGTGGCAGCAGAAAGCCACAGTCATGACCAGGTGACCAACTCCACCCCTCAGCAACCTCAAAGCATCACAACCTCAGCAACCATGGCAAAGACTGAACAGCATTTCCCAACTGTTCGAAGACCCACAAGCAGTTACGGAAACCAGAAAGAGGAGAAACTACCTTATGAAGAAGGAAGCTGCAGCCGAGGCGCCTGCCGAGACCCCGGCTGGAGCCACCACGCTCTGGGAGGCTGCCGTGCCGCCCGCGGGGTCGCAGTTGTGCTGCCCTGAGCTGATCTGAGCACTGGGAACATCTCGGCCACTTTCTGGAGCTGCCTCTGCCTGATAAAAATAAAAACATACGTACAGGTTAGTAAACTTTAGTACATGGCCATGACAGGGAAAAACGTCACGCAGCACTTCCAAAGAGAGTCTTTGCAAGGGTGAAGGTGAAGATCAGCAGCAGCTGAGGAGTGATACAGGTGGACAAGCGTACCGCAGCAGGTTCAGCAACAGAGAAAGTAAAAACCATGGCCACAGCAGAGGAGCAGAAAAACACAGAGAATCTTTGTGAGGAGCAATGCACAGTTAAATGGTTTGACAGGCATGAAGAAATGGAAAACGATAAGCAGAACCCTTTTGTTTTACAGTGTTATTTGGGAGCTGGCAGAACTGTTTATCTGGTTCAGTTATGACTGTCAAGAATTATTTCTCAGTGGCACATCACCTACAAGACCTATCTGTTTAAGAGGAACTAACCAAACAGTCACACTTGTAATATGTTTCCACAAGAATAACCCTAAGAACTAAATAAAAGAAAATTGATTTTTTTAGAAACATATATACAGCCCTGTTTTCAGTATTATTTTTCTTAGCAGCACGAGTGTACAACACTTTTCTCCCACAAACCATTATAGTGGAAGAACAGGAGAGACTGGAGATGCATCTTCTTGAGAATAAAGCATTTGCAGTGTCTCAGACACAGTTTGGAAGGGGGCAATTGTTTTGAGATTTTGCCAAAATTTTAGATACCTGTATTGTGAAATTGTGTCAAGTCTATATCTTTTTATGTTTAGGCCACCAACTCTTTCAAGTACCGAGTTCAATTAAGCCCCATCAGTCAAATGCTCATTGACAGTGCTGGGAAGCCTCCTTTTCGGAAGAACCTGCTCCCTCTGTCTGGGAGTCCTGAAGATTTAATTAAAGATGACACCACAATAAATATTTGTCAAAAGATTTAATTGCTTCATGTATGATAATATATGATGTTTCTGTCATCTGAAATACTACTTTGACATTTCCAACTAATTAGCTAAAATAGATTCCAGGAAAGGAGACAGCCTTGTAATGAAGCACAAGCACAATTAGGTACTTCCTAGGATGCCACCAAATTTTAAATTTTGAGCTGCAATAGATCACGTTTTACAACTACAGATACGCAGACATGGCAATAGGGCACTCCCAGTTACATACACACCCTCAATTTTCTCATACACTGACAATACCAATAGAGATTTTCTCACGAGAACTGAGGCAACCCGGTTATTAGGTACCGAGGAAAAAAACTTTGCCAACCAAGTAGTGCTCAACTGGTGCATGAAAGCCTGTCTGGAGTTTCATCTGGACTCATTCCTATACATTGAGTGCTATATTCCCAGTTCCCAACAAAGTCAACAAGAAAAAAGTGCACCCAACTCTTTTGAAGGTCTGCTCTTTCAAGATTAGTACTATTATCAGTATTATGGAGTGGCTGACTAATGCTTTACCATAGAGTGCTACACAAAAAAGTACTTTTATAGAGCTCACCAAAGAGATCTGAGGCTGAGACACAGAATAATATTCATGCAGATTAATTTAATCCTAGTGAAGCCACTCATGCTAGAAGCCAAACTGGAAACTTTGAGCAACCCTCTGCAAAATCCTTCACTTTGTAATAAAGAAATCTCATGAGATCAGATTTCTCTGTGATGAAAGCAGAAAGACCAAGCACTCCTAGAGATCAAGACTGGCACAAAGAAATGGCGTGGAAAGAAAGAGTACTTTAAAAAGGGAGTTTGTGCATCCTATCCATGATCTACTGGCAATGACAGCCAGGAACAGAGAAGCTTGGAAAGGATCAGATCCACTCATGTGGTTAATTGCTTATAACTAAGTGATGGAGTAATGAACCTTGAGAGGGTCGATAAAGCAGGTATTTGATCATTAATGCACTGAAGCAACAAATGTGTGGTCTTGACCTGTACCAGTCACAGAAAGAATATGGCATGTGGAACAACATGCAGATGGGTAAAATGCAGTGCAACATCTGCACTTCAGAGTTACTGATGCAAAGCACTGACAGCAAGTGGAGCTTATATGGATTCAGCAATTTACAAACTAAAAAATCTACACCACAGCCTCTGGAGCCAGCATGTAGAGCCTACAGAGTGGCACACCAGGGACTGCCATGCTCAGCAGCAGTGGCATGATGGCCAGCAAGAGGAGGACCCAACCTGCAACCCCTGGCAGGATAACATCTGTGTCTGAAAAGTCCCCCATGTTCTGTCAGGAAGGCAACCATAACCCTCTGCCACAGAAGCTGCTGTCTCAGATTAAAAATTACAGGCTCAAGTTGAATTCCCAAGACATATTTTTTTCACTCACTTTCAACAGGGGCTATACTAGACAAGAGACCTTGACACAAAGAAAATTGTGTTTAAGCAACACTTTGAAAAAAAGACAGGAACAGCAACATGTTTCTAACCAATCACACTAATTAATGTATAATCTAAATGATGGCATGATCTAAATCTAAATATGAAATCTGTAGAGTTAGCACAAAATTTCATTGAATTTTACAGCAAAGTGTAACAGACTTCTGTGAACTGACTGGAATCTGTTAACAGATCAATTCCTGTAAAAGCTATTCACACTTAACAAAAATATAAGCCATGTGTAGCACACATTCCTTTTACACTGCTTTTTTATTTCTATGAGAAGTTTAAAGCCTACATTTCTAAGAGACTCATAACTGTGGACCTATCAGGCATGTAACTTGAAATATCCAAATCAAACCTGATATTTCAGATGGCAGATGGTTAATATACTTTCCAAATCAACATATCTAAGTTGGATAAATTGCTACTTCCACATTAAACACATTTGAAAACTCAAACTGTAATTTCTTTTTCTGTAAGTTTTATTCTCAGTTTTGTGTGAACATAAAAAGAGGATGAGGGAAAGCCAATGATAAGTCACTGATTCTTGTAAAGGAACAAAAAGTGAAGATATTCAAGATAAAATCATCAGAAGACTACTACAGAAGACAACCCATATAATTTTCATTGTCTTCAACTACCCAAGTAATATTAAACACAGAGGTAACATCAGTTTTGCTGCAGGGTGAGAAGCTGAAAAACAACAGAAGTTCTTCCAAGTTTAGGATTCATTTCAAGGACTGTTTGCACCATCCAAAGTGACAGGATTTTCCAGCACAGCCATACGTACCTCTCCCTGAGAAGCTACATCTCTCAGGTGATGAGGAAGGCTCAGGTATGAGGAAATTTGTCAGGTCCAGGTCATTTACCCTGAGGCAAGTAAACTAAAGGCAAGTAATGGGACCCTCCTGGGCCTGGACACTCCAGTTTGCCACACGACAAAAAAACAAAGGGGCTTCTTTTTTTAACTAAATTCACCTCCCTCATGTCAACAAATACTTTTCTGAGGACTGTATGTGGAAAACAGAATTCTTTAGAGGAATTTGAGCAACTTTTAACTTTTCCATGCATTCAAGTCTGCACAGAGAGAAAGCTCCAGACTGCAGCTGAGAGGGAACTGTGCTTCTCCATTTAATGAATTTTCATAAATCATTAATGATCAAATGCAGAAAGTACAACCTTGTTACTATAAAGTGTTACTGACTGCACTGAATATTTAAAATGTCATAGGGCTCCACATCCAGAGAGTAATGTTTGTTTCAATTTTCTAAGAAAATATTTGCTGGACAAAAGCCATTGGAAAAAACCAAAAACCCTCTGGAAAACCTCAAAGGAAGGATTTCCAAAACTCCTCTATAGGACCCCTTCCCTCTACTCTCTCCAAAACCACATGAAAACTGGCACCAGTAAGAGCACAGCAAGGATGACATTTGAAAATGTCACGCCAAGCATTTGCACATGCAGGAATGAGCAATGTCTTGGTGCTTCATGTCAGTGCCTATGTCATGGACAGGAGGGTTCTGGGACCAGGTCCCAGCACCCATCCTGACGACATGGGGGCAAAGCCAGTCACACTGCATTCCCAGCTGGCAGCATCCACACACACAGTTGAAGCTGGCAGGGCCACAACAAGCAGTTACAGCATGAGTTGTTCCCAGTTAAGAGGGCCAAAGGCTGGGGGAAAGGGCAGGATGAGATAGAGGTGACCTGACATCCTCAGGCTATGGAGGTGGAAGTGTCCTGGGCAGAATGGGGGTACCCCCTATCCCATCCCTGATTCCCAGCACAGGGGCTCACTGTTGTGACTAGATGGCAAGAAACACCTGCCCAGGATTAAGCAAGTCAGTCTAGTCCAAAATTACACTGTAAAGAAGCTGGCCCTAGATGAAATTTTCAGATACACAGGAGTCGGTCAGACCATTACCAACTAAAGGACAATTACAATTTTGACAAGCTCTTCATACATTTGAAGTGCAAAGCTAAAAACTAAGCCATAATGTTTCCAGTTTTCTGAGTATTTCCATTCTCTGGACATTGACCTTTGTCCAGAGAATGTCCAGGAATCCAAAAAAGCCAAACGAGGTCATGCCACTTGGTCTCTGAAATGCACGCAAAATATGTATCTGGTGATAGGCAAGAATAACATGGGACTATAAAAACCTATAGAAAAATAGATCAGTCCCAGGATAAGACTCATGGCAAAAGAAAACCAGAAGGGTGGATAGAGCTGCAAGAGAGTATCAAGAACAGAATCGCTAACGAGGGAATGAAGAAAATTACAAGAGCCTCTACAAATCTGAAACACATCTGTTTATCAGAATAATAATTCAATATAATTTATTTTACTTCAAAAAATTGGTCCCATAATGAAAGCACTTAACAGGCCAGTGCAGGAGAAGCACTAAGTGCTCTGGGACAGCCTGAGTCTGTACTGGTGATTTTTTTCCCTTTTCTTTTTTTACCCCTTTCTGACTAGCAGGCAGGCAGAGAATTTTGAGAATTTGCTCTGACTTGCTATTTTCCCCTTTCTGACTAGAATGTCACAGTCAATTAAATTGTAAAAACGACTTGATGTAATGATTTTGCAAAATATTAAACCTACTGTTTATATATGATAAAACAATAATTTTCCACCTAAATGATTCATGCAAAGACTCTTATGACCTACTACCACTGACTGGAACAAATGTGACGCAAATCTCGAGCTGGATAATGCTCACACTATAAACCCTTCTTTCCCATAAGCATGGATAAGTCCTGCATGCATCTCCTGTGAGAAATGTCTCCTCCTGACTGACGAGCATTACATAAAGTTAACAGGGCAGCATATGCCAGGCTGAAGTGAAACATGTTCTGGATAAACTTTTTACTGCCACTTGGCATTGTTTCTGCCAGGGCTCATTATAAAATAAGTAGGGCATTTTATAACTACAATACACTACTGTAGTCATTTATAACCTGCAGCTGCGATGTGGTAACAAGAATGCCTAAACCTGTAGTTTCAGACTTTTATATGCATCTCGTGTTCAATGTAAATCAAATGCAGAGCATAATATCCCTTCTCTCAAAAAAGGCTTTTCAGCTACAAGAGTTGCTAATGCCTGGCTTATGATCAATCTCTGAAGATGAGGCAGAAGGAGAAAAATTACAGAGAAGTAGAATTAAATAGAAATAGGAGGCCCATCTGCTGTCACAGACTGGAAATTAATATAGGTGATCCAAAGGCAACCTCAGAGCACTTGCTTTTTGAAATAATATCTGAATTACTAAAGCAGGTTTAAGGCTTGGATCTTTACCACCAAAAAGCATTAGCAGTCTGTGCTCCATGCAGAAAGGACCTCATCCTTTTGGGCAGGGCACACACCCAGCTACATCCAGCACTGGCATCCTTGGCAGTACCAGGATGGAGAATCAGCAGCTTCTCCCTTCTGACCAAGGGCTTTTGGTCTCAATCTGACCCAGATCTCTCCTAAACCATGCTACTCTGTCCTTGAAAAAGTTATTAGAGTTCTGGGCAGGTCTCAGTCTACAAAATGAAATGTCATTCCTTCCTTCCTTCAGATTGAGAAGGTGGGCAATCCCTGCAGGCAGGGCTCTGGTAGTGCAGAGATGTCAGCAGGCAGAGACAGACAAACTCCTTCACATTTCAGCTGTTCAGGGCAGCCATACCAAAAAGACATAGCAAGCAATGCTCTTTTTTCTTTCCTTCTTCACAGCGATCTGACTGCCAGTCACATGAACATCCTCCTATCTGCACATGTAAACCCACCACCTGGAAAGTCAGGACATCATGAAATGAGCTACCAGCAAGGACACAGATCCTGCTTCAAGACATTAACACACTCAAATCAGGACTTTTCATGTGCAGTGGATTTAAAACAGCCAGGCTAGAGGAACTGTTTCTTCTAATGCCTCTAGGCAAGCATCAGAAAGTTTTGCCTAGAGCCCTCCCTGTTGACTTCTATTACAATAGCTACAACCTCCAAAGCAAAAAAATGTAGCAGTGTGCTTCCCTGGGTATTTATTCAAATGGACAAATATACAATAAAAATCCCTCCTTTTTGTCAAAGGCTGATAAAAGCAAGCAAAGGAATTCATTAACAGGCTCATAATAATGCAAATTTCTGTCATTTTAGGATTGGGTTTCCTACAAGAAGACAAATGCTTTTCTATTAGGACTGACTTCCACAGGCCAGATGTCTTTCTAACAGCCACTAAACACAGGAGACATGCAGAGCTTTGAACTGGGAGAACTTGTTTCACCTTCTGACTCCACAACAGCATTTCTCAATGATAGGGGCAACTCAACAAAAATCTCACCGTATCTCGATTACTCTCTATTCAGCAAAAGAAATTACCATGTTCCCAATTTCATTAAAATCACTGTATTGTTATAATGATTGACATACAATGTCATCAAATAAAGCAAAGGTGGACGGAGATTGTCATACCTAATTTCTATCTCAATCACATTTGAACTGCTTATATATTAGATGTATCTGTTTTAAAAAGAACATCCCTTGGGATCAATTTGCCTGACAACTACCACATGGAAGGCACCCACTGACTAGCAGCTCACTTGAAGAGGTACAATCCCTCGTTATCTGAAGGGAAAACTGGCTCTAAATTACACCCATATTTAGAGACCAAGGTTCAGTTACAGGCAAGCTCATGAAGCAGCATTAGGTTTGCAAAAACAAGGAGAGCTGTGATCAATGAGATCATTGTTGAAGGACACCAAGGTCCCAAATTAGGGATAGAGCTGTGCAGATGACACTTTTCCTGTGGGTGTTCCTGCTGACTCCGCTGTTTGCTCCCCATGTTGGGGCCATGGAACCCACACAATGCACCATGACTTGAGTGAAATCTGCAAGCCTACAGATGTCCCAAAGCTTTTTTCAAGTGACAAAATGCCAATAATAAGGAATTCCAGAAGAAATTCCAAAGTGTGACTGTGCAAAGCCATGTCAGGTGAGATTTGACATAGGTAATACCATATAAAAGGGGAAAAACAACCTAAATGACTCCTCAACAATACTGAGCTCAAAACTTGGAAGATCTAAGGGTCATTGACAATTCCACTAAATCAAGATGTAGCAGCAGCCAAAAAAAAAAAACAAAAAAAAAAAACTAGCAAGCAAATTTTGGACATCACAAGGCAGGGCACAAAGAACAAGGAGAGTGTCCACATAATGAGCACCACATATTGAGTCCAGTACTGCATCTCAAGACAGGGTAGAGGAGTAAGGGAGATGACAGAGACAAGCAAGTAAATAGTCAAGAAGATAAAGGAGCTGCCCCAGGAGGAGAGATGAAAGAGGCTGAGAGAAGGGAAGATTGAGGACAGCCTGACTGAGGTTTACAAAGAATAAACTGAATGAAAGTGAATACTTCTTTGCACTGGGGTAGTAAATTCATGGAACCTGCTGGCATACAGAAGGCTTTGGAGTTAGAGAGTGTTTCAGATTCAGAGAGGGCTTGGATAAATCCCTCAACAGCAGGTCCCTAAACAGATCCTAAAGGGAACAGACAGGTATGTGTCCCTGTGAATTCTCCAACTGAGCATTCTGGGGAGTTTGAGCAGACTGCAGAAAGCAGCCAGGCTCCACAGCTCTCCCTAAATACCATTTCCAGCTTCACTGCTGGAGACAGCCCTGGGCTAGACAGGCTGCAGCTGAGACTCAGCAGGACATTAGTAATGTTCTTATCATTCCCATTCAATCTTTTCAAGAGAATCTTATCACAACTAGCAACAGGAGGCTGCGCTATTCCCGTATGCCCCATGAGTACTTCAGAGTCATCAGGAGAGGCTGACAAGACTCAAGGGGATGTCCACACAGCTACCTTGCATGAGCAAACTAAACCTAGACCTTTCCCAAGCCAGGCATCACAAGGGTGACTCTCCCCTTCTTTATCCTTCCACTGCCACCTGACCCCTAAAACAGCCTTGAACAACTTCATCACCCTGTACAACTTCATCACCTTCATTTCTGAGAAGCACAACAGAGACAGTTCTGAATGGAAGATCCATTATCTTTGCTCAACAACACCAGAAACACAGCAACAGACTCATGACTTCAGCATCTTTCAAATTCTTCCTTCACATAAGGTGTCACAAAGGAACAAACTCATCCAGATTTGAAATAGTAGCAGCCATGCAAATCCAGAGGAATTAACTCAGTTTTCTCTTCTCCAGGCTAAACAGGCCCAGCTCCCTTAGTCTTTTCTCATTAGATGCTCCAGTCCCCTCATCATCTTCTCAGCCCCTCAGGACCCTCTCCAGGAGCTCTGTGTCTTTCTTGAACAGAGGAGCCCAGAATTGGACACAGCACTCCAGCAGTCTCAACCAGGGCTGAGCAGAGGTGCAGGATCACCCGCCTCAACCTGCTGGCAATGCTCTTCCTAATGCAGCCCTGAATACCATTGGCTTTCTTGTTCACAAGGGTAGTGCTGGCATGTGGTTAACTCGTTGTCTACCAGGACTCCCAGAGCTGCTTTCCAGTAGGTCAGCCCCCAGTCTGTACTGGTACATGGGGTTAATCCTCCCCAGCTGCAGAACCCTGCACTTGCTTTGGTTGAAGTTCATTATGTTCCTCTCCATCCACATCTCCAGCCTGTCTAGGTCTTGCTGGATGGCAGCACAGCACTTTGTGGTACTAGCCATTCCTCCTCAGCAAACTTCCCAAGGCTGCGCTCTGTCCCTCCATCCAGGGCATTGATGAATACAATGAACTAAACTGGAATCAGCACAGACCCCTGGGGAACACCACTGGCTACAGGGCTCCAAGCAGACTCTGCATCACTGATCACAACAAGGTCCAGCACAGCACCTCTCCTCATTGTCTCTTCTGTCATTTGGAGAAGAAAATGATCATCAACACATTCCAGGAACCCCCTAGATTGCTTATGCCCTGCTGTGTTGCCCTTCCAACAGGTATCAGGGTGGCTGAAGTCCCTTATGAGGACCAGGACTTCTGAACATGAGGTTGTTCCTGTCTGTCTTTGGAGGACTTCATCCACTCAGTCTTCCTGGTTGGGTAGCTCACTCTCTATAATGTCACTGTGAAATTATCTCATCGTAGTTTTAAAGTTCTATTTATAACTCTAATAATCCCATCATTGATTACAGTGACTGTATTCAAATTATAAATCCATTAGCTGCTCAACAATGAAATAAAATCAATAATGCACGTAAATGGGAAAAAAGGAATTTAAATGCATACATTAATGTCACTTGAAGCAGTGCTATTTTATGCACCATCTCTAACAAAACTGTGTCACATCATTAGCAATAATGTGAAAAATCTTTTTCAATTAAAAGAGCTGATTTGATGCTATGTTCACTAAAGTGGCAATCCATTCCATTAAACACACACATATGAAATGCTTGAAATATCTATGAACTCCATCCATACATCATAAATTCTCTCCTAAGTGCTGAAACACAAAAATAGATACATCATTTTCTATTGATGCTTTTTAAACCTCCTGTCAGAAGCTACCAGGCAGGGCAGTTCAGTGACCCAAGCTGCAGTAACAAAGAGCATCAGTTTTTGCCCCATGCTCCAGTGCTCATGCCACAAAACTTCAGGAGATGCTTTCAGCAATACTCATACTGTGCACAGCTCAGCCATCTGAAGGCCCACACCCTCAACATGCCATCATTCCAGTAAACAGCCTGTTGAGAAAATGTCAAATTCAAAGCACTTTCCAAAAACAAAGGATGATGTTCAAATACTACTCTACACAAGCAGGACAACTGGGCAATCCTATCTGCATAGAGCTGTACAATTAAGTTCCTTGCATGTGCTATACAGACACCACTGCAAGACCTTCCCCTCCACCAGCCTGCACACAACTAAGGTCTGAGCTCAGCCTGAATTTATGTGGTTTCTCTGCTGCATTAACTTCTGAAGCCAAAGGGTATTATTCATCTGCAGCCCACCCTTAACCCACGTAGGCCATGCAACAGTAGCCTCATAAAAGCTGTTCCTTCTCAAATCTTGGATGACACCACTTCAGAGCTTCAGCCAAAAGGTATGAACCTTCCTTGTAAGGCAACTCCTAGTGCTGGGATGGCATGGGATGCACTGATTATCAGTTCACCAGAGATTTATAGTGGAGCAAATTCAGAGTATAAATGCACCAGCAGGAAGCAAAAGAAGCTGAAGGGAGCAAAGTGAACAGAAAAGGCCAAAGAAACAAGTTGAAAGGCAAGAGTGGAAAATTTAAATATTTGGGGTATTTAGTGTAGCTTATGACACACTTGCCAGATGAGAGAATGAACTGTGGGCCAGAGGTAAATCCAGTGGATTATCATTTCCACATAACCTCTAAAGTCTGCTTGTCTTAAATCTATCTCTAATGAGTTACAGGTGAAGTCTGGGCAAACATTCCTTATTATTGCCTGTTGACTTGAATTGTCAACAGAGGCAAGTATGGGCTTGTTTCCTCATGAGAGCTGTAATAACAACTTCTTAGCCTGGAGGGGTGAAAGATCAAAAGAACTGGTTTCAGGTGGTAATAAGAGCCACAAGAGGGTCTGAGTCCTCAAATCGTTACCTGGCCCCACAACTGTAAAACCAATACTATGGTGGAAGTGTCAAACACAATAAAAAAGAAATGCAATCCACACCTTCACCCAAGAAAATGCTCATTTCCATCTTGTAGCCAATAACCTTTCTGTTAACTCTTAATATTTTTCCTGTATCACTCTGATACCTGGAAATACATTTAAAAGTAACCTCGTTTTCACCTTCAGCACCGGACACTGGGGACAATCTAGAATAAGAGAGCACAAAGGTCCCATCAACTACACAAAACAGAGGGCTACGCTTTCAGCTGCACGTTTAAGGCTGAATTTCCAACCCCCTCTTTCTATGCCAGTCTGCTCCCTGGCTGCTGGGGCAAGGTCTCACTGACAGTGGCAGTGCTGTCCTCCCACATCACACCCCTCCCTCTGCATTTGCCAAAGCAGCAAAGCTCAAAGCAAGGCATGACTGCCCAGCTGACATGCAGCACTCACAGCAAAGGTTTTTTCCATGGGAACATAAATTAGGTTAGTATGAGAAAGCATTTAGTAACTTGGACCAAAAGGTTTCCTTCTGCTGTTGAGACTTGTTATGGAGGGTGACTAACACTAACTTTGAAAGTCAGTATTTTTTGCCACCCCTTTTCCTTTATGTACTTCCTCTACAAAAGCAGTGACACCAACACTACTGGAGCTAAAGGGAAAACAGAAAAGCCTCTGTGCAGTCCCTGCCTCACCGTCTGTCTAACATTGACTTCTTGATGATCAAGATGTTTTACGTGGAGTTTGAGAAATTTCCCAAAGCTCAAAGACATCCATATGTCTCACAGACAAGATTTATGGTCAAAGCACTGTATTTTAATTGTTTCGTTACAAAATATATTTCCTACATTGTATTAATAAAAGGTCACTGAGAAAGCTATCAAGTAGGGTTTTAAAAATTAATTTAAAAATCCATTTGGTATGACATTTATCAAAGTAAAAAAGTAAATGCTGGAAAGTAAATCTTGTCATTGTTCTGTTTTCCACAGTCAGCTTTTTATTGCATCTTTTAAACAAAATGTAAGCACCCTTGCTATAAACAAATAAAGAGGCTTTAAGGAAAGTCAACAGAGGCTGAACTACTCTCAGACAAAACCATCTGGTTTAGATTAGGGTAAGCAGAAGACTTACTCAAACTACAGGAAAGCTTGAATTGTGACTAAAATAACTCATAGCCTTTTCACATAAGACAAATAAACATAAGTTCTTTAACTTTAGAGTCTATGCACCCATTTACATGTGGTGTGCTGTGGTTGAACCCTCCCTCTCTGAACCTCACAGACCCAAGCAATAAACTCATACCTGAATTTAAATTTGTGAATATTCTCAGGAACATACATTGAGCTTTTGATAATTTTACAATTTTGCATACATACGCTTTGAAAGTTTTACTTAAGGGACTTCAAATTTTTTAGTGCTCCAACTTTTTCAATTTCTTAATGGTGCGCTTTTTAATGTATTTTTAAATCCACTCACAAATTGTTAAGTATTCAAGGAGCCACAATGCTTTGCCTTATAACCGGTGCCAATTGCATATATTCAAGTAAGAAATACAACCTGACCAGGATTTCATTTTGTGTAAGATGAAAGAAAAAGCAATTTGCAAATAAGCTCTATTTCACTGAGATGTCTTTATAGCACATGGCATGGCTACTTTAGCACTTTTATGCAGTACATAACACTGCATAATAATAACACAGTCAATTTAAAATATACAGTAAGACCTCTTTTTTTCTACAACACACAATAAATGCAGATACTTCTAATAGGCACACAAGGTATTTTCAATAGTTTTAATGTTCTACCTCTCAGCCAGATTCCAACACATCTGGGAAGCCCAAACTCCCCTCAGTCCTCTCCTTGTGCATTAACCTGGGTTGCAGTGGTGAGCACTGCTAATGGTTTGTTTTTTTCATTTGAGTTGTAATCTTATATTCACTTGTCAGGTCAAGAACTAAAAACATCGATATAAAACTATTAATTATAGTTGTCAGGTGTCCAGCACAAATCAGCTGCTTTACCCAGAGTTACACCAGCTCCCTCCCCTCCACTGTGTTCACTGTCTGCTCAGACAACTTATCACTGCTACTGGTGATTATTTTTTGTAATTTTTCACAACAGGCCACTCGGGTAAAGCAGCTGATTACATCTTCACCTTTTGCACCCTGCTTGCAATCCTAGTCTTCCCCTCCCTGAACCTTCCTCCAGATCCTTAATTACTGTTCCTCTTCACAGCTCCCAAAGCCCGTGGTTATTACTTTGGTTTGAGCACCCACACTATGCTTCAAACACACGTTCCTGTTCAAAAAATTTATAATCTATATAATGGATTTTTCACACTTGAACTCCAAACACATATTAAAAATTTACGATGTCCTGCACTTCTGACCCCCAACGTTCAGCCCAGAAGTGTTTTCACAACCATAAGTGACATTACAAGGTAATACATGCGGGTTTGGGGAGGGAGATGAGAGGAGCAGAAATCAAATCTTTTTTTTTTTTTCTCTCCACAGACAATTCCACTACCACCACTATTAGAACTAACCATGAATTAAAAATACGGATCCTGGAGAAATGTATGCAGCTCCTGAGGTTTGGCAGATGTATACTGGGGTGTATTTTCACACCCAGAAGGTGGGGACACAGTAGGCTGCATCCAAAAAAGGATTTGCTCCACATGACTTACCTGGGCTCTACCAGCACTAGCTGGAAGCCACAGGCACTGCTGGTGGACACGGCAGGCCAAGACAGACATCCAAGATGAGAAGGATAAAGCATCTCTTGGAAGTGTTGGTCTTCCACAGCCACAAAGGAAGCCCCAGTAATTATGTTATAATAAATAGCTGGGGTTTTGACAATTAAAAATACTTGAGATGAACCTCAGCCTTTACCTCTGTCTTCCCAAATTTGTAAACTTAATCATGCCCACTTCATATGCAGCAGTGAGTTAAATCACTGGGAGGGTAGGCACTGGGTAGGAGCCTCTCACCAGGGAGTTCAGCACCTGTTCCAAGTACCCTTTGGTAAGGAAAAACGATGGAAGCACAGATTCCCAGTGAAACAGGAGTATTTACAGGGTGGTCAAAACAACTGGTGTCACAACCAAGAGTGGAAACTCCCTGGGAAAAGAGCCATCTTTTTCTTCTGCATTTGTGCAGTATGTTACCTAAATGAGAGCTGAAATCTTCAAAATCCAGTCACACATAATAAATAGTACATTCAATGCTGTTCTTTCTAGTGCAGTAGTTCTTGCTCCAGAATTCCTCTAGCCAGACCAGCTTTGCTCCATAAGACAGGAAGTATTACTTCTAGTATACTAGAAGTATGTATATGAACAGTTCTCTTCTGGGTTAACTGAAACCTAAACCCTGTCTCTAACTTCAGGACAGAAAAGACAAAATTATCTCTCTAACCAGTAAAAAAAAAAAAAAGGTAAATAAATCAAATAAACTTTTCTAATAGGGAAGGAAGTTCAGATGTGAGAATAGAACTCGGAAAATCCCAGTCCTTGAAAAATTGTAAAATTATGTAAGATAAGCATTGGACAAGAATGTGCTGCAGTGGATACTGCCCTAGACAAGGGCTAGACTAGCTGTTTCCTGAAATCTCTCCAGTCCTATTTCCTTCAACACCTGTGATTCCTCAGGGGAAGAGCGTAGGGGAAGCACTTTCTGCCTCACCCACCCAAACAACTTCATCAGACACAAGGCTCTTAACAATATAAAAGGCAGTAGAAGAATTCCTACAGACACAAGAAGCACCATCTGGAAAGAGATGCTCTCTCAGTCTTCAGTAACCACCTTTGGGTTTAAATGAATAAAATAAATAAAGAGAGAGGAGAGATAAAACAACTGAAGACTAGCTTCTCTCCAAAAACTGCTTTTAAATCTAAACAATCCTTGCAGTTGACTGGATCACATCCAAAAGCTGCCTCCAACACTCACAGTGTTTGTCCTTTCCTTAAAGGCCACTGTTTTCCAGGCTACTGAGTTTCTTTGCACATTTCTAAATCACACCTAAGCTCTGCTGCATTATACACATTTTTCTTTCACAGGGGTTAAATGAGGCAACAGTTTTATCTTAGAATAGTGTAGTGGTTAGGGAAGACCACATCTATCAGTCAGCATGGTTAAGCAGGAAGAAATCTGCAGCTGGCTGTTACTGAATTATTTAGGACAAGAATAAGGGCAGACAAAGAATGAGCAGACAAATGGAAATACTTCTGCTTTCAGAGTGCAGGCTTCTTAGCCCAGCAGCTTTCTCATTTTTCCTTCTCTATTTCTGTGATATACAAAGAATTTAGAAGGCAATTTAAAGGTAACATCATAATACTATACATGGCCAAATTGATCCCTAATGCCTGGAGCAACATTTTAGAGAAAAGCTCACATGGCAGAAGTTCCTTAGAAACGATGAAGAGCTGAATGGGCCATTTTCCCTTTTCTCAGTGAATGAGTTGATGTTAGTGGAGATTCACTAGTGGAGATTCATTTAAATGGGAACACCTCTGAGGGGTTCCCATTTAAATCTAGATTCACTAGATTTAAATGGGAACCCCTCAGAGGTGGAACGTATGTGAATTCACAATTTTCCTTAAGAGAGAAAAGTATGGAAGGGAGGAATCAAGTCTCCAAGCCTTTTCTGGAAGGAAACACATGTCAGCCTGAAAAAGTAGCGTTACACAGCAGCACTCAAATGTTCACCTCTAATGATCTTGGAGCTCAACCAGCTGAAGCTACCAAGCAATATTAGGTAGTGTTTACATACAAAAGCACATAAGGCATTATGTTAAATTTAAAGCTGCTCAGCACCAAAATACCTGATCTCGCAAGGTCTGCAATGTCATCTTTAAGTGAAAACCATTACTTCACATTGTACACATTTCATTATTACATACACTCCTCTGTTCACTACCTGAAAACTCGTCAGGAATAAATTTTAGTCAAAACCAGCCACATATTGTATCCTCCTTCTTAGCACACTTCCATAGATAGCCACATAATGAACTTGCTTTCAAAGGTAACGTGCACCTCTATAAAGCTTTTCCATTTCCCACAAGAGTTCGTACAATGCACGCAGACTACAGGAAATCAACATCAAGGCTGAAAATCCAAGTGTAGTGACATTTACAGGCATGTGGCTCTGAAGCAACCTCCTGAGCCCCTTCCTCAGCAGCAAACTGTTCTGCAACACATCTAAGCTGCAGATTAATGCTGTGCATCACAGTCCATCATCAGCAGCTGCTGAACTGCACACAGTGTTAGAAGCTCAGCACTAGACTTGAGGGTCAAGTTCATCTTTGATATAATCCCATGAAGCTCCCAGAGCTTCACATGTGACAAACTTGGCCTTTTGTGTTTTTCTAAAGGAGTTACCAGGTATGTGACAGACAAATAACATCACCTGCATACATGAAGCTAAAATAGGTGCAAAAGCATCTGAGGAAAGGATCTCACCATGTGAGATAAGAAAGCAAATTCCTCGCGACATCTGACAGAATATCTTTCAAAGCTCTTTAACTCTTCAGCTCTTGAAACATGGCTTAGAATACCATTAGCTCATCCTCACAAAGATAAGTATGTATAGATCTCAAATTTTATCTGTATCTCTCCGTATGTCCACACACATGCAAACAAAACTCAAGCAGCTGAATTATCAGTACTTACTAGACAAGCCTGAGGCAGGAAGCTGTTCACCCTGGAGATACTCCACATGCCCTCGAGGTACTGCTGAGCTTGGATGGTGACAGAGCTCAGGGCACCACTGAGACCGCTGGGGGCCACGGTCACTTGAACGCTGGAGTTGGGAAAACTGCCCACGCCTTGAGACCATCCGAGTCCTTTCTTCCTCTCTGCCGCAGAGAAGAGGCTGGGCGACTTTGCAGGCTGCCTGCCCACCTGCCCAGCAATCAGTGGCAGGTCTCTCTGGGAGGAGACAGTGACCATCCTGGGTAACATGCTGGTCACTGCCCCGGCGCCGGGCGGGAGGTCGGGCATCTCTGGGTAGCTGGTTTGGCTGAGGGTGTGCATCATCTGAATGGCTTCCTGCTTCAGCTGGTTCAAGTGAGTGGCACAAGTTTCGCATCTGCTCTCTCCTTCATTCCTGTTTTTCTGTAAATAGTCAGGCACTTGAAGCTTGTCAAAAATTAAAGCTGATAATCGTGGGTCCTAAAGAAGTGAAGAAAGGGGGAAAAAACACCGTACTCAGTTAAAGTGGTGCACAAAGATAAAAAGGAGAGGAAATAAGGAAGTTCTCTGATTTGCTCTCCACTCACAGAAGTACTTTAAATCTGTTCTGGTAACTCTCAGCATTTTTCCTGCTGAATACCCTAACAGGCCCACAGTGGATTAATAAACCATAAGTGAATTCATTTGTATTAGACCCAGAATGAAAATTATCATCAGAATTAAACAGTGGAGCTGCGGTGTCGTTGGTAACTTCTCATTCTTCTAATTAACTCTCCTTTGGAGACATCTAAGCCCCCCATGTTTCCCATGCTCAGGAACAATGTTAGTTGAGATGCTGAACCTACAAATATCGTAACTTGATTCGAAGGCATACCACCATCAGAAACTCAGGAAAATTAGACTTTAAAGTATTTTAAAAAATTAATGCGTGACCTGGTAAACGTCTTGCTGCCCTTACCCTCAGAAATGATTTATCAAGTGGCATAAAACCAGTTTACATGGTGCTGGCCCATAGGACTGGTACTTCTGATCTTTGCAACCCAGATGGTCCCAATATTCCCTTCTGCTACAGCTGCTTTAATGAGAAATAGATTTGAGCCTACAGCCATGTGTGAAGGTGTGACAATGTGCACACTAAGACGCTGATTTAAAAGCAACACCTATTTTGTTTCCACAGAGCAGTTCCCCACCACCACTTGGCTACTTCATTTTAAGGCTGCTAAGGTATTTTAAAACCCAGCCCCACACTTCCACTTTAGAGACAGAGTTACCTATCTCCTGAAACACACAAACACCTTCCCATCCCAGGCCTGCTACTGTAAAGATTAGTCAAGAGATTAAATCCAGTCCTGTCGTAAATCTGCTATCGAGACTCACACCAGGCAGTAAAACTGACCCAACTTCACACACTCTCATAGAGCTCTCTAAACAATTAAGGTTTTAATGAAATCACAGCACAGCCAAAGGTTTATTTGTATAATTATTTTAAATGAAAATATTTAATTTTCTTGTTAATAAGTAGGACACACATAGCTGGTAAATCAGCCATCCAACATATGCTGGGGATATCCCCAGATTGGCACTTGTTTTTAAAAATGTATTACTTTATGCCAAGCTGCAATTGCTCTCTAGGAAATAAATGTCCTATTAGAAAACTAATTCTGGTTTTAATTACAATGCACATCAATAAAACTCTTTAAAGAAGTCTTGGCACTGGTACTTTGGCTTTGCTCTGCATTCAGAAAGTACTAAAATACTGCTTAACTTCAGCAGCAGCAGCACAGAATTTATCTCATGTTCAGCTGTTGGACTACTCCTGCAATAGTTTTAATCTCTCACGAGACACAGTATAGTGTTGATAGAAACTACTGTAAGTATATCTAGCATCATATTATTCCACAGCCAAAAGCCATTAACCAAAGTTGCTCTTTCCGCGATGATCTAAATTATTGTTTATTGACTTAAAAAATACTTCTCAGGCTAAGAAAAGCTACTCCTGCCACTGACTGAACAATAAATTGATTCACATTAGTGAACCAGCATAAAAAGTGAAGTGAAAGACATTGTTTCATTTTTGTCTCTTCTCTTTATTGAGGTTTAGATCCTGCTAAAAATGCCTTTGAAGTTGCACCATTTGCTTACCCTCATGAGAATGAAATTCTTTCCCACCAAACCTCCCAGAAGATGGTAATACTAAATCAAGAGATATTAGTAAGGAAAAAAAGAAAGTAATTAATATTTTAGAAACTTTTTTCTATCCCTTCAGCAGAAAGTGCTGTTGGTTAGACTTTAAAAATACACACAGACTCAGTGCTGCAAGCACTATTTAGCCTCGGGCAAAACAAAGGCCATGCAGTCTATCTCCCAAGAAAAACAAACAGCACGGTGCTCAGGGCTCCTCAGAAACTTCTCCAAGGGAGCGCCCTCTGAGCAAATACTTGCTGAGGCTGCCACACAGCATCCACACACATCTATTCAAAGAGCCCCAAAGCACAGCACCTTGCAGCGCCGGGCGCCCCGTCTGCGGCCGGGCACATCCCTGGGCGCGCTCCTTTGATCCAAGCTGGGCACACGAGGAAGCACCTGCACGTCCCAACTGCATGAGCCTCATCTGGCAATGCTTAAATTGCTATCAAATGTCAAAAGTTTCAAATAAGCAATTAAAGCGAATTACTAGGTGAAACAGGCTTCTCATTTAAAAGAAATTACTTCTTTTGATGTAAAGAAAATTAATGACCCCAATTCTAGCTCCATAAACACAGTTTACAGCATAAGGCAGATCAGAGTCGGGCCTGTCTTGCAGTTACAAAGAAATCAAGTGGATGTCATATTAAAGGGGGGAACAAAAATAAATTTTAAAAAATATGTATTTAGAAAATTACACGGAGCAAAGCTTGCAGGCACATAGCATGCCAAATTTAAACCTCATAATTTATTTATAGTAAAAAAGAAAAAAAAGGCATCTCATTTCCAATGCTTATATTTTGCCAAGCTTTACAAGGAGCCTCTTAACCCACACATCCAGCCAATGTGACCCCCAGTTCACACTGTGGCCAGCCTTCTCCAGCACTTCAGTGAGGGCCCAGCTGGATAGTTAGATTACTTTTATTTTTCCACTCTGAGAGGCAAAAACATCTGGCTAATGGTTGGGCGTGAAGGCCAGAGGAAACACAAGTTACTGTTAAAAACATTAACCATAACTTAAAAGTTTAGCCAGCCCCATTAAAGAGGTTTTCCTGCCTGGTGACAATGCCTGGTCCTGGGGAGCCCCTGCTTCAGCAGCTCGTGCCCTAACAAGGCTGGGGTGGAAGTTACACTCTCGTGTTCAACAGAGGGAAGAAATAAAACTTGAGTGACCAAATGTGTGACACACGCGTGGGAGGGGTGAAGGAGCCAAAACCATCCTTGCTACAGCTCCACCAGCAGACAGGCAAGCCAAACAAAGGGGGTGTGCAAATCACTGAGGGGAATGGCACAAAAATTGAACGTACAACACACAAGCCTCTGTTAGAAACAGTGCTCCAAAACCTCTTTAGTCTGCTGTGCTACAAACAACATGACTCTTTTGTTCCTGCATACATAAATAAACTATGCTATCTTTGTCACACCTACTCTCCAAATGCTCTTCTTTCCTCCTCAACAAGCTGGATAAGCAGAATACTGTGATGCTGTAACATTCACAGCTTCCCCTCCCACTGAAGAAACCAAAATCCTAATTTCAGACTCAGCTTGTTAACTTTTGCATACGAATTTTAGATATTCAAACATCACAGACTGTTACAATTGTAAAATAAATGGTCCCACTAGGAACTGAGAAGCCCAGCAGCCCCCAGCAAGGTCAGGGCATGAGATAAGTACATGTTCTTATATGAGGACAAATTTTCTGAATGTTTGAATTTACCACTGCTTTTCAGCAAGCAGTTCTTACAGACACAAGCCAGCTTGCCAACTGCTGCTGGGAGACTAAACACACACATGCAAACTGCCCACATGAGAGGAGCTCACAGAAATGGTCTGCAAATTCAGCTGGGCAGGATGGTAAACTTGGAAAACCAGGATTGTGCTCCCGCTAGAACACACGGCAAAACACCCATTTCCTTCAGCACTGGAGCATTTAGCCTGAAGCCTGCCTTGAGGCTTTACCTCTGAAACCAGGGGAAGGGAAAAGGAGCACAGATTTGAAAGCACAAATGCAACAGCAAGAAGGAAAAAGTCTCTGTAATTCAGGCTTCCCTCTCTGATCTAACAGCTCAGCTCTGCTGCCTCCACATGAGTGCAAGTGAGACCGAGCAGGGTCTCAGCTACGGGGGTAACACCTCGTGCTGCATGTGGGGCACACAAACAAAACCCACATTTCACAACTGTAAAATACAACATCCCCAGACTACTGGCCCTGAAACTATAGACATAACTCAAAGCATCTGGGACATGGCCAAAGGCCAGTATCTCCAAAAATCCCTGCTACAGCTTAGACACCAAAGTCATAGCCAGGTTTTCAATGCATGAAACACCAAATTACCTTCCTGGACCTGAACTGTTCTGAGAACTTGAAGCAGTTTGTCAGTGATAACTGCACTTAAGTTAGATTATTTTGAAATTATAGCTCAATTTGTAACTTCCCAAGTACTTAGAGTTTTCAGATAGAATTTCTGTTCAACTAACAAGAAAGAATAGAGAGATTTTTTTTTCATTGCAAAAGAGAAACAAAGATACAAGCTTTGAATCTTACCTGCAGCTACTGACTTCTAACTCCCAAACTAAGCAAGAGAAGAGGAGGCAGAAAAGCATCTGGATTCTCACTTAAGAAGTCCCTGAAATAATACCCACCCATCTGTAACCTAATCCTTTCAGTGAGGAACTATGCACAGAGTGCGAACAAACGATGACGAACAAATGATGAAAAGTCAAATTGCCAACAACCGTCCTCAGTAATTACCTGCAATTTTGCCTGGCACTGGTTTCTGCAGTGCGGATGTATCCAGAGCAGTATTCTGTATTGAATTAAATTAAAGTCTTGATATAAATATAATTTAAGAGAAAGAAGAATCACTGAATGTCACACTCAAATATATAATTAAATACAGAGTGAGGTGAACAACATTTTAAAAGGATGCTTTTGGAGAAAGGAATGTACTATCCCAGTGCACAAGAATCAATGTTAATGATTTTTTGTCTTAATTGTCCTTCCAGATCTCTGCCGCACTGCTTACAAATTAGTTTTTATCTTACATGACATTGTGAAATATCCCCTAATATCTTCTGTATTGACAAATACCTTGAAGGCTGATGCCTGCTTTCAACTATACAGCAGTCATTGTGAAAACAAACAAACAAACAAAAAAAAAAGCAAGCACTATATCCAGCAAACCCAGAGAGTGTTCAATTTAATCAAGGAAAGAAACAACAGTGCTAATCATTTTTTTTCTTAAGAAAAGTTTCCAACTATCTGACTAATCTCAAGGGAGTGAAAATATGAGCTTTAAGTCTTCAAGTAACCCAAGTTGAGAATTCATTCAGTCACTGACCTCATCTTATCAGAATATAAACAATCAAGGAAAAACAAACACACAAAGCTTTCACAAAAACAGAATTCACCTGAAGTCCCATCTCCTGCGGGTTAAGGGTATCTGGAACTTGCAGTGTAACTTCACTGTCCTTGAAAACATTCCTCTGAACAAGCAGGAGAGCAATCCACATTTCCAAAGTGAGCAAAATGTGCAGGCATTAGGAGAAAAAGTAGATACATTTTTAAGGCCAAATTCCATTTGGCCTCTTTACAGTAATGTCTCACTACCTCTAGGTGGAAGGTTAATTTAAGCCAATGGACTGTGGCCCTCCTCCCATTCTATCTCCTAGCAGGATTTCTTCAAATCTCCAATCCCATTATTCTGTTTCCAGCCACAACCTGAAGTAGTGCACATAGACATATCCCCCTGACTCTACCCAGCTGAGACTCAACCCAATTTCTTTTCATCTCTGGCATCCCAAAGAGTTTGAAAAAAAAAATCCAAGCACATTTTCTTACTTATATAAAAAAAAAATTATATAGTATCTCTTTTAAACAGCACCCATCTTTCTAACAAAAGCCAAGCCATACGATAAATCCGCTCAAAACCGCATGACCCCGCACTAAAAATGACTGCGCCGTGTTCAGTTATTCGGCAGCTCCACTGAACTCTATTTATTTCCATTTCCTGCCCACTTTAATGTACTTCAGTGGCCTGCAGTAAAGTTAAAGCAATAGGTGTCTGTCATAAAGATGAATAGTGCTATTGGAATGCATAATACAGTGGAAAGAGGAAATGAGAGCAATCTGGTTTATTTACATCTCAGGCTCCCATCAGCACCTCAACCCACCTCCCAATGGCTTCAGCTGCCTTTCCTGTTATCTGCTGTATAGTCCCCTGCAATGAGTTGGCTTTTAACCTCTCAGAACCAGAGGGGATGAGCTGATCTCCCAGATTTGCTTTCATGAGCTGGCAGAGTACTGGAGCAAACAGCCGTGCCGTGTGTTCAGTGCAAAGAAAACAAAATAAAGGTAGTGGTTGCCATTTAAATTAATTAAAAGACACAAACAAAACAAAAGACCCCAAAGAGATCTGCTATCACCGGTAAATTTAAATCAACACACAGGAACCTGACTACTTCTGAAAAACAGTAATTACTGTTTCACAAAATATTACTTTTAATCTTCTTTCTTTACAATCTAATTAAAGAGATATTTTACTTGCCTTTGGAAAATGTTTTTCTTAATTTCATCCAATTTTAACATTTGGTGTGTTCTATAAACTACACATCCAAACTAGTATGCAATTTTATGCTTATTTTTAATAGTGTATGACTTCATTTAAAATTTATGACTTTTAATTTGCATGTTTATTGTTGGTTTTAAGTAATCTTTTAATTTTCCCTCTTGGCTCTGAGGCTTACTATAACTTCACAATGTAAATTCAGTACTGATTTTGTTCATGTGAAAACACCATCTTCCAGCACATGTTGTGTCTTTTTTAATTTCCCTCTCATTTCTTTCATAAATGTTCAGAAAAGTATTGTCACCTGGAACAGCAGCAAGTATGTGTAGCAATAGTTGCATATCTATCACCACACAATACTTAGTGTCTGAAAAGCCTTTGTTTGATTCTACTTTCAGAAACAGCCACTTGGATGAAGCGGACTTGCAGAAATTCAGACAAAAACCTCTTACAGAAATTAGACACTTTTGTTTTAAAGATAAAGAGCTTTCCATCCCTAATTATTTTTTCTTTGAAATAAATTTTCAGGAAATAAATTTTGGTTAGCCTATGAGCACAGTAAATCAGATTATACAAACTTTGCCCATTAGAGTCACAACTGCATAAAAAGTCACAACTTCTCTTTCCTCTTCAAAGCAAGCCAAGTGCTCACGGGTTAGAACAGCTACTTGGGAAATGCTGTCCAATGTCATCACATTAAATGCCACCAACTCCACATACTGCTTGAGTTCAGTGAGGCTGCCCAGATGACAGAACAGCTCTGAATTTCAGCATAGGGATGAAAATCAGAGCACAGCACCACTACACAGAAACATGCTGCCTTGTCAAAATGCCTTGGAAACGCCAACTCTTAATATCATTTTATGGGAAACAAAAGGCTGTTCCTGCTATTAGAATTCAGTCAATAGCCTGTGTTTCCAGAATTACAAATTGCACTGTGAGCCTGGTGAAACGAACTCCTTCACTGACGAATTCTGACCAGCAACCCAGCCCAAACAGGCCAATGGACTGGGAGAGGAGTCACACCCCAGATGAGATCTTCAACATGTTTAAGTGATCATAACTTCATTTGTCCCAGTAGAACTATGCCCATTTGTATCATGGGACCTTTGATGAGGGAGTTCAAGAACAGCTGGACACCAGCCACAGTGAAAGCAACTCTAGCTTAGAAAGACTGCATAGGAAAAGAAAAAAGTGCTTGGAACACTCCCCTGTACACGAACCCTACCACTGTTTCAGTCCAACCATCTGAATCCAATTAACAGAACACTGAGCGGCAGAAGTTAGGGAGTGGACACATTTTCCAAATGAACATCATTAACATAATGTAGATTTAAAATCAACTATGGAAACCAGCACTTGGCATTGCATCACAGTCTCTTAGTGTCTCATTCACTTGCTCATTTTATCAATTATTTGGTAAATGAATACTTGAAGACTGTACAGAAACGATTTAGCCTTCGCAACTAAAAGGCTGCCCATTGTGCACTCCCTTGCAAGCTACAAATTACTGCATACAGTGCACAGTTAGCACACCATGCAGTTTTTATTATTACAAAACGAGATTTCACTTATTCTTCATCTTAATTAAGTTCCACTGCCTCTGTTTGACTGCTTCACCAAAAAAAAAAACCACTCATTGGCTGAAGAATTTGGGGTTTATATCTGAATTTAGGGAGCACTGTAGTGGAGTTGAGTTTTAACTTTTTCTCCTTGCCTGGACTTAATCAAAGGAAAAAAAAAAAAAAAAGGAAAAGAAACCTAACAGGGATGAATAGTCAAGGAATGATGAAGAGCATCTGTAACTCCTCAACCACAAACTGGCCACACTCTGGCTGTGAGTCTGCTTCAGTTCCTTTGCTTAGTAGGTGGCATGTGTGAGACACCACCTCCCTCTGCAAGGTGTTCCTCCAGCAGCTCTTTAAAGTGGATTCTTGGATGGCTTTTTTTAATACCACTCTTCAGCAGCACAACTTCAGCAAGTAAATTCACAAATCTGCCATCAACTACCTCTTGGTCCTGTGTCTTCAGTATCTCTGGACTAGGATGGAAGTAAGGTCCATTGCTGTCCCTCAGTTTCAGAGAGGATGCCAGGGCATAGAAGTAATTGATCTCATTCTGCTCACCCTAGCTTACATTAGAAAGAAAAGATAAATGTACAGATCCCAAGGGATATCTACAGGTGGATGACATTGCCCAAAGAATCAAGTGATCCTCCTATGGAATCTCATTAGAGTGAAGTATGATCCCAGCAAGATAAAACAGAGATGGAGACAAGACCATTTAAGGAGTGTCTACAGGACAAATAGCAGTTTAAAAAACAAGAATGTTGTAGGAAGTTAAAGGAATTTGGTTTATTTAGTTTAGAAGAGTGAAAAGTAATCAGAGTCCTCCCGTACAAAAAGTGGTTACAAAGAGACTGGTTACAAACTGCTTTCTTGATCCACTTGGGTAAGGAAAATAGGAAATTATTCTACTAATTTACTAACTCAAGAAAAACTATCAAAGGTGAGTGAGCATTGGCAATTGCTACAGAATGGTGTTGAGAAATCTTGCTCTTTTGAGAATTTCTGAAGAGCAGGTGAAAAACATCTGTGGGAGGTGATCAAGTGATAGATGACCCCATTCCAGTGGAGGAAGCTGGACTACTTTTTAAAGATCTGAAGATCATTCCCCAGCCCTGTGACACTAGTTTTGGAAAGATGAGTAACATATCTGTGAACAGACTTGCTGCTTGGGTGCAAGTGCCACAGACTTCAAAATACTGCTCAACTTAGATGACTATTAGTTACTATTAGTAACCTACACTATCTTGCTCACAGCAAGTTTTCCAACTTGCATGATTCCTGTATTAATTTCATACCTCTTGTCCTAGTTGTGACCCTCTATACACTTCGAAAAATTCTTCTGCCAAATACAGCCCATCATCACCACACCCAAAACTTTATTTTATCATTAATTATGCTACATTTTATATCCCACTTTCAATCTTCTTTTACAGATACAAAGTATAGAATTGCTACATTTTGCTCCCTACAACTTCAGAGACCAGCTTTAGGAATCCAAATGAGACGCCTAAATTAGAAGGTGCAAGTCCATCTACTGCCATCTGTCCATCTCAATGGACATCAGGTACAAGTGGTGTCCCTCAGGGTCCATATTGGGACCGGTGTTATTTAACATCTTCATTAAGGTTGCCTGAGTGCAGCCTCAGCAGATTTGCAGATGACACCAAGCTGAGTGGTGCTGTTGACACACCTGAAGGATGGGATGACAGAGAGCTGGAAAATCTCCATTTGATGGGAATCTCATGAGATTTAACAAGAACAAGTGCTGGTGCTGCATCTGGGTCAGGACAAGCCCCAGTACCAATCCAGGCTGGGGATAAACTGAGAGCAGCTCTCAGAAGAAGGGCTTGGGTAAGAACTGCCTTTATCAGCCCAACAAATCCCACTCACCTGAGTGGAATGACAAGAGTCTGGTGATCAATATCCACCTGCAACCTTCTTGTCAGGAAGCCCTGCAGTGCTCTTGTGAGAACTGCAAGATGTGCAACCTCTCACCATCCAAAGGATTGGTGTAATCTGAGAGGAGCAGCTCCCTTTGCCTAAGGTCTGTCTTCTACAAACATAAATCCATGGGGCTATGCCTGAAGGCAGACAAAAACCCACTCTGCCCATGCTCAAAGCATCTCAAAAGCCATGTTAATAGGGTTTATAAACTCTGCTAAGTCACGGGATATAAACATATTAAACCCATGGGCAAAGTGAGCTTATGTCTGCCTATAACACACACACACGTAGACATGCCCACAGATGACTGGCAAAAATACCTCTGCAAATTCTTTCAGGCTCCTCACACACACACAAAACAAGCCTTGTCCCCCAAGACACAGAAGCAATCAAATACCTGGCAACAACTTTCAAAACCCTTCAAGCCAGATCCTATTAAAAGCAGCAACTAAGAGATGAAAGGCACTACCTCGTCCTACCAGTCACACTTAACAAGGCTCTTAAACATTTACTGTATCTAACATTACCTCTATAGAAATTCCACAACTGTAGACAATGCCTAACATCATAGGATACATTTATGTTTCCGTTCAATTGAAGGTACTACATAAAAGGATGTTTTTATTTTAATTTGTGTTCTGGGACCTTGGAAAAGAAGCTGCCTCATCACCCGCTGGAAAAGGCCAAGTACAGAGGAAGAAAGGGTTCTTTCAAGAATAGAAATTACAGCCCGAGTGAGACCTGGGCCCTAAAGAAATTCATGGCAACATTCATACTGAATGCAAAGTCATTATATCTCCCTCTAAACTGAAACATCCCCGTTCCTGATTTCAAATTTGCAGTGAACTCTTTCACCAGCCTGTCTCTTCATTTCAAAAAATGGCCATGAAATGCACGTTCATAGCTGTTGGGTGATGACTTCAGTTACATCTTGGTGTGAAAACTTCCCCATTCTTTTTAAAACAAGGTTTTCTGGCATTATGTGTCAAATTCGCAGTGAATCATTAAAAAAAAACCTGCCACCCAAGCTGCCTTAGTATTATCATTACAGATGTAAATACACATTTAAAAACAGTTATGTAATCATGCCTTGCTAACATCCTTATAAAATCTGACAGCTTGTCAAATAGCCCCCATGGTGGACAGCACTGAAGCAGTTCTAGAGATCATCAGAGTTAAAGGGCAGTGAAGATAAGTACCCTTCCCACCTCCTGCACATCACAGCTCTGCTAATTTCAACCATGAGAAGTAGTGACCCTGACAGGCTTCTTTAATGAAAATAGATGCTTTAATATTTTAAGAAACACTCACTTTTATTTAAGCCCATGTGTCTTCCAAACCCACAGTACTTCTGAAAAAAATAATGTTTTTAAAGTACAAGGTATATGAATAAAAAACACAATCAAGCAGGTAGGAACAGCAGTTGAGGATATAAATCCAGAACTGACACACACTACTCTTTGCTCCTGTGACAGTTTATATCAGCGAGGCCAGAAACTCTGCTGCCAATGGTCAACTTGAAAAATCCAAGTGGCTGATTCCAGGACTCTCAGCACCATTCCAGGCACTGACTGTGCACTGTTAATATTTGATGTATGCTTGCAACTCCAGTCTCAGAGAAAGCCATTATTCAGGATATGCTCAAAGATGTGTATTTTACTCCACATGCCTGATGCTGTGATTCACAGGGAAAACCTGCACACAAGGCACAAGGCTGGGATGTTACTGCTCCAAGCTCCATCAGCAAACAGTCACTGAAATAAATTAACATCAGCATCTTGTAGAAGTCCCTGCATGAGAGTATTAGGCAAGATTTATTCAAGACTGCAGTCTCTGGAGCAATTGATCAGAATCAAAGGTAAGCCAAAAACTAAATAAATGAAAACGGGACCAGCTAGAATAACAAAGCAGCACGGCCAAGGCAGCAGCCACATGACAGCCAGAGGCATCTCCAAAGCAGTCACAACTGTCCACAGAGCTTGCCAATGAGCCAGATGCTGCTGCTGGAAGAAGGGTAGTGTTGATATAAACTCAGAGATACGAGATGCTTAACACCAAGAGCAATCAATCTTCATGATTCCCACATGGCTGCCAAGCTTCACTATTATGCCACAAAGAGATGAAAACAAACTTCATGAAACACATGTAGATCCCACATGAGAAACTCACTCCACCCTCCCCTTACTACTCAGAAACAAACCCACAATTTGGGTGTAGCTGTAAATGACCTGATGCTTTTCCTGAGTTAACAACAGAATCAGGAAAGAGTATCGTTGGCTAAACAGTGCACTGTACACACCCTGTCAGAAAACCAATGAACTTATCATACTGTATAGGAAATTCCTATCTTCCACATCAATTAGTGACCCAAGAGTGATTGATTTTATAATCCCAAACCTGACTTACAAAGTGACTTCCTCTGGGGCCAATTTTCCATTACCCAGCATGTGGAAAATTGCATATGGTCAGTGCACTATGAAAACCAAGGAAAAATAAGTGCTATTTAAACCCCAATTCTACCATGCCTCCACATTCTTGCTTTCCTGAGGGAGATGCACTTTTGACAGTTACTTCCTTTCCCTGCCCCAACATCCTATCTGCACCACGCACCAGCTGGGCACTCAATCAAAACAGAAACAACAACAGGAACTAGCAGCTATTCATTACAATAGGATCAAAACATTTCTAGGCACTAGTGCTTCGCCAAGTTACCAGCCTTGAAGACCTGCCCCAATCCTCCTCTTCCCTCCTACCACAGACATCATCGCTGAAAGTGGCCTCACTTCAACCTGAAGCACCACATTTTGAAGATCACAGCTTTTGAATCAGAAGCCACATCTCAGATTTGCAGGAGGCAATGGAACTTGGGCAGCAGAAAGGTGAGAAAATTACCTGGCCAACAACACAGGCCACTGTTTGTCCTTTATTCCAATCAAGTTAACCTTAGCTCCTGTCTATAAAACCAGGATTGCACTGCACACTAAGCACCAGGGTAATCACAGAAACAGCACCACAATATGATTACTGGGTGCTAATTATATCTTATAAAGAGTTAAAGACAATCAAGTACATGTAATAAAGATTTATATTCAGTTTCTCACTGACCTGAAACAGCTTCATACATTAGTAGGTTAACATTACTGCAGGAACAAAGCAAACAGTTACATCTACATGATAAAATACATGAAACCCAAGAGCCAGATGTGGGGTTCTTTCATCCAGGAAGCAATTATTTAACTCCTGGGAAAAGATGATCTCTCTCGTTGTTTCATCAATACATAATATATCTCAGAACCAATCCTGGCACTCTGGCCTGGTCTGGGTACAAATCTGCAGGACTGCACAAGGTCATGAATCAAGGGTCTCCTTTTCCTGCGCTGCCATTGTTTCTGGGCAGTGAACACAGGGCAACTGGAGAGATCCTTGGTCCGTATCTGTATCTCCCCAGTCATGCACAACAGCACAGACCCCAAGGAGGCTGTAAAGAGACTGTGCCTCCCCTCACACCCCTCCAGGAAGGCCAGTTCTCCATGGGTAAACACAACAGGGAATGCCAAGGAGCTGCCCACCCTCTCCATCACAGTTGCTGACCTCCAGCTCTCAGACACAAAGGGTCCCCTGGCCACCAACTAAGGGCTCCCTGCCACAAGCACCATCCAGAACTGCTGACCTTTGGTGAGTCATCCTGGCCACACCATCCTCATCTATTGTCCATCCTCCCAGATAACAACACTGGCCACCTCTTGAGAGCCATCAGCACCCACCCAAAGATCACGGAACACTTGAATACACAGGACCCTGCACCACAAGCAATTCAGCCGTTTTGTTAACTACACTACAAACAACATAACTGAAAAAGCACATCCCTCTGCAAGGTTACTCCAAGGCTGTCACTGGATGAACCAGCCTGAGCATACCACATGTAAGGCACACTCCTGAACAAGGCACAACAGACAGGAGCACTTAATAAACACAGCCATTAACTAGGAAACATCCCTGCAGCAATTAAAAGTTTGCAAAGTACTACAACATACACCTGGTTATTGCTCTGACATCTGCTTAGGTTTTCTGTGTGTTTGTAAGTGGGACCAAACAGGGAGATAATTGAGTTTATGGGCATTTCATGACAAAAATGACAACAAGGTACTGCTAATTGTTCATGAAAAATGGCATAAAAACTCAAATAAAGCACATGTAGTGTTTGAAATGCTTCAAAGTTACCACATTTTATAATGAACCATATATGACCAAATGGTGTTTTTTCCTTCTAAAGAATAAAATTATTCTAAACTAAAGATTTCATCATAAAATGAGAGGAAATTCACAGTCTGAACAATTGCAGTTGTGCTGAGCACATTTTAAGACATATGGCAACTTCATAATGGTCATCAGGGATGAAGAGCTAAAATTCTTTTGCAGATTTTGAATTTAAGACATTTCACATAAAATTGCATATCTCGGGAAACAAATTAATCGTTAAATGTGCATCCTCATCCTTAGAGACAATATTTGGCATATGTAAATATGACTACCTCAAAATATGAATGCTATTTTTAGTACAATTACCCAACTGCTTTAGAAAGGCTCCAAGTAAGTTTTAAAAAATTATGTGAAGGCATCATTAAAAGTAAACAAACATAACAAGATCTGCCTTAACTTTATACAGAATTAGTGCAATATTATTCAGCTACAATATGTAATCCAGTGTTCTCAAGTAAATGCCCCAATTACTATTGTAAGCCTGTCATTTAAATAGTTCCTTCCTGTTTAAAATGTGGAGAGCCAAATGCATTTTCCCACCACTAGGTATTGTGTAAGACTCCTTTCTCTTCCAGCAAGCTGGCTGAAGATGGATGAGCTTCCAAACTGATATCATTTTTAATTACGTGTTTTTCTCTCATTACTAATTTCCTAAACACGTCTCTAATCTCGCAGTGAAATCTCTGAGCGCAGTAGGTGTATCCACATACATCATGCTCTCGAAAATTAAAATGAGATAATGATCAGGACTGCCATCACAACATAACCTGAAACAAGCAAGATACATGAGAGGTGATACGTACTCATAAGACTCTGATCTCAAGTGTTTCTGGAAAGCAGTAGCAATTGGATGGTTTCCATCCTTCCTGCAGCCCCTCTTGGAGTCAGTAACACAGCTAATGGGGTCTAGGAGAGGGAGATGCTTCAAGCCACCTTGCACTTTCCACCAGGCATTTACAAGCTCCTGCTGCCTCATGCATTTCCACCCCTTCACTCCCTTCCTCTAGACACTGCAGCAAGAAGCACTGTGTGCATAAGGGAGCCAGACCAGCTGCTCCTCTACAAAAGATACGCTCAGGTATCCCAGTTCCCTCCTGCCATCGGGGCTCCAGCAGCTCTTTCCACCTAGGCCAAGTCTCCTGAAGGGGCTGCCTTCTCCAGGAGCACAGGAGAGCAGAAGTGCTGGAGGCAGCTCCACCCACCAGACAGGTAGGGAGGCACATGCCAACGCAGGCCCCAAGCAGCAGAAGGGGTCACACCCCCGGCAGCTGCTGCTGCATCAGATGCTCCCTTGGCAGGAACTGGGACTATGTATAGACCCATCAGATTAGGTCAACCAAGTGCCAGCCAGTTATTCCCATGGGATCCCTCTCATTCCTCAGATACCTCTCACTACCTGAAAGGCATTGCACAGCTGAAGGAGCTGCAGCATTCTTTAACCATTAAACCAGCAAGGCAAAACCAAAGCTTTTCGGGGCGGGCGGAGGGGGGGCGTGGGGAGGAAGCAAAGAAAACAAAAACAAAAGGGTAACTGTCACAGGGCTTTCTTCCCAGCTAAACACTTCACACACCAAATTCCTAAGGGAGTGATGCTTTCAGCACATCAGCTGCCTTCTCATCAACTGACACTTCCCAAATAAAGGAGGAAAATCCTAGGACTGTTCAGAGTGGCTGACATTTAAGGAATAAAATAAAGCAAAACCAGATAAATGAAAAGCATTTAAATAAGTTTATATCTTCTAAGTACTCTTAAAATATGCCACAAGTATGATTCTGCCTACTCACTCAAAGAAAAGAGATCTCTGCTGTTTTGAAGACAAAAAGATGAAGATAGAGAAGGACTAGAAATATGGTTAAAGTGCACACACCAGATTAAAGCTCAAAAAACCAGTGCATGTCTAAGGAAAACCAACACCAGGACTCTGGTACATATGCATGCAAGTCACTAGTCTGTAATCGCAGGCTGATCAAAATGCATGTGCTAAATGGGGTAAGCTTATCTAAAAATGTAATGCTAGCTGAATTGCCCTGGGCCCCTAGGGAGGCCGGCAGCACAGCGTGAGTGGGCTGGAGCTCAGATGTTTCACTGTATTCACACATGCTGCTGTGGAAGCTGGATAATGGAAAAACCACACAATTTCACATTTTCTTCTCAAAAAAAAAAAAAAAAAAAATGTCCACAAAATTTCATCATGTTTTTTTTTACCTGCTATCCATCCACTGACCAGGATCAAAAGCTCTAAATCCAGCCTTAACTTCCTCAAGAACTTGATGAAGAAATTCCTACAAGAACCCTGATTCCTCTTGAAAACAAACACTTCTCCTAAACTTCACTCAGCAGAGGGAAGGAAAAGCTGGGGGTTGCTCCCATTTTCTCCTTCCCACAGCACCTTGGGAGGACCGTGAAGAGGACACCTACAGACCCAAGGCTCCACCAGACCTTTGCTTTGCACCACTCACCCCTTGACTGGAAGCAGCGCCCACCTGGGAGTCAGGGTAAGGCTGAACTGCACAACACAACCCTCGACCTCAGGTGGGGAATCACTGACCACCGAGGGCAGGGCGAGCCTTTCATGACTCTGCTGGGCTATGACTGGGCTCCTACTCCTTAATTCTCATAAACATTTGCTGACACCACCTTTACAACCAGAGGGACAGGTTCTTTACGAGAAGCCGTTTCACCTTCCCCAGTTGATGTCTTCATCCACAGACTGAAGCAGGTCAGATTATCTACACTTATCAAAGACAACATTATGCTTCATAAGCTATTTTTCTGCTTCAGTAAGGAACAAGCACGTTTTCTTTCTTACTATGTTTACCCATTACCTCACTGAGCTGCGTTACTGTTAGTCTTTCTGAGGCTCTCCTAGAATAGGAACGCATAAAACAGGATTTCCTCCAGCTCTGCATACCTACTTACTCCAGAGTCATTAATGACATAGGACTGGATTGAACAAAGACCTAACATCAAATGAGCATTCCAAACAGCTGGGAACAAAAATATATCTGCCTGGGACACTGCATCTGTGTTTTGTCTTTTGAAAAATGCCAATGAGGCAAAAATTCACTTTCAAGACCACTTTTACAGGGATGTTTTCATGAGAAAAAAAGACTTGCCAAACGCTTACATGTGGGACATGTATCCCAGTGGGCTCCAAATTAAGTTTATAGCAGTTTTTATACATAAATCTGCAAATCAGGTTGTTCTCTTTCTGGAGATCAGATATAACTTAACTGCTGTCAAAAGGAATTCTGCAGAAAAGACCTGAGAGTTGCATAAGAATCCTCCAAAAAAACAAATCCAAATTGTCTTCCATGTGATAACAAGCAACAGCTGAAATATCCAAGGGTAGGTAACTATCCTCAGAACTCAACTCTGAGATTTTTAAACTACATCTAACCAATATTTTAAGGAAAACTTAGAGATGTATACATGTAAGAAAAATACAAGTGATACTGTTCCACGATTTGTAGAAATTAAGGACACTGCTTGGGTTCAGTGTTTAGCATCCTAAATAACCCTGGCAATCTCTTGAAGACCTCTGTATGGGTGGAGTACACAAAAGCAGTGGCAGCCAGCAGGCTGGGAGGCAATGCAGGGATGCATGAGGAGAAACACTACAGGCTCTGTGTAATGCTGTCAGCTCCCACCTGCCCCAGGACATTTCCTACCTCTGCCTACAAACACAGCGATTCTCCAACCACTAAGTAAACAGTCTTTGAAGATAACAAAGCTTATTCTAATCTCTCACTGATGCCACTCCTGTATTGTACTCAGCTGAGCTACAAAACTCCTGAGTTAACTCACTCTCTAAGATCAGGATTACTTTAACTCTCTGTTGTTGCACAGACTTCAGGAATCCTGTTCGGGTACAGAATGATGTTTTTCACTCAGTGGCTTCTATGTTCTTTCTCGTTGAATAACCAGCTCACTTCCTTAGCAGCAGGTGGACCACTTCTTACCATTATGCTCAGTGAGACAGCTTTCCCAAAGAAAGCACAAGCACGGCCTCTTGGAAGGACAGAATGCCATGGACAATTGTCTAACACTAGCAAACAGGACTGTTGCTCCAGTGACAAGAAGGAAAAGCCAGATTGAGCCTGGACCAGTGTGGTGTGATTCTTGGAGTGGTCCTGCCCAGGGCCACAAGTTGGACTTGTGGGTCCAACTCAGGATATGCTATGATTCTAGCAAGAGAAATTAAAATAAAAATTGTAAAAAGAAAACAAAAAAGTAGAGACTTCCAATGAATCACCTCAGAGGACAATGCCTTTGTCTTCTCACTTGTGTTCATTTCCCAGGGTTAAGTGTTCTGCATTTCAGTTCTTTAACTATCTACTCCACACTTCTCACTGCACCCAATCCTCCAGGAGCCAAACCCTCCCACAGGAATACAACACTCACTGAAGAACTCAGGGTGAGTCAGGAAAGCCAACCCTGCATATAACACATCTTTCGTGTCATCAAAAGACTTGGTAATAAGTCTAATTTCCCAACTAAATTCTTACAGCACAAACAGAGCTATTTTGCTTTTGAGCTGCATGTGCTTATGAGCAGCCATGACCAGAATAATAAAAGAACACGCAGCACAAATCTGAGAACAGGAGCTCAAGTTGTCCCTGAATATTCACACTCCCTGTCAGTCCCAAAAGCAGGCTTTCTTTTGAAAAGCCTGAATATTGTCAGCCAGGGTCTTTTGCCTCTTCAATAAGCTATATCATAGTCATAAAAAATAGATCCTGGCACTATTTCCACACACATACACATAAACAGGTAATTATGTTCCCACTGAACAGAAAAATGAAGAGGATGTGCTGGAGAAAAGGAGATGGAGGTAATGATACCAGCACAGAGAGATGGATTTGGAGTACAGACATTGACCAGTTCTGCAGTCTGGCTTCCTCTGCAATTCACCCATGTAAATCAACTGAAACTGCACAGAGCAAACAGGCTCCATTTTCCACCTGTTAACACAGGTTATTGATTACACTGTCAATAAAGGAACCACGACGCAAACTATGAAATGAAAATCCAGTGTCGCATGTAACTAGAGACGGAAGTAGGGAGATGTACATTCAGGATGACGTATTGCTGAAAATACTCTTCCCTAAAACCAGCTATGGCTCCCCAAAGGGCTGTTACCAAAGACATGACTACTTCCCACTGCCAAACTGCCCTCAGGGAGCCAGTAAGACTGAGCCAGGGTGTTGCTCTTCATGATCAACTGAGAAAATGCTGAGCACAAACTACACCTTCCACACAAAAATCAGAGAAATCCATTCACGGCCTGTGTTCCACAACATGTCAGCATGAGGAACTCTCTCAACCACATAAATACTCTTCTCATCATTTAGCTCTTTGTGGATGTCTCAGATTTTAGACTTGAATAACAAGTAACTTCACCAGAGGTCAGTCAAGCAGCAGTAAGACTGCACAAGGTGGCAGGCTAAAGCATCTCATGTGTACAAGAGTACAAGTATGAAATTCAGAAAGGGCCCCCAGGGATCCTAATGCAAGACATGCAGGTGTAATTAAAAACCATAAATCCATCAAACGAAAAATATGTAAACTTAATGTATTAACTCATATATTTTTCTTCCTTGAACACATTTGTCTTACTCTACACTCCTTTGCAGCCTACAAATAAAAAACTAAAAGTATCAGAAGAAATATGTCTTAATATGTAAAAAGTGAGTATCAATAATAAATGCTTTTTACTTTATTCTTACAGGTAATTGCTGAAAGAAGCTCCCTCAGCAGTCTGCTGAGATTCTGTGCATATTGTGAATTATTTCAACTGTATCTCCTCTTCGCAAAATCCACAAAAGGATGGTATCTTAGAGTGTTTCCATGCCACTCAATCATCCACACAAAATTACCCTGGTGAGAGCTTGTTGGAGGAATGTCAAATGTATTTACCTGCCTTTGTAACAAAATCTTCAGAGAAAGACCAATAGTTCAGTTTACAGTTACACAAGTTACACTAACACCTGAACATTTTAACTGCAGATTCTGGGTTTAACTTTGAATTTCAAGCTACAGGCAAAAAAATAGTTATAGGTCAAATCCTGCCCCATGTTTCACCTGCAGCATAGTTTTCAAGATAACTTACAAAAGCTCTGCAATACCTGCAGATCATACCAAGTCTAAGGCACATCTTCTAAAAAGGGTATTTGGGACAAACTAGCCATTCCATCTTCTGCTCACGGACCAGAGAGGTAGCACCAAGCATTGCCCAGAAATGACAGTGGCAAAGACATTTGTCCCTCACCTCCATCCTTCAAATTTTGTAGAGCAAATTTGTTTCTCATCATTAATGAGTGTTTCCTTGGAACCAGGTTTCCCAGGGCCATGTATAGGAACACTACGCGTGACCCAAAAGGAGCAGAGCAGTCGAAACAAGGATGGCCAGATTTCCTGATCATACAACCCACTTGTTAGTCCTCAAGTTTCTGACAATTGTAAAGACTGTCACATTCCGCAGAGTCTCCAGAGACAGCTCCTGCTGCCCTGTTTTGGGGTGGGAATTGGACATGTGCCACCAGTCTGGCATTGTGCAGTTGATCTCAACCACTTCAGCAGTCTCACCTCCTCCAAAACACTCAGCAGCACCACTCTGCTGAAGGCCATGTGATGTACCCTGGGCATAGACACCATTCCTGAACTCCTCAGGAGCCACACAAGATGAAAAAGCACCAGGCAACCCCTGAAAAGAAATTCTTACTTGATAAAGCCATATGCAAGCTGTAGGAAACTGCTGTAGTCTGAGATCTAGGAGAAAAACAGCAATGCCAAAAGGAGTAAATACATGCTACAACATACAATACAGTGAGAACAAAAGGTAATAAAACCAGAATACAATACAAACTGAGTACATTTAACACCCCAAATGAGTTCAAACACAAAGCCAAATGCTGCCCACTTACAGTATAATCAGCATTGATCAATTTATACACACAGACAGCAACACAAGCCGTGTTGTAACAAATGGTAGGTTGCAATAAAACAGGAAACACATTTAAATATAACCTTTTGAATGCTATGAGAACCAGGACTAATGCTTCTCTTTCACCATTCATGCTGAAAGCCAAGTCAATGCCCAGCCTAGCCAGAAGTATCACATTTCAGTTTTGTACAGAAGGCCTCCCATCCCATTCACCCAGCAGCGTAAAATCCCTCAGCAACATCAGGGGAAGATTTGCAAAGACCTAAACTAAAATTGATCATCTTCCCACAGCTGTCCAGTGTTCCAGCCAATCCTGCACAGGTATTGATGTTTTGTAATAGCAGCCCAGCCCAAGCCAAAACTCTGAGCAGCTTGCAAACTCCAGGACTGCTGATCAAAGACAAATGTTAAGACTTGACTCAAAGAAGGAGGGTTGTACTCACCTAAGCCTCTTTTTGTGAGCAAGAGCTGAGATTTCTCTGATTCACTGTACATTAGGATAATGTATGCAGCAGTCAGGCTCTTGGTGATAAAACAAACACGCAACAATGGCATTATGCTGCCTAAAATAGGTGGATATATTTATACCAAACATTTTTCTCCGACATGAGAATGAACATCTGCCAGCTATGTCTTAAAGGCTCAAGCAGCTTCAAAGCAAAGTCAGTCCAAAGAACTATATGCCAAAGATTTACATTCCCTTTAGCTTATCCTAGAGCAGAATATATTAGTCCTGCTAAGTGACATATTCCCACCATATTCCAAATGATAGCAATAATAATTTGAAGCTTTGCTCTCAAGTTCCTCTATAAAATTTAGCTTTCTTTCCATTTAAAAGTAAAACATTTTTAATGAAAAACTAATAATTAATACACTGTGGCATAAACTCCAACAGCAGTGGGAGGGACTGAAGCCATTGAGAGCCCCCAGTTTACAAGGCCACATAACATTTCCACAAGGCAACTTTCCAGTTCCATCACAGGGAGGCATCGTGCAGTATGCAGATAAAACCTTTTCAGGTACCATCAGCACAGCTCTAAGCCCTGCTCCCTGAGCTGATCTGATACCTGCTGCTCACTGAAGCTCCACTTCAACTGAACACACACCACAGACCTTCAGTGTCCTTCCACAGCCTCACCACTCCTCTCTTGGTGAACCAGCAGATTTTCAGGACTACCTGTCACTACCTTTACAGTTTACCTGAAGTCCCTGGCTTTTTTAGCTCTTTCTGCTGTTGCAGTGATCCCAGTTCCAGAATCCCCTCCCTGACACCTGACCTGAAAGTTCGCTTGCAAGTCACAGAGTCCACTAATTTCTGTGTCCCTGTGTTATATATTCTTATTATGCACATTACAGAAGCAGTCAGCTCTACTAACTGATGACACTTAATGCCATACAAGCGAGAGTCCCCACCACAAAAAAAGTTTTTACTGGAAATGAACAAAAGATGGAAGCATTTTCTCTTTGCTGAGCACAGATATTAAGCTGCTTGCCCAAATTCACAAACTCAGTGACAGATCCAGGGATTAATTCAGATTTTGCATCCCTGCAGTGGGACAATTCCTGTTAACAGAGGCAGCAGGAGGTATGATTCTCCTTGAAGTAAGGCCCAAGTTTTCTCCCGTGAGACACTATACAAAATTAATAGACACTTATAAAAGAAGTCAGGCAGGTTCCAATCACAAGCACAGCCAGCAACAGACAAGATTCCCACCTTCCTAATGATGCCTTCCACTTGGGGATATACTGGACACATAAATACAAAATAGTTATTCCAGGGCTGCAGGCCTGCAGTCAGAGGACAAGGAGTCAAATCCAGACAAGTTAAATTCCACTAATTTCCAGTAAATAATAAAGACCAGATACAGTACTTCCAACTGGACAGCTGCCTGCCATACTCAGTGTGACCAGTATCCAAATAGATCTAGTTCCTGAAGGTAATCCAATTTTGAGAAAGGCAACAGCACTGATATGGAAAAATATTCCCTAAGACATGAAAACACTTTCAGAGAGATTCTCCTTGTCTAACCAGGGTGAAGCAAAATCTCTGCTCACTTTTCATGACAAAATGTTCATCTGCCAGCTGAAAACCCAGGGACTAACTGGCTCTTCCCTACATCAGTATCTTCACTGTGGCAAGGACAACTCAGGCCCACAGAGTTTGGGGTACCTGAGCAGCAGGAGACACATGCAGCAACTGTGAACACTGGGGGTAATCCTGGTCTTGGGGGGGCAAAAACAAAAAAGAAAGAAAATCTTGGTGGTTTCAAACATCCCCACTCCTATACCCTGCAGCGCCAGGTCCACAGCAGCAGCCACTATCAGCTGCTGTGAGCCAGGGACAAGGAGGAGGATGACTACTGCCTCCAACAACCTCATTGTTAACAAGTCAGAGGTTGGGATCACTGTAGGTGGAAACTCTTGGCAAAAACAATAAAGCAGCTACTACATATTTCAACAGGTTCAAAGTAACCTCAGATGTTACGAGCAGATGCTCTTTTCCACCCCCTGGGATTTTGAAATGGTTTATGTGTTTCCTCCCTTTCCCCTAATAGGGCAGGGTGCTGAAGGAATTAGCCAGAGAAAGAGCCAGAGAAATGCTAATTACCCGCAGCTACCCGGGAGACCACAGTACCTTCAGCTAATTGTGCAATCCCCACTCCCCCACTTCAGATCCCCCAGAGAGGTCTCTTGCCTCCAGCATCCAAACTGCAAGATAATCCCTCTCACCTGTATTTTAAAAGGGCATGCTTGAAAATCCTAAGTGTCTAAAGCAAACTCATTACAATTAGTTTCCGCAGCCTATCCTGTCACACCGGGAACGACTTCACCGAGTCAAAGAAGGGAACTGCTCCTGTCAACACATTTGACACAGTGCTGTCACTAACCCTGTTATTAGACTGCACACGTACCTGAAATCCGTATCTGAGCTCACTGCCTGGAGCACTCCACAGCCAAGTCTCTGCAAGAGTCTCTCTCAAAAAATTGAATATTAAATGTGCATCTTAAAAAAATGCCCCGTAGTTTCATATTTATTAACTAAGACATTACTTTTCCACTTACGCATTTTTGAAATGTTAAATATAGAACATTTTAAGGTGCATTTAGTGCTTGTGAAGAGCCATGAAAATTGGATTCCTCTGGAGAGCAATCTGTAAAAGACAGCTCTCCCACTCAATTCCCCTTATCCGTATCAACCCAGTTGCAGAAACACCTCCCATGAAAATAAGAAGAGCCCCTAAGTAAAAGAGGACCCCAAACTTAGTCAAGACTTAGCTGTGTCACCATTGTGACTCCCAAGTTCCAGGCAGTAAGGGCTACCCCAGTAGTAAGGGTTGACACACTAACAGAAAACAACGGGCACAGGCAGGAAAACTCAGTGAAGCCAGGGACTGCTCCTTAGACTGATTCCTCATGCACCTCAAGTGTAGCAAGAAGCCCCCATATGCTCTGAGTCCTTGTTCTTTCAGAGAAGCATGACCCTGCAGGCAAACACTGAGGACACAGAGCCCTCTCCCAGGGTCCTCCACAGGCAGCACAGGCTCCTGGAGCACCCAACAGCACACAGTGAGGAGCCAGGTACCGGCAGCCAGGGATCACATGAACTCTCCTTGCCTCAATTCCTGCTGATACCAGGCCATCAGTGGCCAAGGTGGGAATTACAAAGCATCCCCTATTCTCACACATCAAGACTACAGTCCTCAATCCCATGCCTGTCCTCTCAGCCTGGTTTTCCAAAGAAATAAAGAACTACTGAGTGGTCTTTCTTTCCATCCTTCTTACTATCGGCCCTCCTTAACAGTTTTTGAACCTGCCAAATGATCTGAAATTGAGCTAGAAGGCTCAGAACAAGTTGCTACAACTTCCACAAACTACGAGAGAAATTGGGCAGTACCCACGTGTTGTTAGTTGTTTGGCAAAAGCCAGATGTCCAAGTACTAGCTTACTGTCAACCAAACATTGCGTGCAGCTGCAGAGAAGATGCTGCCTCTTATGGATTAATCTGGGACAAGGAGGGAACAGCTGGGATGAATGCAGAAGGATGGGGAGAACAAATGCAGTGAACATGCATCCTACCAAACCCTCTTTCCCTAGTTCTGCTGCTGGTGGAAACATGGGGGAGTTATTTAGCACACAGGAGAAACCCATAGGAAAGAGCCTGCCCATCCCAAAACTCTGATGATCTTCATCTCCCCTTCAGGTGATGCAATCAGTAGTACACACAGGTGTGCCACCAAGAGACCATCACTTTGACCAGAAGGAGGAGTGATGGGAGTTCAGTCCAGCAGCACTGCCTGGCTTAAGACACATGCACGTAAACAGCACGTCTGAATCCAGTGCTATCTTCCCTTTTTTCCAAGAGCACCACAGATGCCTCCAACTCTGGCTGGTCTAACGCTGAGCCCTGACAAGGATACAGCCAGCTAGGACTTGCTTAGCTCCCTCAAATGATTCATGGTTCATCAGCCACAAAGGCATAACCTGTCCTGGTCACTGAGGCTGCCTGCAGACCAGGGCTAGCAGCATGATCCCTTGTACCCAACTGCAGTTCACCTGGGCAACTGGGAATATAGGACTTTTTAGGTATTGAGGAACAAGAAATTGCCAACCCCACTAGCAATGGAGCCACACACTCTCTTCTTTGTCCTTCAGGCCCTTGGAAACCACTAAGTGGTGTGCCTCATGTAACACACAGTGCAGATAATGCAACAGGGGTAAAAATTTAAAACAACAGAACAGGGAAGAAAAGAAGCTCTTAAAAGCTAAGACAGCAAGAACTTCTGAACTCTAGCTATAACACAAAATGAATGTTTCTGTCCTGTTTAATGTTGCCTCTAGTACCTGCCTGCACTGGCAGTAGGTACAGTATAAACTGCTCCCACTGGGGGTGTCTGGGTGTGAGGGTGGGTGGGGACAAGTGAAATGCAGTGTCTGGATCTCTGGGCTGGGAGAAACATGATCATCAAAGCTAATCACTTACAAAGTGAACTTCTGCTGGCCTTGGCCTCCTTTCGGTACTAATAAAAAGTTCTAATACAGCATACCTGGGCACAAGCATTACTCTTCTATAACCAAAATATTTACACCAGTATAAATCCCTTCTGCGGATGTAGTTTCATCCGTGTGTGTATTCCTAACACCAGGAGAGCTTTTTTCCTCTGCTCATAAGGGACTAGCTAAAACCATTTTACAGTAGCTGTACATCCTTAAGGCTATTGCCTGTGCCAGAGGCAGCACAGAGTTTACCTCCAGAAATGCAGCTACAGGAGCACATCTCTCATACTGAACAGTCCCTGCCTCTCCACTTCCTTGTGGAGACACACACCTCACTGACATACACCTCTTCAGAAATGACAGCATGTTTGAGTTTTACCTAACAGGGGCAATCACACAAATTGATTAATTAGCATTTGTGAAGCACAATAAAGAATTTAAGTGCTAAGAAATATTATTACTAATTTAATCTACATCCCATTCAGTCTTCAGTGTCTCCCTGAAACTGCCAACAGTGATGCCAATTAGTGGTAATTGTGGTTTGTGACAAGGCTATTTGCCAAGTGGGAGTGAAACAGACCACCAACTCATTTCCCATGGATTGTCCCACAGCTGCCAACAGCAGCAACTTCCAGGCACAGCAACCTGCTCTCCACTCCAGCCAGAACTCTGACAGTAGGAGATCCCATATCCCATCACCAACTCTCCAAGGACACAGCCTGCAAAACTTTCAATTAGGGATAAACCAAGACACCTTGTTTTTCCCTCCTACATTAGTTCAGTACATGACCCAGTAACTGATGCCAACACTGCAAAAACAAAACGTTAATCTGGGATAATTTCAGATTAAGCTTTGCTTGGCTCCATCCACACTTAATGAAAATCACATTTTGATTCACACACAGGCCTCACTGTGGTGGAAAACTGTAAAGGCAGCAGCAGTAAAATGAAGGGAATTGAGAGTGTAGGATGCAGTAAGTCTTGTGCCTGGGAGACTGTTTAAAGAGTTTTAACATAAGCAAAGAGGTGTATCTTTTTATCAGCTGTCCACAGAGATTTGGAGGACTTTGAAGAGACACAAACAACTAACAGTATTCTGTAATCAATGCACATCATCTGAGCACTGAAACTTTAAATTATTTATATATTTTAAATATGTCTAATTGAAAGGATAGCAACACAAACTGTATGAATCATAGCCCTCTCAAGTAATTAGATTTGTTATCCCTGCAGACTGCAAACAGTACATTGGTTTTCTATTCTAATGTGAATTCAATCCCTTGTCAGCTGCCCCACGCATGAGAATACACCTCCACTCTTTCATCAGGGAAGGTATCAACAGCAGGAAACTAGCCCTTCTTTCATCTCTGAGGCACCCACCCACCTTTCCAAAGGGTTTTTAACCAGGTGTGGAAACCTTTCTGAATCTGTGCTGAAAGATCTCTTAATTATTATGGAAAAGGAGGTAAATCCTTTGAGAGCAACATGCTCCAAGCAGTAGCCTTCTGGTGTTTACTCATCCAGTAGTTGCTTAGTTTGACAGTGCATTAGAAGAGCTTGTAGGAAACTTTGGACCTGCATTGTATGGGCATGAAACTCTTACAGAGAGGAGCTGCTTTTCAGATGTCTTGTTATATAATTAAACAAGAACGGGGGATGGAAATGGAGCAAGCTGCCTTTTTGGCACAAACATTACACAGTGCTCACCCTGCCAGCATATTGCATCAGATTCCCACTGCAAGGCCAATTCACAGCAGCTGAGCAGCCCAAGCCCTGACTGCTATCTCCCGCTAGCCCACTTCACACTCACAAGGCAGTAAGTACAACTGTTTATTGCATCTTCCTTCCTGAGGAGCTGCTCACCACACCAGGATTAGAGGGAATCTGAGCTTGCAATTAGGCTACAGGTCTCACAAGTGTCAGAGAAGGCAGTTTTCAAGAAATTTCAACCATCAAGCCTTACTGCATGCTGCACAGCGAGTTAACTCCAGGTATTTGTTACTCGGTGCTCAGGTCTGCCGAGGTTCTGACACCGTGATGACTCCTATTTTATTACGTTCCTAGGCCTGCCTTGAAACCCCACAGAAAAGGGGGATTAATTTACCCATCATCAAGTGCTTATCAAGGAAGTCCCCTGAGACTTGCAGGATGGAGACCACACAAACAGGCCTTTGCTCACAGGTCTCCTCACCTGAACACCTGGCTGAGGCCCCCGACTCTCCTACACTGGGAAATTTTTTTCCCATGGCAGAGATCTGCTCACAGATAGGACCCAATTCTTTATGTCAGAAGCCCACCCCAACAACGGGATCAGGGGTTTCTGTGCTCCTCAGTGAAGCAGCCTATCTCAGGCACTTCACAAGGGAAATTAAACTTCTTTCCACCGTTTGCAGCAATCCAGAAAACAAAAGATACAGCAGTCCTGAATCCAATGAGATAAGATATGTGACCTTTTACACCACAGAAATAAGAGCCTACTCCTAACGCAGCAAGTCAAAAGAGAGACCCCTGTCGATTTCAAAAGGCTTTGGATCTGGCCTGAAAATGCAAACCTCACTGTGCATTTGGACACTGCTCCACAACGCACTCCCAAACAAAACTATATTTAGATTCAATGGGAATTCTGTAGATCATACAGGAACTCTTTGAATGAAAACGAAGGTCAGTAGGGTTTGGCTTCCTCTTCAGACCCTCCCCCCCATTCTTGCAAACATCCAGATAAGCATTGTTTAGAAAACAATACATTAGTTCCAAATGTTATCAAAACCCCAACACACTTTTTGTGTGTCCTGAAGCAGAACCTCAGGGTCTTCTGTTGCATTTCTCCCTATCAGCTAATTCTCAGGATCTCTTCAGATGTCTAGGCAAGACTCTGTCAAGACTGTCTTTTTCACCTTTCAAAAGCTTTGCTCTACCTGCTCTGACAAAGGAAAAGGGACAAGGATAATAAAGGCCTTTGACAGACAAAAAACAAACACAGAAAGGAAAAACCGTGTAATTACAATACATGTTAATAAAGCTGCACCTGTGTTAGAGAGAACCTCTTGGCATCCTCATGCACTTTCTTCATTCCCTACCAGGTATGAAATGCCACCGTGCAGCACAAACTCGAGGAGAATGACACAGCCAGTGCGTGCCCGAGGGACATTAAGGACAGGAGTGGGCCCATCAGCCAGGCAGGCACGTTCAAGCACCCAGACGGCAAAAGCACAGTCCACTCAAAAATCATCCCACTCAAAGTTTCCTCCCGCGCCACATACACAAGAGTTTGATTCTCAGCTGCACGTTATGGGCTCCTCGGAAGGAGGAGCTGAACGCCTGCCACCAGCAGCTTCTCTTAGTAAGGATGAAGGCAAATCCCAGTCGCAACGCCGAGCCGGCATCCCCGCGGCGGTGTCAGCAGGGCTGGGCGGCCCCGGGCCCTGCGGAGGGACACGGGGAGCTCCCCCGGCACCCGGGCTCTGGCGCGGCCCCGAGGGCGCGTCCCGGACAGCACCTGCACAGCCGCTCCTCAACTCGCTATGTTACTTTCAGCTGTTTCTGGCAGCCGATGGCTGTAGCAGCGGGTGAGCGTCCAGCCGCACAGTTTCGGTTTTTGATAAAAGTCCAGAATGGGAAATCCTTGAACTTTTGAAGAACCTTCCTGGGTTGGAAATCTCCGGCTTTGCCGCCACGCTCCCCTCCCAAATCCCTTGGGTTTGTACCTGTGACCCCGTGCGTGCCGGGGCCAGGCTCCCGCGTTCCCCCGCGACCCCCCCTCGCGACCCCCCGGCGGTGCCGGGCGCTGCACTTACCGGCGGGGCGTTGGGCGGGCAGCCGCCGGCCGCCAGCCGGGCCGCCTGCCTCCTCAGCTCGGCCAGCT